>CAWUFW010013028.1:0-502364 GCA_963921515.1 Calotriton arnoldi | reverse complement strand
GAACTGCAATGGACCGATCGGTGCCTCCGGCCGGCCCATTGCTTTCAATGTGTGCGGGTGCAGCGTTGTACCCCTGTGCGCGTTGAACTGCAATGGACCGATCGGTGCCTCCGGCCGGCCCATTGCTTTCAATGTGTGCGAGTGCAGCGTTGTACCCCTGTGCGCGTTGAACTGCAATGGACCGATCGGTGCCTCCGGCCGGCCCATTGCATTCAATGTGTGCGGGTACGCGTTGTACCCCTGTGCGCGTTGAACTGCAATGGACCGATCGGTGCCTCCGGCCGGCCCATTGCTTTCAATGTGTGCGGGTACGCGTTGTACCCCTGTGCGCGTTGAACTGCAATGGACCGATCGGTGCCTCCGGCCCGGCCCATTGCATTTCAATGTGTGCGGGTACGCGTTGTACCCCTGTGCGCGTTGAACTGCAATGGACCGATCGGTGCCTCCGGCCGGCCCATTGCTTTCAATGTGTGCGGGTGCGCGTTGTACCCCTGTGCGCGTTGAACTGCAATGGACCGATCGGTGCCTCCGGCCGGCCCATTGCATTCAATGTGTGCGGGTGCAGCGTTGTACCCCTGTGCGCGTTGTACCGCAATGGACCGATCGGTGCGCACCCATTGACAATGGGCTTGCCTGGCAACGGACGCGTTTTCGAATTTCGAACGAGTCGGTTGCTGGAAAATCAGTTGGTCACCCACAACAATGTTGCAAAATCATGTATGTCATGAAGTTGAAGTTTTGAAGGATGCTGTGGGCGTGTTTTGGTGCTGCTATTCCATGGATTGGCCAGATTCAGAAGATGCAAACGACTTGGACCTATCACTTTGGACACAAGGGACAGTATCTGCCTCTCCAGCACATATATATTGCTGCCTGTTCCCCTGAGAGCCCACTTGCCTGCACTACATGCTCCAGGACGACATCTGCCACTGCACTGCTGCTGTCTCTGCCCCTCTGGACCCTGCAATGGCACGTACTGTGGAGAGGCCCCAGCCTTCAGCCTTGAGGGAGAACCAGGCCCTGCTGGACAGCCTCCTTCCACAGTACAGCAAGCTGTATGGGACACCAGGGGAGCAGGTGAGTGTTCTGTGCACTGCCTTTCTGAATGTGCATTTTGTCTGACTAGCAAGGCTGAGAGTCAGCACGCCACTGGCTAGCAGGCTCACTGAGTAGTTGTCACCCCCATAGTGTGTGGTGACTTGCACTGGACAGGTATGGTGCAGTGACAGTGCTTCTGAACAGGGTTTTACTCCCCATGCAATGATACCATGTAGTGACTTCTGGAAAACTGTCCATGGGCAGCCGTGCACTGCCTGTGTACACCATGTGCCCCTGTGATTGCGACATGTATATGCAACTGTGTCATGCACGGATATGTTGCATGTGTAGTAATGGCCTTATCACTTTGTCATCCTGACAGGCTTCTGCCCATCGGAAGCATGAGATATGGAAGGACATCGTCCGGGCTGTCCGGTCCGTGGGGGTCTACAAGCGCCGGATCCGCAACTGCCAAAAGAGGTGGCAGGACCTTCGGGGCTGGACCCGGAGGATTGCACGGGTCCAGCTGAAGCTGTCGCCTCCTCGCAGGAGGGGCGGAACACGGACCCTGACCCCCCACATGCTCAGGATCCTGGCGGTGGTCTTTCCAGACCTGGATGGGCAGCTGAAGGCCAGAGAGCAGCAAGGAGGGGGTGAGTCAAATACTGCACTGTGTACTCTGTCTAACATGCTATGTGCCCTCCTCGGGCCTGGTTAAACTGCCACAGTACAGCAGTCATGTTGTCCAGGAGCCATGTCCCTCTATTGTGCACTGCCCACTCCTCATCTGATACCCAGGTGTGGCCCTTACATGCAGGGAATTCTGTCACTTAGGACTGTGTCCTTGCAGTTTGCTTGACTCAAGGTGGGAGACAGCATCTGTTTCCCTGACTCTGTGGTGGGCATCATGGGTGGGTCCATTGCTTACACAATGCCTGTATTCTGACATGTATTCAGCGTGTTACTTTGATCTGTGGTCCAATTGCTGAGCTGATCCACCACATGTGGCTGGGGTATCTGGCACACACCCATGCTGCGGGTGGGAACAATGTTTGGGCCCCAGGAGTATGTATATGACGTGTGTCACACATACTTAGCCAGCTGCCTACAGTCCAGGGCTCATCCCTCATTCATGTGGGGCTGGACAGTCATGCCTACTCCAGGCCATACAATACACTCTGTACTCCCACTCCCGTGTATCAGCGGACACATTGTGCACAGTGATTTGACCCCTCAGGTGTCTGCCTCTGTGTCAGTGTGCTGTAGATTAGTCGCCAGGACTGCTGTGGAGTTTCTTGGTAGGGGCTCAGCATGCCACTGGAGATGTGACCATAGGAGACGATACTTGTGTGACACATAGGTGTCTGATCAGCTGCCCATGCAGACTGGGGCATGTAAATGTGAAGTTCAGGCAGCTGTTCCCCATGCACAGCAGAGTGTGAGGGGCTCAGGTTCAGAGGGTAGTGTCACAGGTCTCCCATATGTCCAATAGGTATGACCTGGACAGATGAGGGTTAAGAGGATGTGTTGTGGGGGGGATGTACATGTGCACTTGTGCAGCTCCTGGACTTGCATTCCCCATGACCTACTATTGTGACACAGTGCAGAGTGTTGTTGTCTGGCTGCAAAGCCATACATCACTGAGACAGTGATGTATGACTTTGCAGGCATGCCTCCGCCATGGCATGTGTCTACTGATTGGTGAGCCTGCAGGGGAGTGACATGTGCTACATGCACACCATAGTGGCGCTGGCTATCAGGACATGGGTGCATCATGGTGTCTGTCGCTGGTATGCATCACATGCATTTCCTATTTGACTCTGGGCATCCCTTTCATCCGGAAACCTGTACTGACTCAGTGGCAAGAGCTGTGATGTGTCCACACCGTGTCCTCTGCACTGCCCAACTACTGTGTACTTGGTGCATGTGTCAACACTGGGGTGTTGCAATCCAACAGACACCAGACAGATGGGTGCAAGGCCATGTGGGATGTGAGTGCCATGCTTGGCATCAGACTGACAATTGACTTCTCCTGTTCAGTTAGGGCACTTTTAGCAATGTACAACTGATGATGCCAGGGCTTGCTCTGTGATGTGATGTGCTCACAGTGGTGTGTGCGTTATGTGCAGGTGACTGATGTCTGTCTGTATCCCCATTGTTTGCAGATACATCCACGGCCACGGAAGGGGACAGCTCCACGGACCAGGAGGAGCCGGAGAGCCAGACTGGGTCAGCAGCCGAGGAGTGGTCGGAGGGACCCAGTGGCACGGAGGGCGAGGGGAGCCACACCGAGGAGTCCTCACCAGCATCCACCTCAGCTGAGGACCAGAGCAACTCGGAGGATGACTCCCTTGTGGAGGCGGGTGTCAGCAGCCACCACACCCCAGCTAGTGTTGCTGTCCCCGCCACCACCAGCACCACCACCGCCCTCCCATCGGCTCCCATTCCCCAGGTCCGTGGAGGCTCCCATGTCCGGGAGCGTGTTTCCTTTGGGCCAGGCACCGCACCCCCTGCCCCTGTGTCCCCTGCTGCCCTGAGTGAGGAGTCTGTGTACCTCCTTCGCCAGCTCCATGTAGGGCAGACAGCCATGCTGAGTGTCCTCCATGCGCACACCGCGCTGTTGACTCAGCTGGTGTCGTTCATGGAGGGCATCTCATCGGGCATGTCTGACCTACAGAGGGGCAATAGGTCCATGGACTCCTCCCTGACGGCAGCAGTGTCCCTCCTCAAATGGTCCCTCACCCCTCCTGCCTCTGCTCCATCCACACTCCCCAGCACCTTACCCGTCCCAAGCACACACACACCGGCACAGGCACACACCAGCACACACACATCCAGCACACTGACACACACGCCAATGACAAAACGCACACGCACGCACATTCAGGGGACTGAAGCCAGACTCACAGGGGATGGGGCCCTGGAACACACACACGCATCCACATGCACTGCGCAGTCCTCAGTTCCCTCTCCCTCCAAAGCACCCTCCCTTGCCTCACATGCAACCCCAAAGTCACAGCAGCTCTTCCTCTGTGACCTCGGCCTCTTCCCCACCGATGAAGCTGCTCCAGCATCCCGGGGGAAGAGGAAGCCCACCCACACGGAGCAGAGTGCCCCTCGCCCCCGGACACCCTCCCCCAGGCGCAGACGGACTGAGGCCCCCACCCGCAAGTCCCCCCGGAGTGGTAAGAGCAAGACCCCGCCACCGCCCTGCAGCTCAGGCACAAGGTCTCCGTCCTCCATCCCTCAGGCCCCCACTGCACAGGTGCCCCCACCACACCCTGCCCCAGGTTCCCCCACCCACAGATATACCATCCCCAAGATGCTCCGGCCTTCTCCCCCTGCCACTTGCTCTCCCAGCACCACACCCCCCGCTGCGCTTGTCTGTGCCACTGATGTGGTGAGGGTGTCCTCCCCCTCTGTCCAACCCACCTTGCCTGTTCCCCATTCTCCTCCCCTGGAGGTAGGCACTGCAGTGGAGTCCACTACCGCCCTGTATGACTTGGGCACTGCAGTGGCGGACCTGTCCACCCCATCTGCAGGGTCCACTGCAGTTGTGCCGGCACCCACGACATCTGAGTCATGCCCCCAGTTGTGCCGGCACACACCATGTCAGACACCTCCACTGCAGTTGTCAGTGGCTCTCCAGCACCCACCACCCCTTCCCTGACTCCCCTGGTGAGCCCTGATCCTGTCCCTGCGGTGCCTGGCCTGCCCCCGGTTGCCCCTCCTAGTGGATTGTCCCTGGTTTTGTGCAGGCATGCGTAGGGTGACATCTGCCAGTGTCACCCTGTTTGAACTTTGACAATGGACTGGCCATTGGCCTTTGCTCTAATTTCTTCTGGACGTCGTTATCAAACAACACATATGCTGAATAAAGCAACTTTCTTTTCTCTAGTGCTCATGTTTCAGATGTACATGTTGTTGGTGCAGCTAACCATGCCCTTGCTGCAGTGATGGTGATATCTGGTATCATGATTATGAAGTGTTACTGTGCAGGAACCCATGTGGTCCAGGGGGAATGTGTCCTATCATGTGGTGTATCCATGTCATCAATAGCAGCATCTGAGGGTGTCATGTGTTCAGTATTTGGCAATGGGTTTCCTACTTACATTGGCAATTTCATATCTGTGGCTTCCACCCCTGCACATCTGTTGTGCCTGCCATCGTTGCATTTGTCTACTTCCCTGACCGTGTTGCCATCTCCAGTGGACATGCAGGTTTGGGCATCAATGGGGAGGGACTCATCCGTGTAGTCAGTGCAACATTGCTATACAAGTGTGTTGGATCTGTGCTGATGATTCCGTTGGCACATCCATGACCAGGCTGATGTGATGGGAGCCCTCATTTGGTGCTAATTGTTGTTTGTGTGACCAAGTGCTCAGCTGACATGATGGGGCCCTACTGAGGAAACATATGGCACAGCTTTCCTCACACAGGAGTGGAGTCCCCTCATGGCAGTGTGTACACGTGTGACATTGCCTGCGCCCAAGGTGTGTGTTGTATGTGCATGTCTGTGTGTTCACTTTCATTCATCTGCGCATGCTGTGATCCCTAGTGTTGTACCTGTTTGTGATGCTTGCTGACTTGAGCTATGTTCCCCCAAATTCTTCTCCCTGTGTTCTCTGTGATGTGGGTGCATGGCACATTACTGGTCATCAGGGTGTCACCCATAGGTGTGTTTGCTGTCAGGGCTGAGTTTGTGTGCAGACGCAGATGGGTCACAGTCAGGTTTCCCCTTGGCACTTGTTGTTTGCCCCTGTCATGTGATTTCCAGTTTGTGTTATCTTTCAGTGATTGTGACACGTTGTGTGTGTGACTGCTGGCACTCCTCAGGGTCCGGGCTGCAATGTTGGTTGTTGTCTATGTGTGTTCTTTGTGGGTGACCTTGGCTTCTTCATTGGTGTGTGACTGTGGCTGGGATCCCATTGGTCGGTGTGGTATTGCCGTCATGTCCATGTACAGCGTAGTGTGCAGTGTGTCAGACATTCAGGAGTCTTGTTGAGTGTCCATGTGTGATGTGTTTCTACACCTTGGTTCCCACCCACCACCCTGGAATAGTCATGGGTGCATGTGCAATGTCACCAGTGCATGTGTACTTCACTGCTGCACATTGTTGGAGGTCGAGGGGTGTGGTGTTGAGTGTGTGCAGATGAGAGTTGTTGCCCGGCTAGGCCCCTGCCTCCATGTTGGCCTTGGCTTACTGGCCATGCTGATTGATTTGTGCTTGTGTAGGTGTGATGGTAGTTTGTTGCTCAGGACACCTGACTGTGGTTCACAGTGTGAACGACATTTAGCTTTGTCATCACAGTGGTATTTTTATTCAGCCCAGGGTCACCACATTGTGGGGGCCCTGGGGGTGGTGCTGTGGTGTGTCTGTGACTTGCTGTGTCAGTTGTTGTTCCTACGTGCCTGTGTGACATGTGTGTTTTGTGCTCCCTCTCACCTGACAATGCCTGCTTGCCCACATAGGGGATTTGGATCCATGAGTTACCTTAGTGTGGCAGTGTATGCACATCTGTATGATTGGTATTCAGCTCTCCTCATGTGTTGTGTGGTTGCCTGGGGACACTGGCACCCCCACCCCTCACCTGCTGTGTATGATGACAGTGTTGGTCTGCCTGTTTGTGTTTGTGCATCTGCACCACTGCATTGGCATATCTTGGGTGTGCCATTGGCTGTATGTTGTTTGGTGTGTTTCCCCTGCTGTCCCTGGGACTCCTAGGTCATCGGTCAGCACAGTGATCATGGTTTGTGTGTCCCATTGCTGCCATGGTATGGTATCTGTTCACCTCACATCTGCTGTCTCCACAGGGTATCTGCATTTGTGTGCCCATTGGTGCAAATATGTGGTTCTGCATTCTGATGGTCACTTCTGTCATTGTGTCATTGATGACTGTTGACGGTCTCAGCCCCCATGGGTGTTGTTTGTCTGCACATGGCCAAAGGAATGTTTCATTTGCACTGCAGTATTTGGCTCCCCCAATTTATGTTGCAATGGGACACATACACTACTTTGCCACGGATGAGTTTTTGGTTCTGTGACCAGGAATGATCCATGCAGTTTGGCAGTTGCAGCTCTTTCTTTGTCAACAATTACCTTTTGGTCACTGTGATGATGAGGGTGTAGACCCCATTGCCACAATGGTCAAAATGTGCTTCAGCTATGGACCCCACACTTGCCTTTTGGTCACTGTGATGATGGGGGTTTAGACCCCATTGCCACAATGGTCAAAATGTGCTTCAGCTATGGACCCCACACTTGCCTTTTGGTCACTGTGATGATGGGGGTTTAGACCCCATTGCCACAATGGTCAAAATGTGCTTCAGCTATGGACCCCACACTTACCTTTTGGTCACTGTGATGATGGGGGTTTAGGCCCCATTGCCACAATGGTCATGGGCTGCTTGCATTGTGGGTGCCACACACATATATGTGTGGCACATGTGCTAGGGGGTCACATTGTATGTTGAAAGTCATGTTCGGTGTTGTAGGCATTTGACACAGCCTACACACGCTTGTCATGGTGGTGGGGGGATGTCTTAATCTTGCATTCCCTAGGTTGTGGTGTGCTTGTTGTGTCATGCATTGTCCATCCTATGAGTGGGGGTGGTAGTAGTGGTAGGCATCCAGCCCCCCTGGGTGAGGGTGGTAGTAGTGGTAGGCATCCTGCCCCCTGGCTAAGGGTGGTAGTAGTGGTAGGCATCCTGCCCCCGTGGGTGAGGGTGGTAGTAGTGGTGGGCATCCTGCCCCCTGGCTAAGGGTGGTAGTAGTGGTAGGCATCCTGCCCCCCTGGGTGAGGGTGGTAGTAGTGGTAGGCATCCTGCCCCCCGTGGGTGAGGGTGGTAGTAGTGGTGGGCATCCTGCCCCCTGGCTAAGGGTGGTAGTAGTGGTGGGCATCCTGCCCCCTGGCTAAGGGTGGTAGTAGTGGTAGGCATCCTGCCCCCGTGGGTGAGGGTGGTAGTAGTGGTGGGCATCCTGCCCCCTGGCTAAGGGTGGTAGTAGTGGTGGGCATCCTGCCCCCTGGCTAAGGGTGGTAGTAGTGGTAGGCATCCTGCCCCCTGGCTAAGGGTGGTAGTAGTGGTAGGCATCCTGCCCCCTGGCTAAGGGTGGTAGTAGTGGTAGGCATCCTGCCCCCTGGCTAAGGGTGGTAGTAGTGGTGGGCATCCTGCCCCCTGGCTAAGGGTGGTAGTAGTGGTAGGCATCCTGCCCCCGTGGGTGAGGGTGGTAGTAGTGGTGGGCATCCTGCCCCCTGGCTAAGGGTGGTAGTAGTGGTGGGCATCCTGCCCCCCTGGCTAAGGGTGGTAGTAGTGGTAGGCATCCTGCCCCCTGGCTAAGGGTGGTAGTAGTGGTAGGCATCCTGCCCCCTGGCTAAGGGTGGTAGTAGTGGTAGGCATCCTGCCCCCGTGGGAGAGGGTGGTAGTAGTGGTGGGCATCCAGCCCCCCTGGCTAAGGGTGGTAGTAGTGGTAGGCATCCTGCCCCCCTGGGTGAGGGTGGTAGTAGTGGTAGGCATCCTGCCCCCCGTGGGTGAGGGTGGTAGTAGTGGTGGGCATCCTGCCCCCCTGGCTAAGGGTGGTAGTAGTGGTAGGCATCCTGCCCCCCGTGGGTGAGGGTGGTAGTAGTGGTGGGCATCCTGCCCCCTGGCTAAGGGTGGTAGTAGTGGTGGGCATCCTGCCCCCTGGCTAAGGGTGGTAGTAGTGGTAGGCATCCTGCCCCCCTGGCTAAGGGTGGTAGTAGTGGTAGGCATCCTGCCCCCGTGGGTGAGGGTGGTAGTAGTGGTGGGCATCCAGCCCCCCTGGCTAAGGGTGGTAGTAGTGGTGGGCATCCTGCCCCCTGGCTAAGGGTGGTAGTAGTGGTAGGCATCCTGCCCCCCTGGCTAAGGGTGGTAGTAGTGGTGGGCATCCTGCCCCCTGGCTAAGGGTGGTAGTAGTGGTAGGCATCCTGCCCCCTGGCTAAGGGTGGTAGTAGTGGTAGGCATCCTGCCCCCGTGGGTGAGGGTGGTAGTAGTGGTGGGCATCCAGCCCCCCTGGCTAAGGGTGGTAGTAGTGGTAGGCATCCTGCCCCCCTGGGTGAGGGTGGTAGTAGTGGTAGGCATCCTGCCCCCTGGCTAAGGGTGGTAGTAGTGGTAGGCATCCTGCCCCCGTGGGTGAGGGTGGTAGTAGTGGTGGGCATCCTGCCCCCGTGGGTGAGGGTGGTAGTAGTGGTGGGCATCCTGCCCCCCTGGCTAAGGGTGGTAGTAGTGGTAGGCATCCTGCCCCCCTGGGTGAGGGTGGTAGTAGTGGTAGGCATCCTGCCCCCCGTGGGTGAGGGTGGTAGTAGTGGTAGGCATCCTGCCCCCCCTGGCTAAGGGTGGTAGTAGTGGTAGGCATCCTGCCCCCCCTGGGTGGTGGTGGTAGTAGTGGTAGGCATCCTGCCCCCCGTGGGTGAGGGTGGTAGTAGTGGTGGGCATCCTGCCCCCTGGCTAAGGGTGGTAGTAGTGGTAGGCATCCTGCCCCCTGGCTAAGGGTGGTAGTAGTGGTGGGCATCCTGCCCCCTGGCTAAGGGTGGTAGTAGTGGTAGGCATCCTGCCCCCGTGGGTGAGGGTGGTAGTAGTGGTGGGCATCCTGCCCCCTGGCTAAGGGTGGTAGTAGTGGTAGGCATCCTGCCCCCCTGGCTAAGGGTGGTAGTAGTGGTAGGCATCCAGCCCCCTCTGGGTTGGGGTGGTGGCGCGCATTCAGGCCCCTGTGTGCATATGTGGCATTGGTGATGGGCATCCCGCCCCTATGGTGCTGCTGTTGCTGGTGTAAGTATATTCAGATTCCCCGTGTATGTGTGTGATGTGTCGTGTACGTGTTGTATGTGTTTTGTGGTTGGTGTCTGACTTACCTTCTGCGCCGTACGCGTCCGTGCCTGTTCCGGTAGTAGATGTAGAATATTGGTATGATCGGGACGAAGGGATTCATGGTTGGTTCGTGTCGTTCGTCCTTCTCGTTGCTTCGCGTCGTCCTCGTCGCTTCGCTTCGTCCTCGTCGCTTCGCGTCGTCCTCGTCGGTGCCGTGTTCGTCTCGTAGCCGTGGATCGTGTTGTGGCGCGATTCGGAGCTTATGTGCGCCTCTCCCGGATGCTTTGACGTGCCGTGCGTAGCGACGGGTTCGGCGCGTACGGGAAGCGCATCGTACTTGTCCGGCCGGACGGGGCTGCATTTTTCCTTCCGTGCGACTCGATTCGGCGTTTCCGGATTCGCCTCGGTCGGAGAACAGGACCTGGTTTGGGTGTGTACGGCTCGGCCGGAATTTTTGCTGTTGTGCGCATCGTACTTGCTCGTTCGGTGTGCTGTACGGATCGGTCGGGAAACAGGCTTTCGCATGGCTTTTTTCCCGACCGAATGGTGTTGGGTGCGCCTCCGACCGAGATCGGAATCGGCCCCATAGTCCGTCATGACTCTTCTTTAAGTTAAAGGCGGGGATTTCTTTGGACTCATTTTCAAGAATATTTCAGGTTCATGGCATGCTCTCATGCTTGTTCTGTCTCTGCGGGTCCCGCGAGCCCCGAGAGGCAGGTAAGTTGAGGCACTTGAGAATTCCTTCAATGTCTTAGTTTTACCCATCTTGTCTGTTCCTTCTCGATGTGGTTCTCCTCTTGTTCTCCTCATGCTAGTTTCTGCACTTGGAGTTGAGGTATTGTTTTTCTACATTAGTGTAAATTGGGGTTTGTGTGTATGCTGTGTTTTGAGCAAAGACCAGGGCAGGTAACTAGAGGGGGTCTTCATATTATGTTGTGTCAACACTAGGATTTTACCATTGGGTGTTCAGGGTCCTGCTTGCTATCAGCATTTGGAAGATATACATACCATTAGCTATGGGCAGGGGAGCACATAGCACAACGGTACGAAATGATGGCCACTAGGCACTTGCTGCAAGAAAAGGTGGGGGCCTATGCTGATTAGCATGGCTCTCTTCCTATCATATTTCATTAGAGCGGGAGGATAGTGTCATAGCATCTATTAAACATATGTTTCACATGTAGACCTTGAACTGAGCCTTCTACAAGTACCTTACAATGTCATGTTTTCTACTCGCTATTCCATTTTTCTTTTCGGAGCCCTCTGGTTGTGTTTCATTTCATTTGAGACCTTTTTTGGAGCTTCATTATCATACTCTCCATCCGGCACACTAAACTGACAATTAGAGACCCTTACTTCTGCACTGAGGCGCAAAGTGCAAGTGAAAAATGTACTTAAACTAAGTGGGGTGAAGCATCCAAACCAGTAGATTTGACATGGAGAGGTGAGGATGTCTCAGCTCAGACCAGACATACATGTCTGACACGCTTATTTTCTTTGTGTACTTCATTATGTATGGGCATGTAAAAAAGAGGACGTGGAGGAAAAGCCCAACTTTGTGACCACACTAAAAAACAGTTTTGCCTCTAAGGGACTCTCATACATTTTTAAACCACAACCCCGTCCACCATTCACTTTTAATTTACTGCGTGGAAGGCAGCTTACATTGTCAAATAAAGTAGCCTTGTGTGTGTAATCTCTTTGTGAATGCCAGTTTAAAGTGTGAGTACTGGTGGGGCTGTCCCAGTCATACATTCTTCTAGGGTCTTTTAATGAGAACCATGGTGTTGGGTAAAGCTTGCTTTTGCATTACAAAGGCCTGCTTTGCAGCAATGTAATTAACAGATGTCTCTATGTCGCAGTGGGTTTGAGATAAGGAGCAGTTTCAGCCATTTCCTAATTAAACCTGCGCCCTTCACATCGCATGCAGAACAATCTACCTTCAGGCGTAAATTGACAGGTTGCGCCAGTATACAGACCGTCGAGGTGTTCATGTCGGAGCAACAGTCCACACGCATATTTTGCTAACATATATGTAGGCAATTGAATAAGCACCAGCGTGGCTGGTTTGTAGAAATGCCCCCTTGAAGCTTAGCTGCTGTCTGCGGGTTGTGCTGTCTAGTGGTTAAGTTGTGAGCTACAGACCGAAAAGCCCCAGTTCCAAACCCGACTACCCACCTAAGCACCTTGTGTGATATTAGGTAATAACTTATATCGTTAGGCCTCTCTGTTCTCTCAAAATATAAATGTGCCTAGAAACCTCCGTACACTTATCAAATTCTACATTTATTGTTGCTGAAACGCTCCTTAGGATACATATGTGATGAATTATACCCACTCCCCCAATCGCCCACTACTTTTTACATACCTCCAATGTCATTTGGTGCCTTCTCTGCACCTCATTTTTTCTACAGACATACATCCACTACACTCCCAACCAAAACACATAAATAAAAAACATTATCATTTACAACGCCAATAGCTCCAACTCCCCAAAATGTGAGACCAATTGCATTGTAAATGCTAGTTTTCAGAGTTGCTGTGTATAATTGAATATCTGTATTCCATTTTAGAGTTATTTTGCAAGCTATATCTATGGAAAGTGACAACATAAGGCAATACAAGTTATATAATTTCATACATTGGGGTAATTTAGAATGCATTGATTTGTCTGCAACTTTTGTATATGGAACATAATTATACAAATACCTACAAGTGTGATTTATTTTGTGTGACATTCAACTAAAATAATTTAATATGCTACACAATAAACACTTTTGCCTCTCATTACTCTATTTGCCATGAGGTGGGCTGATATGTTGACATGTTATGTTCAAAATAAGCTGCTTTAATCAATTTACAAATATTTAATTGACCAAAAAATCAGGCAAATCTCCTCTATTTTTCACACCTTTCTTTAGCCCACTTTAAAATTGTCAACATGGTGCTTTGTCGAATTATACATGTATTAACTGATAATGTCTACACATTTATGAGTTAACCACTATATTTTGATCACATCACTACTTACTATACTCCAAAGGCTTGTGGTCACGTATCATTATCAGAAATATGAATTATCTTTACAAGGTTGAAAGACATCATATCTTTTTTTTCCCTTTTAATACAGGTTTTTTCATTGACATTTTTGTGAAAATTGGAAATTGTGCTCTATTACTAAAAAAAAGAAAACAACAAACTTTGAAGGAGATGCTCTTCCAGCATAAGTGAGGTAAGTGCAGTGTATAGCAACCCAAACATTACAGGAAGTGCCTTAGGTGGATATTGTATTTCACACAGAAGCCTAGTATTTTCTGTCAGTGGAGATACAATTTACTATACTACACTTAGGGCCAGCTATAAAACTCATGCAGATTTTGGTGCTAAGAATGACCTGATGATCAATGAACCACTGAACATAGGGACAATAGATCAACCTTTAGAACCCGGGACGGACTCTAGGAATCACATCCACAAACAACAAGTATTACACAACTGCATTTTCTTATATATTTAAAAGACTCAACTTATACAGTCACCTTCACCTTTCTGTATCTGTTTAATTAATCACTTTATGGGTGCTTCGTCATCTGCACCATGCCTGGGATAATTTGAACCTGTTAAACATGGATTATATTTATGGTAAAATCAATTACAATATATAAATAATTGATTATTTATTTAATTTGTCCATATGTACATTTGATTGGTATTGTTAACTGGCTTCAAGCATAGTTATCAAAAGGTAAGCGGTGCAGAGCGGCAAGTAATCTTACTGCGCTGCATTACAGGGAATTGGCAGGAATGTGCCGTATTTAACACAATGTAGCGCATTCCAGCCTTTTCCCAGCGCTGGTGCACAATGGGCTGCCTAGGGCTAACGCAGGCACCCTTTCACCATGGTGCATGGGTGCCTGTGTTGCATGCAGGATTGTTTTTGTGCAGAAAGGGGCACCTTCCTGCACAAAAACAATCCCCTAAAGCATTGTCCTCTAGCTATGTGTGTTGTAGAATGCAGCACAGATGGAAAGAGTCGGTAACGAGGAGAAATAAAGATATTTCTCCTTGATACGCCCCCCTGGAAATGCATAGCATTTTGGTGCATTCCCAGGTCTACTATTAATGGTAAATCTGGGAATACGTCAAAGTCCATGGGTATTGCATGGTTAGGAGGGATACTCTATAGGTATTTTTAGTTGCCTGGGAACACTCATGCAACACCCATGGAAAGCATCCCTGGGGCAGAGTGACCCAACACAGCGATTTGCACTGCAGTACTCTGGATTTATCAAGCCACTCAGTGCCATGCAAAGTGGCTTTGCGTGTCTTGATATATCGCATTTCAGGGTTGCATTGCACATGCACCACGTTGCACGGTGCAAAAGCGATGTAACCCTTACATAAATATGTCCCCAGTGTTGGCATGAATGGATATGACAACTTCAGGTACATGTAATGCAATATCTGAATGAGTTCAGAGAGAACCACTGTTCTGATATTATGTTATACCCAGGTTCCCTCAAGGAATGAGGGCCAGCCCTGTATTTTGTTTCTGAAAATAAAGTAAATCAGATATGCCAGGGTTCCACCACTATATGCCAGTTTACTTTGACCATGTAACTATTGCAACTGTGTTGATTAGATTACTGCAAATAGAGTGTTTCGTAAATATTCCACTGATGATGATATTAATATGATGCTGAATAAGTCAGCCTGCCAAAGATACTGCTCAAATTTCACATAGTGTTGCTGAAATATACTAAAGTTCGGTATACTAAATGTGACAGACTATGAGGTTCCATCGTTCTTTGCCAATTTCACATAGCTCAAGATAAACAGAGACTTTTAAGACAATATCTATATTGTCTCCAAAGAACGGCCATGGCAATTTACTAATTGTAGTGAACATTTCCAAATTGCCATGCCAATTTAATTTGTTTTACGTACTGGAATGAATCCACTTGTTTAGGACTTGCCCGCATCTACCCTATCTTGCACTTTTACTTCACACTATCTACAACAATTAAATTGGCTACCTTTTTCTTTACAATGCAATTTGTGTTTTCGATGTGCTGTTTTTAAATGTCATCGCTTTCTGTCACCTTCTGATTTAGCGTACCTAATCTATCCCTCTGCTCCTACTCACAGTCTGCCTCTTTGCTATCCATGGCCCACACCTCCTTGTGCGCATTCACGTTTCCGTTCATTTGCATTACTAGCCTTTCTGTTGTGGAACTAGCTTTCAATGTCTGTTAGATCTGCTTCTACTTTTGTTCAAATATTTGATAAAACATCATCTATTGTCTAACTCTTGTACTTCGTGACAATGCCTGTGGCCTGACTGGCTTGCTCGTCATTTGTCTTGTTCTGCTATTTTTGGATACATGTGCTATAATATATCCAATAAATAAAATAAATATCTTATTAAAGCTGATATTGTTTCAGTACACAGTCTCAAAAAAATGTTTTGCCAGCAAACCAAGTTTTTGCGTTTTCTTAAGAGGACAGCATAGATGTGCATAAGTCAAACAGAAACAAGCCAAAAATGGCTGTATTGCAGTGCTCATGTGAGGTTAGTCGTCACGAATGTAAAACATATGGAATACTTTGCATGCCACGTTTATTACTAAAATTGTCTGGGCCTGACATCATTTGAATGAGATATTATACCTGGGTCCCTGATGTATTGCAGATGTTTTTGTAAATTTGATATTATCAAAAATTCTATATCAGAAAATATTAAACTCCTCTTTTTATTATTGTTTTTTAGATTGAAACGTGGTCTCTTTCTTCTAAACTTCAAAGTGCTACTAAATGACTGTCAGTGCATGAAGATCACCATACATGTATTCTTTCGAGTTTTATTCTGTTAACCAAGGAAAATTATTTATAGCAGCTGCAAGACAATTGTATTTTCTAATATAAAATCTATAAAGTTAAGTACTATGCCATACGACAAAATGTATATCATGAAAATGTACTCTACACAACTGCATACCGTCCAAATTTACTCCTTATAAATGTCTAACATACTCAAAGTGTTTACTATATCACATAAAAGCACACTGTACAACTGCTTACAATGCTACAAAACATTAAAAGCTATATATAATGAAAAATAGGTCAACATTGAAATTACCGGGGCATTAAAACAATTCCTAAATATATATTACGTGAGTTCCAAAGTCCAAACTCATCCCACTTAAAACCGCTACAGCAACCCTAACACAAACACTCAACTATATAAGAAGAAGAAACCAATAATTAAGGACTCCAGTCGGTGTAAATTGGAATCGTTACCTTTACAAATGCAGAGTGCAGTAACTTAAAATCATGAACAACAGCCATGGGAGAAAGGATTGGGAAGTACCTGATTAACAAAGGTTTTTTTGGTAACATAGTGTGCTTTGTTGACCAATATAATCCTGCTACTTTGTTATTGGCTTTAGCTAGATGCTGTATTTGGCCTTTAATGGCTAGGATAGCCCGCTGTAGGATTATAGGGCTCGTTCTTTTCTTGTGAAAATAGCAGATGCAATTATATGAGGTTTTAAGTTAAATACTACACACGTAGAGTAATACTTAAGTCTCTTTATAATGCAATTCAGGAACAGGGGCAGAGATTTACAGCTTGTAATAATAGTATATGTCCCCACTCCCTTATTTGAAATGGGTGGGACATGTAGTAACTTTGCAGGCATGTTTAAGCAACATAGTCTAGGCGTAGACCTCCACCTATGCTATTTAGCATTACAAAAGAAAACATCACAAGTGGTAGCACGTAAATACATCCTATGATCTGCCCTCTTCACGTTGTACCATCAGACAGTCTGGATGCTATGCATGAGGTACACTAGTGTGTCAGGGAAACAGCCATCACATCGAATGCGTTACAACGCATGCAATTACAACGCGGTCGTTAAAACGACTGCGTTGTTACATCGCAGTACCATTACAACGCAAGTCGTTACAACTACTTGCTCTAGGGGGTGCTCTAAACTAAGGAATAGTATAATTTACTATTCCGACACCTTCCCTACTGTTGCACACACTCGAGTTGGAATAGTAAATTATACTATTCCTAAGTCCAGCGTGCCCCCTAGAGCAAGTCGTTGTAACTACTTGCGTTGTAATGGTACTGCGATGTAACAACGCGGTCGTTGTAACGACCGCATTGTAATCGCATGCGTTGTAAACGCATGCGATGTAAACGACTATATTCGTGTGTGATTGTGTGTGTTAGTTTGTTTGGGACATGCACAGTGTTATGCTGTGTGTGCAGAGTAATGTTAAATGCGAGATGAGATAAATCATGTTTTTTAAGTATGTGCATCCCTTATGTTAACATTTTATAAGGTAATTTGCATGAGGTTCTGCAATGAAGTGCTTGAGCTAAGTAAAGGATGAGTAGATTATGGTCAAGTGTAAGAATGAAAATATGCTGACTCTGAAAAATGATTATACTATTTAAAAAATATTAACTGTTTAACAGTTATTAATATAAAGAGTAATAACATATTGAGCTTAAACAGAGCATCAAACATAAGTGGAAATGCTGGAAATGAACCCACTTAAAGATACTGTATATTTTGAGCACCAATAGACCACACACACTTTAAGTTGCAATCTCTCATTTGGGCCTTTCATGCATCACAGATAAGAGAAAAGGGTTGTTGAAAGATACGTTTCACTGAGATAGGATCCTGCTGACAGCACAGACAACACAAATGTCAATGAATCCACTAGCCAAAGTAGAAAATAGAGTATATTGTTCCAGAGGAAAAAACGTAGTCACATTTGTTTTCTGTCTTCTCTATCGATTCCTACCATTTAATCAGATGCATCTCTCTTAAAGGGCAGCCTTAAGGCACCAACAATTGTGAGCAGGGATGCCAAGGTAAGGGTGGCACAGCATTTCAACCAATATCACAAGGAACTAATGTATACCAGAATATTAATGTGGGACAGGTATCACGGGCCTTGACGTTAATGCACTTGTTGGATTTTAAGTTGTTAAATTAGAATTTTCCCATATGTGCTATTCAGGCAACCGCTTTAATTGCCTCTTACCCTCTTTCAATGACTTCTCTCCTTTAACAGGACTGAAAGTTGGAGGAATGTTAGCTGCATCTGCCAGTACCAGTTTTCAGTGCCACCTCTCTTTTTGTCTCCTATATCGCAATTTAACATGTGCCAGGCAAATCATTTTACCCATCAATTTCCCAGAGGGTTATTACCCAAACTGCCTCACTTGCTCCATGCACTCAAGATACTGGCACAAAGAAGAAAGGCAGCATTTAAAATGGAAAACAACATGCTGGAGTACTAAGATCCTAAAGGCCAACTATAAATAGAATCGAGAGCCATGGGAAAGAGCAACTACTTCACGGTGGTGTTCTTAATTTACGAGGAGCTTCTAAATTATTATTATTATTATTAGGAAGTTTGTAAAGCGCAATGGTTACTCCCAACGGAGTGTCCCCGCGCTAGGACAACTGAGAGCCCCATAACCCTGCCACACTAATCGACTACCTACATAACCTCTCAGCAAGGAAGGCAGCAGAGTTATTGAAGACCGCCCCCTGAGTCACGGAAGAGCCAGGTTTTCAATTTCTTACGGAACCAAGGTTCTGACTCAGATATCCTCAAATCCACAGGAAGCTTATTCCAGGCCTTAGCTGCCAGGAAACCAAAAGATCTTCCACCAACCCTGGACCTCCGCACCTTAGGCACAGTCATTCTCATACTGCCAAGAGATCTCAAATTCCGAGAAGGTTGGTAGACCGCCAGAAGGGGGGTCAGAAAGCGCGGCCCCCTTTTCCTAAGGATCCTATGGCTGATGCAGAGAGCCTTAAATGTAACTCTAGCCTGTATTGGGAGCCAGTATAGTTTTTTTAGAGCTTCTCCTACCGGGGCCCTCCTGGGAATATTCAGGATAAGCCTAGCTGCGGCATTTTGGACCTTCTGCAAGATGTTCAGATTTTTTGCAGTCACCCCTAGATACAGAACATTGCAATAATCAAGGCGAGACGTGACCAAAGCCTGTACAATAGTTCTTTTAGCATCCAGGGGGAGAAGGTCCAGAATCTTCCGCAGCATTTTCAAAATGCCAAAGCAGGTTCCGGCCACAGCAGAGATTTGCTGAGAAAAGGAGAGTGCTTTGTCGAACCACACCCCTAAATTTTTCACCTTGGCTTTCGGCACCGGGCAAGGTCCCAGTTCCTCAGGCCACCAGTGCTGTGACCAGAAAGAGGGCTGTTTTCCCACGACCAACACCTCTGTCTTCCCTGCATTCAACTGGAGGCAACTCAGTCTCATCCAGTCCATAAGCTCCCTCAGACATGTTTTAAAATCAGCAGCCCTTCCTGATTCTTGTTGTTCTAGGGTCACAACTAGCTGAATGTCGTCATCGTAAGATACCAGCTTAATTCCATGTCTCATCACAATATCTGCCAGCGGGCGCATATATATATTGAACAGGGTGGGGCTCAGAGCAGATCCCTGCGGCACCCCCTGGTTTAAAGGACAAACTCTGGACTTGAATGGATGTTGTAGAACCTGAAAGGTTCTGTTCTCCAAAAAGTTCTTCAGCCACATCCACGTGACACCTCAGACCCCGACCTCCCCTAGCCTCTCCAGCAGGAGGCCGTGGGACACCGTGTCAAACGCGGCACTTAAGTCCAGCAAAACCAGAGCAGTTGTTCTGCCTTCATCAGCTGCAGTCCTCAACACTTCAGCTACTAGGAGAAGAGCGGACTCCGTGCCATGCATTGGCCTAAAACCGGCCTGGGTGTCATGAAGAGCCTGCCTCTCTTCTATAAACCTCGACAGTTGGCTATTCAGATGTTTCTCTGCAATTTTTGCCACATAAGGAAGTAGAGATATGGGTCTTAAATTTTCAGGGATGGCGGGGTCCAGTGAGGGTTTCTTCAGCAGAGGGACCACCATGGCGTGTTTCCATCTACTAGGAACCAGTCCTGTGCTAAAGGACAGGTTCATAAGTGAGGTGAGAACAGGGGCAATTATTTTTTTCCCTAATTGGAGAAATTTAGGAGGGACCGGGTCCAGAGGTGATCCCGATTTCACAGCCTCCATCAGCCCCAGAACCTCGTTTTCCACCAGAGGACAGAGGATAAACTTATCCTCGGTCAGAGGTGCCTCCATACTAAACACAGGAACATAGCTCCTACTACTATCTGGGAAGGAGGCCGATATCCTGTCGATCTTATCAAAAAAATAGTTGGCGACCTTATTACAGTACTCCGTAGAAGCAGGGAGTGCAGCAGTCACCCGTTCTAAAGAGGATAGTTGTTTCACTACCTGAAAGATGGTCTTAGAAGAGTGTTTGGCTAGCTCAATTTGCCCTGTATAATATTCCCTCCGCACTCTCCTAATTTGACGATGGTAGAGCTTCAAAGCATTTAGATATTTCTGTCTATTTACATCCTGATAGCTCTTCCTCCACTGGTGCTCAAGATGCTTACAACTGGTTTTCATTAGCGCCAACTCTTCCGAAAACCACTTTGCCGAAGCGGATGTACGGGCATTTTTATATTGTTTCAGCGGTATCAAGGAGTCAACCGCCTTCGTCATCCAGCTAGAAATAGAGTTATCGGCTACCTGGCTGTTATCCCCTAATTCAGGAGGACAGCTCGCCAGAGCATCTTCAAAGGCATCCTGGGTAAGTGCGGACCATTTCCGGACCATTATAGGTTTGCAGCCCCTACCCTGCAAGTGAAGGGCCTGACCTGATATCGGTATATTAAAAGTCAGTAAAAAGTGGTCTGACCAGGCTACGGGGACGGGTGGTAGAGCAGCTGACTCTGTGCAGTTAGTGAAAATATTATCTAGCGTGTGGCCTTTGTTATGAGTGGAGTTGAGTAAGGCCGAGTGCCTGAAGACCCGATACAAACTTAGCCGATTCTTTGCAACCATTGTTTTCAAGATACAGGAGCATCATTGGCAGTCCCTCAATATTAGGCTGTGCGCTGTTGTACATAATGGATGTTTCTGAACTCTTTTGATGTCTTATAAAGCCTACTCAAATTCAATTCAATTCAAATATACTTTATTCGATTTTTAACATTAAAAATCATAAAAGTAACATGTTAAAAACTTACATAATTAAAAATACATTCTATTCCATCTATACAAAAATCTCAATCCTAGCAATTCCCATCAATTAATTCTAATAATCATCAGAAGGAAATACTAAAATTATGTACAATAACCAGCTTCATACCATGATTTAACCAGTTATGCTTTTCCTTTTTCTCAATATACCTTTCAAGAATCCCGCCATTACGCCCACACAATAAGCATTTTCCAACAATTGCAAATATAACAAGCATTTGCAATGCAATAGGTCTCGCATTTTAGAAACTTTGACCTATTGGAATTGTAAACGACAATGCCTTTTTATTACTGCATGTTTTTTAAACACATAAACAAAAGGCATTGTCATGTACAATGCCAATAGTTCAAAATCTCGCAATTGCGAGACCTATTGCATTGCAAATGCTTGTTTTGGTAGGCACGGGGAGATTAAGTGATTTGCCCAGAATCACAGGATGTTGAGCTCCAAAGTCAGCAGCTCTGGCCGTTAGGCCACATCTTCTCCCCGACATGGCATACTGTCATTTGACCCACACTATAACAAGCTTGCTTAAAACAGCAAACTTCCAGGTTCAATAATTAAAAAGACTAAAACATTGGTTCTCAAAAGATCAATTCAAGGTGGTCACTCGTGCACTCAAGTGTCTAGAATAGATGCAGGCAATGCCATCCTACCGGGTCTCCCAGTAAAAACCATGTTGCCCTTTGAAGCAATTATACACCCAACAACCCAGCTGATCTCACAGAAGTGGAAACTTGATCATATCTTCCCCATTCCAAGTAATTGCCCCTGATCTCCACTTGAGGCGAGAATCAAATTCAAAATATGTTGTCTAACATTCAAAGCAATAGACACGGGTACAACGAGGTATGTAACCGATTTGATAAAAAAAAATATCCATCGTCTCCAAAATCTAATACAGCAAGGACTCCTTCGTTAAACTTATTGAACATCCGAAACTCAAAACTGTCCTAGCTCAAAAACGTACGGGGGTGCTTTTTCTAAATAAAGCATGTTACACAGCTGCTTGTACTGCTGTGTAATATGTGTAGCTACAGCGCGGGAAGGGGGTGGTTAAGTAACACAACTATGAGAGGTGGGGGTAAAAAACAGACGGGGTGAGAATGGATGGAGGGGGTGGCTTGAAAACAGACTATGGGGGATAGGGGGAAAAGGATGGCAGGCGTGGGGAGACCATACAGTGTCATGCACTCTTATAGAGTGCTGGGCCAAAACTACCAAAAAATATTACCTTAAGGAGAGCACGGCCAGTGGAAGTACACTGGCCGCAAACAGGTAGCTGTGCTGGGTCCATGCTCCACGGCATTGACAGAAGCGAGTAGAAGACAGCAGGAGGATGCGAGCAGCCGGCAGGAAGCAGCAGCCTTGACCAGTAAGAAGCATGGAAACTAAAGTGAAGAGGACGCCAACCAATGGTACGTATTGCTAAGTAATGGGTGAGCTCTAAGACCTTTTTTAAGCTCTTTTTTGTAACAATATCTTTTGCTGTAGCTGTAGCCAAACCTAAAAATAATTCTGGCTCCCCAAAAATGAGTGCCGTGCTCCCCCATCAGCAACCACTGGCACAAATTCTGCACTGACAGGTATTGTTAACCAGAATGTTGTCTCTCTGTGTTAATTAGTTTGACTAAATATTGTAATTTCCTTTCGGCCTTAGAAGCATGTGCTGCTTAAAAGCCACAAAAGTGCAACTTTTATGAATCCAACCACAAACGGTGATTTCCTAAAAATTCAAACCCCACTGGTATGTCACTGGTGACTGAATTATTATTTTTTTACATTGAAAGGGCTGAGGCGCAGTGAAGGTGAGATGGGTGGTTACATCTACATTAGTTTTACCCAGAACGGCTTTTTTATTTGCTGAGATAACGTATTCCATCAAAGGTCCTCTACAAACTGCCATGCCCCTATTTTGAAAATGCTGCTACATTCCCTCCTACACTATTCTTTTCTCCCTTCCACGTGGGTCGGCTTTAGTTTAAGTCATTCCCTCTACCTCAGACTACACATCAGCGTTTAAATATGCCCTAGTGACTGGTATGAAACGCATGGTTTTTTTCCCCCCTTGCATAAATTAGAAAATACTTTTCGGACGAGTTAAACTACAATACAAATACATAGTTATGGCTGATATTCTAGATCTTTGGTGTAGATCTTAAACAATCTTTATAATTGGTAGGATAGGAATGATAACAAATCCCGGATGGATTTGGGATGTGCAAACAGCAAGCCTGATCTCTATTCACAATGCTCTGCTTTGCTAAGTTGTTGAGTGTTAAAGGCTGTGCCGTTCGATAAGTGACTGTGCAATCATCTGGCTGGTTGCTTTTCTACCAAGAGTCCTCTATAAAGAGTGAATATTTTGAAAATAAAAATTTGCAGTTGATTTATTATAATATCATAGTTGCCCTCAAAAATTTGGCATCCGATTATCTTTCGACCTAGAATATTACACTCTTGAAATATTCTAAAACAGGAACAGATATATTAAAAACATATATTAAGGGGCCAATTATGTTTACCAGCACCAACATCGCCCTACAGTAGGACAAATGTAAAATGTTCTTTCTATTGTAGTGTGGCCGATGTTATGGTATTGATACAATACCTGTCAATGTAAGTATTTTATAAGTGTTTAAGTAGATCACAACCATTGCCTCCGTTAGTGTACTTCATTCAAAGCATTCATGGGCTTAATTTGAAGACCACTGGTGTCATGTAATTGAGATATCTCTAGGTAGTTGTGAGTCTGCAAACACTAAACCTATGAATCAGTGGAACATAGAAGAACCAGCCTTCGGAAGGGAAGAACGATAGCGGTGCGAGTGCGCTGGCGATTGCAAAGGAGGGGGCGTGAGACGCCTGCGAGAGAGGAGGGAGGGGAAACCAGTGGTGCGCGCGCACCACAGAGGAGCGGGAGGAGGGCGCGCGGCAGCGAGGCGAACGCGTGCTGCTGCGCGTTCTGGCCACCGTCGGGAATGGGAGGAGCAAAGGCGGGACATGCCTTTGCCCAATCGCGTGCCGTTTTTAAAAAAAAAACGCACGCTACAGCCAATGTGGGCTTCTGGAAACAAAACCACACGCACGAGCGTGTGGGTCGTTTTCAGAAGCCCTTTCTAAAGGTCTCGCGCTGTGCGAGCAGTGCTGAGCACTGCAACGCTAGGCGCGAGACCTAAAAAGGCAGGGCGGCATTGCCTCCACCCCCCTCTCTTCAACACTGGCAAAATCCATCTTGATCTTTCAACTAAATAAAATTTGCAGAATAAAATCACATGTATTGTTGATTGGGTAGACATCTTATCGCATGGGCATTGACATAAATCTCTAGACCAATCATTTACTGTGGGAAAGCTAACTAACCGATGGAAACTATCAAACCTAAATCTGGTAAGGACATACCTGTCATACCCTCCTATACACCAAACCAAATATGGTTGTATGGTGGGAGTTACCAGGGTTAACTGATGCTGAATCACAGTACATTTCTTCATTTCCATTGCAGCTCTTAAAGACTCCAAATGCGACAGACATAGCAATTTAAAGTCCTTCCTAGAAATAGCACTCATAGTTTCAGGATGTGTATAAAAATCAAGTCTGTCCAGATCAATTAAAAATCTTCTAATGTAGTTCAGCCAGGTAATCTTATTTGCGTGACATAGACACATAGCATCTCTAATAATTTCTCTATTTAACCCTGTAGTAGTAGACGTCCAGACTCTATACCATAATAATAAAGGTTGCATTTTTATCAGGTCAGAGATGTAAGGGATCCCCAATTCATTGTGGCAATTAAAAACTGAAGAACTCTGTGGAACTGCTAAAATATACCTTAAAAATAAATTTTCCACAATTTGTATAGAGGATACATCATGGTAACCCCAAATTCCTGCCCCATACATCGCGATACTCATACATTTTGCTTGGTAAACTTTGAGAAGGATCCCCGGAGGCTTTTTCCCCAATTTTTTTGCAAAATTTACCACAGCCCCAATTGACCTCTTGAAAAGGAGGGTCCTACTCTTAACTGCCGGGTTCCAGGAGCCAGTATGTTCCAATAAGATGCCCAAATAGGAAAATGTATTAGTTGAATCTATCCTATCGTTCCCCATTGGCAAACTTTTGCATTTATTTCTCCCCTTCCCACATGTCATTACAAAAGTTTTCTTAACATTAAGTTTTAACCCCCGGCAATCCATAAATCTAATATATGCTGCAAGGGCACTCTGTAGGCCCATCTGGGTTCTGGCCATAAGCACTGCATCATCCGCATAGAGCAGGGACACAATAGGTTTGTTATTATACTGTGGTGGATCTCTTGTCCTGGCCACCAGTTCTTCCTCTAAAGCATTAGTATATAAAGAGAACAAGAACGGGGCCAGGACACAACCCTGCCTCACTCCCTCTCCACGGGGAATGGCGCAGTGCATTCGCCCTTTAATCCATGCCTCACCTTAGCAGAAGCCCCAACGTACAGTTGTCTCAAAAATTGTACTAATAGTGGGTCAACCTTTAAATCCAAAAGGATTTCCCAGAGCCTATTATGTATGACGCAATCGAATGCGGCCGAAAGGTCCACGAATGCCACATATAATTTCCCTCCTTAGCTTGAGTGTACTTTCCCATTAAAATAGTAAAATTTAAAACCTGCTCATTTGTCCCTAGCCCTTGTCTAAAACCATATTGTACCTTACTTAAAATATTATTGTCCTCATCCCATGTTTGTAATCTGTTCAAAACAATCCTACCCACTACCTTTACTAAAGAATCTAAAAGGGAGATAGGTCGGTAGCAGGCAGGATTGTCACGTTCCCCTTTTTTTAAAATCGGTATAATCACCGATTCAGACCAGGACTTTATAAAACCCTTCGCACAGCAGGCCTCTAACACCCGGGTCAACAGAGGGGACCATAATGGTGGGGTGGACTTAAATAAGTCCATCGGCACACCATCTGGTCCCGGGGCTTTACCGCCTTTACTATCATTAACTGCCGTTATTACTTCAACCAATGTAATATGCAGCTCAATAGGCGTAAATCCTACCATGTCTCCCTGTTCTAATAATTTAATATCAGTAGGAGATTCTTCATTCCCCTTGATACTATATACATTCGAAAAAAAGTCAATCCATACTTTTTCATCAATTGCAACCTCAATCTTGGCTCCATCATTATTGGAAAGGAATGGGGCATTAACTGCCTGCCAAAATGAAGTGCAATCCTTCCTCAGTGATGCTTCATAAAGCGTGTCCCATGCCTGGTCTTTTAATTCTTTTTTCCTATTTTTTCTGGCCAGATTATACACTTTCCTATATTGTTTAATCTCATCTTGATTTCTCTCTATCTTATGGAGAGCATCTTTCAACTGAGTATAAGCTTTGGTACACTTTGAATCAAACCAACTATTAATCTTAACCTGGGATGCCTTATGTTGTACTCTTAGAGAATTTTGAATCTCTAACGTGATAAGAGAAAAAGCCCTCAAAGTGTCATCATGATCTGTACTGTCTTGTAGGCACGCTACCATTTGATCATAGGCGTTAACTACGATCCGTTTATTAATCTCCTCGGGGTTTATCTTACCCCAACGTAGGGAATAACCATTTTGACGAACTAAGGCAATGTTTCGCGTCCATGCCAAAATATTATTATTGGGTCGAACAACTTGTTTGGGGATTACTAAATTAATACTCAGGGGCAAATGGTCACTCAGAACGTTAGAATGGATCTTGAAATTATCAATCCATGTTGCATAACGGTTGGGGACAATTATAAAATCTATTAAGGATTCAAATCCTCTGCCAATAAACGTACGGGTAAAATCAACAGGGGGAGAGCACAGCATATTTGCAAAGCCCAGATCGTGTGAGACCATTAAATCATTAAACTTCTCCCCCCTCTCGGAGTGCACAAAATGCAATATAGGATCCTTTTCTTCCTCATCTACACCACACAACCCACATTCAGCATGAGAACAAATACTAACATTAAAATCACCACCCCAAAGAGTAATCATATCGGTACCATTTGGGACCCTTATTTTACTTAATTCATCACTAAGTGGGTTTATAATATCACCCATTTGTCCCTTTTCAATATTGTTATAGAAATTAACTACACACACTACTACATCTAAATTCAGGTGGATGGTCAAAATTTGGTAATAAATTGTTGTTTTTATCATTTCAGTTTTTATAACCTCTATCAGATTCGATATATATACACAAATCCCACCTTTATGTCTTCCATATACTGACTGAACTGCTGGTGTATGAAAGGTCTTATAGCCATCTATATTTACTTTATCCAATAACCATGTCTCCTGGAAACATAAAATATCAAAATTATATATAAAATCAGTCCAGATAGAGTTATTTACTTTCGATTGTAAACCGGCAATATTCCAAAAAAGAACCTTAATTCTCCCCGATACAGATGCATTTAGAGTGTCAGCAACATGATCATTCTGAACCTGTCCAATCATTTCAACCCCTTCTGTTACATTAGTTATACATACATCACCAATTTCTACAATCAATGGTTCTACCATTTCATCCCTAATATTCCTTATCTCTCTTTGAGCGGAATTATGTTCCCCAACATTAAACATTGGCACATTCTCCCTACGATTTCGATCTACACCATTATCTACACAGATGTGATTGTCACTACTATCAGGGAGTCAATCATTCTCATCTAAGGACTGAAGTGGCCTAAATCTGTTTGTTACCTCTACATTGTAAATCGACTTATTACTGGTTTGTATAGAGGAATACATACCCATATGCCTATTGGAAGAGCTTGGCTGGTAAAAATAGCTCAGGGGCAAAACCTTTATACCTACTTCCATGTTCATGTTATTATCGCCTACTCGGCGAAAAATTTCATGAACCAAAGATGGAATCCCTAAGGAGAGGACAACACAGTCCCCTCGAAAGGATTTCCTGGTCGTTCCCACCCACGGGACATGTCTTACCATCTTAAAGGCTGAGAACATCTTCGTTGTTAACCCTGTTCTAATCCCCAAGCAATGAATTGCCCTGTTCCTCAAGGTATACCACATTTCCTTTCCCACCTCTAAAGATGGGGGAACGTTTGCCAGCACAACTGTGTATGGTAACGCGGCAGGAGGTAAATTTAAAATATGATTTTTTGGTGGATGTTCGTATGTTTTAATATTAGATGATCCTACATTAGAACACACTTCCCTTAATTGCTTTCCACCCTGTTGTATTTCGTCCTTACCATTTTCTTTCTCAATGGATTCTGGCCCATTAGTTAGGCCACTGGTAGACGGGGTTTCATTAGGCTTCTTAGAGGCTACAACTGTATTTATCTTATCACCCCTATTCCTCTGATTACCGGAAGACACAGAGTTAACCAAAGCGATCTGGCTATGGGATTTAGATACCTCACCAGCACTACCATCTACATTTTTGTTAGTTTTACCTTCCATGTTGAGACACCTATTTTGTATCTCAACTATTATTTCTAGGCCCGATTCTATCTTAGCTAATCTTATTTCCATGGTCCGAATAGATTGTTTAATATATTTCATTGAGTCGGTTAATAGACTCAATATTTTATTTATTTCAAAAGTTGGGGGGCCATTAGCCTTACTTTTACTTCTTCTTGCCGCTCCTTTAACTTTGTGATTTGACAGGATACCTTTTCCCGATTTGTTGAAAACTAAAGATTTCATAATATCAGGCTCAGAAGAAGCCTGATGTATTAAAGGCGGCAAGTTTCCAAGGGTAACCTTGGACTTAGGCTTACAATATCTTTTAGTTGGAGGGAGCGGCTCTGTATCTTGGTCGCTAATAGAAATCTCATCACTAATAGCCTGAACACAACCATTTAGACATTCCGCATCTGTATTAATTGTAGATCCTGATTCCCCTGTCTCCTTTTGGTATAGCACAATGGCCTTGTTAGTTATTAGGGAACCCAACGGTTCCTTATTCATGGACTCCTCTACCGTGGTTATTTGCTTGTCCAGTGCTCCAACCGCTCCTGTAAGGTAATTCAGGAGGGTCATATTTGCATGTTTGGGTATGCTACCTCGTTGCCCAGAATTAATGCTTTGCAATTTTCTCTTACCCATTTTAAATATTACCCACACTTACGACAGAGAAGAAAACACACCCTTTACTAAGCAGTACCCCAAACGTGCCTATATCTGTCGATCAATTGTATGATATAAGCCCCTCCTACTTTTTAACAACCCCGCTATAGACCCAGTATGTTTCAATATTAAATATAGTCACTCAACCTTAACTACCTGAGAGACAAACAGGGTCGTTAGTACTAGCAAATAACAACTACAACAATATTAGTGCCAATGGTTTTACCAACACAACACACTACAAAAAAATAAAGGTCCAAGAGACCTGGCCCAGCCCAGCCTCCTCCAGTCTCTGACGGGCTCAGATGGGCCCGCCCTTGGCCCGGGCTTAGCCCGCGAGCGTCCCGCGTCGCGGGAGGTTAGGCTCACTTTATGCGCCTCCTGCCGCAACGCGCTGTGGTAGTTGTAGTCCGTGGTGCTTGGGGGCGGGATAAAAGTGCTGCGTGCAGGGGCCAGGGACAACAATGCAAGAGACAGTGTTCTCCCGATAAAAAACAGATGGTAAAACAGATTGTCAGTGCCCACAGAGGTTAAAGTGCGACGTGCTTTCCCTGAGTTCGATGGCAATTCTCAGCGGATCCCGCATATGCGGTCGATCAGCCCCACCTTATGCGCCTCCTGGCGCGAGTTCTACGACGCGTGCGGCTCCTGCCGCAACGCGCTGTGGTAGTTTTAGTCCGTGGTGCTTGGGGGCGGGATAAAAGTGCTGCGTGCAGGGGCCAGGGACAACGATGCAAGAGACAGTGTTCTCCCGATAAAAAACAGATGGTAAAACAGATTGTCAGTGCCCACAGAGGTTAAAGTGCGACGTGCTTTCCCTGAGTTCGATGGCAATTCTCAGCGGATCCCGCATATGCGGTCGATCAGCCCCACCTTATGCGCCTCCTGGCGCGAGTTCTACGATGCGTGCCTACTCAAGACACCGAGTCAAAGGCCTTTTCAGCTATGACCCTAATAGGCTGCAGCAGACATAGAGCATCAGTGGATAGTGCAAATGAATCATTTTATTTATCCAACAGTTACATATTTTTACCTCCAGTGTTTGATATTATCTGAAAGTCTACTAAAGGTTCATGCTCAATAGCTGGAAACAATTTCCTGCTCATGCTGTTCTTTCACCACTAAAATTACAAAGCTGTGTCCCACGATCCATATGATCTCACTAGTTATGCGTAATTAGATTAATTACACAGTTTACTACACCAGGCTATTTAACCAGCAAAGTCTTAGTCTTTGATTACAGAGACTAAGAGGTGATGTAATATCACAGTAGGATACATTAAGGGGAAAATTATAATTGAATAACTGGGTCATTGACCCAGTGTAAACCGGGAAATGCTGATAATAAGACAGGAGTGTGAGCATTTCATAGAATATTTAAAAATTGAAAGAGTTACACTAGACATGCAATTTTCCAATATTCTCATTTTTGTGATTCTAAATTCTTCTTTGAGTGTTATGTTACCTTTGCATGGATAGTGTAGGTCTACAGTTGTGTCAAATAATTCATGTCTAGTGTTGCCACTCCATGTGGGAAACCTCTCTTTAAAATAAAAAAGAAAAACACAAACCGCTACTCTGAAGTGAACATCTGTGCAGGATAAGTGGAGAGGATCACATCACTTTGAGAATACGCTTTACAGTATCATCCTTAACAAGTAAGTATACACCACAGGCCACTGATTGATACAAATCAGAGACAGTTTGGGACTGAACTTTCAAATTTCATAAACCCAACCGAGGTCAGGCACATTACATTTGTTTGGGAAAACGACGGATTCAATGACATTCTGTAAAACTGTTTTGGTCTAACGGCTCACATACTGGTGTTGGGGCTGGAAGACTTGGGTTGTAATCCAGCTATGGCAATTGACCAAACCTGAGCAGTTTTAGGCACATGGCTAGCTACAGGCACCTCAAGGTATAAATACACATAATTTACGTCTGTGTTGTCTGGTACTGTCCTGATTACTTATTCCTTTGCAACACATTGGTCTCTGTAATCTAGTCTAGTCTATATGTCACACCAAAAGTTCGAAAAACTTTGCTACACTATAAATGTTATCTGTAATATGTCACTGCTCTTATTTTGGCCTGTCTCTACTTTCTCCTCGCTATTTTGACATATAGGTGATCCACTTTGACTCCAAACACGTCTTCAGATGCCTTGTATGGTGAAGTGGTACATCAACCACTGTTACTCACTAATATGTTGGATTGTGCTCTAAAATTCATGCCCGCCTGTATTCAAGGAACTATCGTGATACCTTCTGCCAGGTGATCTCAATGAAGAATTGTCTAGACACACCTGACCACCTGGCTAGCTACCACATCTTGCACTCCACCAGGTCGAACCATCATACCCGTCTCCCAGCAGTGCTCCCAACAAATCATGAACATCACTGCCCGGAGTGATTCCTCATGTGTCAGCCTTCCTCCAAAGCATTCTCAAGTCATGCGTAAGAGGATATAGTGCTTCGAACATTAACACAATTCAACATGAGAGTATCTCCTGGAGAGATTCGTGCAGGCACTTTTACGATCAAGTTTCCATGGGATTGGGCACCACTGTTTACAAAACAAAGAGGCCTGCATGGCCAGTGACGACAGTCACTGCTCTTGGAAAACAGACACCTGTGGAACCATCTTACCCCTTGACATGGTGTTCTTCATTAAAATGATGTGAAAAAATCCTGGAGATTACACATCTGCAATAACTCTACTTCTACTACTGCTACTATTACTAATATTAATAATTGTACACTGGCTGATTATATTGTGTTTTTACATAACCCTCAGAATGTTCCAAACAGGTGCGCCTTCGTCGATCGCAGCTGGAGGGTAAAAGGCTGAGTTGATCCTTGAGTTGCAGATGGCTAGTATCCAACGAAATAATGTAGAGTTGACACCTGCTCTTGACTAATGCACCTTTGTTTCAGATTTCTACACTTATATGAAAAATCACTATTAATTTGGCATTTCGTTTTTTATTTACGACGTTGATTTTTGTTGTAATGCAAGGAACCCTAAATAGATATCAAAAGCACCTCTGTTTTGTTGTTTTTTTATTTTTATTTATAACATACAACTGTAAAGCCGAACTGGGCTTAATGGTTCACATGTCATAAACAAATCCAAGAGAACATGGCAATTTCACGATTTTTTTACAACTGCACAGGATGGGTTAGGTAGGACGCATAAGCATTGTGCAGAACAGCGGTTCTTGACCTGCAGAACTGTATTTCGGCAACTTTTCAGCCTTTCAAAGTGACCAGGCCTCGGTCAGGATAACCTACCATAAGAGTAACATTTTAAAGTCTAAAAATGCTTTTTTCGTGATTGCCCCAGTCACCTATAAAACTCGAGGCCTTGATCCATGCTATAGAGAGTTCAAGAGTTTTGCAACCAACCGAAGCACTGATTTCGTAGCAAGCCGCTGTTTGTACCTTAATAGGTCTCGCGTACACAGTGTATGCTCTGTGCTGAGAGATGTATTCTTTACAATTCAGTGGGCTTTCAACCCGTCTACTCTATACCATTAGTTGTTTTCTTTGTCACTCTTATTTGCAAATTTTTGATTGCTTAGTTCCCACAGGCTTCCCTTTCTTTCTTGTGTTAGCTCCTCCCTGGAGCATGGACCAAGTATATATGTTTTTCTTCTTATTTTTTTATAAGCATTTCACTATTGTTCCTGGACATGCAATGTGCTTTCCAATTTTTTACACAGGCATACAGCTTCTTATTTATGTTGCTTTTATCCAATCTTCTGTCTCTATTGACACTTTAGTTACCTAGACCCACAACTATACTACTCAATGCCACTCCACTCTATGCCACTCAACTCTACTCCACTCCACGCTTCTCAACGCCTCTATAGGCCACACCACTCGACACACTCTACTCTATGCCGCTCTTCTCTATGCCACTCTATGGTACTTCATTCTGCACAATGAGTGCCATAGAACTCTATGCCACTACACTCGAGGCCACTCCCCGCTATGCCACTCTCCTCTATGCCACTGTATCTCCACTTTCTCCCACTCAACTCTACACCACTCCACTCAAAGCCATTCCACGCCACTCTTCTCTACTCTACACCACTTCATTCTACTCTACACCATTCCATGACACTTCTTTCCACACAATGGCACTCTACGCCACACCACTCTATTCTACTCTATGCCACTCTACTGTACTACACTCTACTAAACTCCACTCTACGCCACTCTTCAACACTCCACTTTACTGCATGCCCCTCTAGTCCAGGCCACTCTAGTCCATCCCACTCTATGCCTCTCTACTCTATGCCAATCTATGCCACTTCACGTTTTACAAATCTAATCTACACCACTCTACTCTACGCCACTCTAATCTACACCACACTACCCTCTGCCCCTCTACAGTACGCCACTGCAAACTATGCCACTCCACTTGACAGCACTCTACCCAATGCCATTACCCAACACCGCTACACTCTACACCACTCTACGCCACTCAATGCCACGGCACTCAATGCTACGCCACTCAACTCCATTCCATGCGACTCCACTCTTCGCCACTCTCTTCTACGCCACTCGATGCCATGGGAGTAACGTTTAGTCAAGCTGAACAGTAGCCATACTACTGTTCAACATGCTGCTGTTCAACATGGCTAAAAGACATTGGCAAAGCTGATAACCTCGCCTATAGGCGAGATCTATTAGCTTTTCAAATGTTGGTTTTATCAGCAGCCATCTGTTTCAACTACAGAGAGTAGAGTTAAACTGGAGGCAAGAACATATCTTCATGTGTTTCTGTGGGATAGGACTACAGTCGTAGCCAGTTTTGTCAACATCACTGAGGCTAGATCTGTGCAATTGCAAAAAGAACAATTGATGGACAGAATGCTGCACAATGTCAAATATTCACCCCAGTACTGGGCCTAAAACCATCGTGTTTTTGCTCCCCATGCCCTGCCAGTTCAGACCCAGCCATATGCAAATCAGTCTTGACCCTGTTCCCCATGGGAACAGTCCAGGCCAAACTGCCAAGCCAGGTCCTCCCTGGACTGGAAATAAGCATCCTGGTACCAGTTTTGGGGCATCACCCCTCCTCAGCCAGGCTAGCTTACCTCCAGTGGCATGGAGAGAACGGGACCCACGTCTAGGCATACACGTCTTACTCAGGGTGACAAATGCAAAAAGAACAATTGATGGACAGAATGCTGCACAATGTCAAACATTCACCCCAGTACAGAGATCTGGGCCTAAAGCCATCGTTTTTTTGCTCCCCATGCCATTCCAGTTCAGATCCAGCCATATGCAAATCAGTCTTGACCCTCTTTCCCCAGGGGAACAGTCCAGCCCGAACTGCCAGGCCAGGTCCTCCCTGGACTGCAAACAAGCATCCTAGGACCGGTTTCGGGATTTCACCCCTCATCAGTCAGGACAGCTTGACTCCAGTGGCATGGAGAGCACATGACCCACATCTGGGCATACCCGTCCCACTCGGGGTGACAAACGCAAAAACACCAATTGATGGACAGAATGCAGAACAATGTCATACATTATCCCCAGTACAGAGATCTGGGCCTAAATCCATTGTTTTTTGCTCCCCATGCCATTCCAGTTCAGACCCAGCCATATGCAAATCAGTCTTGACCCTGTTCCCCATGGGAACAGCCCATCCCAAACTGCCAGGCCAGGTCCTTCCTGGACTGGAAACAAGCATCCTGGTACCAGTTTCGGGGCATCACCTCTCATCAGCCAGGCTAGCTTAATTAACTCCAGTGGCATGGAGAGCACGGACCCACATCTGGGCATACCCGTTCCACTCGAGGTGACAAATGCAAAAAGAACAATTGATGGACAGATGCTGCACAATGTCAAAAATACACCCCAGTACAGAGATCTGGGCCTAAATCCATCATGTTCTTTGCTCCCAATGCCATTCCAGTTCAGACCCAGCCATATGCAAATCAATCTTGACCCTATTCCCCATGGGAACAGTCCAGCCTTAAGTGCCAGGCCAGGTCCTCACTGGACTGGAAATAAGCATCCTGCGACCGGTTTCGGGGCATCACCCCTCATCAGCCAGGCTAGCTTAACTCCAGTGGCATGGAGAACCCAGGACCCATGTCGGCATACCCGTTCCACTCGGGGTGACAAATTCAAACAGAACAATTGATGGACAGAATGCTGCACAATGTCAATGGCTGGGTCTAAACAGGGGTGGCATGGTGAGAAAATGAACGATGGATTTAACCCATATCTTTTGACTGAGGGTGAATGTTTGATTTGCTCTGCATTCCGTCCATTATCTGTGTGTCTTTTGCTTTTGCGCCCTAAGTGCGCCGGGTATGCCCAGACATAGGTCCCGGGCTCACTGTGTCACTGGATTTAAGCTAGCCTGGCTGATGAGGGGTGTTGCCCTGAAACCAGTCCCAGGATGCATGTTTCCGGTCCAGGGAGGACCTGGCTTGGCAGCTTGGGATGGACTGTTCCCATGAGGCACAGGGTCAAGACTGATAGGCATATGGCTGGGTCTAAACTGAGGTGGCATGGTGAGCAAAAGAACGATGGATTTTTTGACTGGGGTGAATGTTTGATTTGCTCTGCATTCCGTCCACCATCTGTGTGTCTCTAGATCTGTGCAATGGCTATATTAGATTCAAAGAGCGAAGGTGCATATTTTAGGCAAAGGACCTTATTTAGAGCTTGGCAGCTGCAATATTATTATATTTCTACAGTTGCTAAAGAGCCATTTTGTGGAAAAACATTACAATTATTATTGTGTAGTCAGGGCGTGGCCTAGCAAGATGGCTGTGAGGACACCTTTGCCCGAGCTTCGCTACACGAGGCGAATGCTGGCATGGTCCCGACACCATCCACGGGTGCTAAAGCTGTGGCGAGTGACCTGTGCTGCAGTGGGCGCTACCTAATTGCCTCCTAGCTGCACACAGGCAGTGTTGCGGGTGATACAACCTAGTGCGGCCTGAGAGCCAGAATAAAGACTGGGGGACAGGTGAGCGCCCTGTCGGAGGGGAACTACGGCAGACCGCAGAAGCAGCCCCATCTGTCAGCCACACAGAGTGTTCCACCAGATGGCCCGAGTCTGAAGGAAGTGGGGGATCACCAGTAGCCCACCTGAACTGCTGACAAACACTGAAGGAGGTGCAGTCTGGGAGAGGCGGCGCAGCTGATGAGGGACATGCTGGAGAGGAGGACATGCAGCCAGGGTCGTAAATATACAGTGCTAGAGCAGCAGTACTGGAGCCTCATCTCCTAGAGAGTGTAGAGTAGAGCAGGGAGGCCACACAGATCTGGAACCTGTGAGGAGAAAATGGTGGGCCCCAAAGGAGGCATGGTTGGGGAAGACAAATGCTGAAATGCGTTTGGAGCGTGAGAGTGTAGTGGAGGGCCAGGTTAGCCCATCGGCACCTACAGCAAGGAGAGATTGACCGATGGCCTTGGTTGCAAGCAGCTGTGAGCGGCCCATTTACGGCCAGACCTAGAGAGCCATGGAGACTTGCAGGGACTGAAAATTTGAAGTATAGGTGAATCTTGGCCCGGAACTGTATAATTTAAGGGGCCCTGGCTTAAATGAGCTGAGTACTGTAAGAACTTGGGTTACTGGATGGGGGAGACCCTTCTCAAGCAGCAACCACAATTCTTCTCTGGGTGAAGTCACAAGCAAACCCTAAATTAACCTGTGCTTAACCCTCGGGTAGCTTTGCACAGACCAGTCAGGCTTAACTCAGAGGCAAAGTGTAAAGTATTTGCGCAACACTTCAGACAGTAACACAGTGAGAACACACCATAGAAGTAGCCCGCAACAGAGTTAGAAAAATATTTTTAATAAAAAACAAAAGACCAAAACAACAAAAATTAAATCATTAGAACCAGAGACATTCAATTTTAAATGTTTTAGTAAAAATAGCGCCAAAAGGCATAAAGCGCTAACTCTGGATATCTGGTTGTGCTGGACAGGAACTAAGTCACAAGTTCAGGCTGACCGCGATGGAGTGTGGGCTGGCTACAGGGACCCAGCTAGGCCCATTGAACAAAGTAACTTCAATCCTTGTTTGTGGAGCGTTGTGAGGATCTGCATCGAAGATGCGTCATGCAGCCGAAGCGATGCGTCAGTTCCTGAGATGCGGAGAGGCTGCGGTGTGAGATTCTGCTGCGTTGTCAAAGATCCCGTTGATGAGGGCTTGCGATACACAGTCCGGATTCAGGGATGCGTCTTGCAGTTGGGGTGATCCGTTGGTTCTGAGGAGCTGTGAGGCTCCATTGTGGAGTCTGGCATTGTCTTTGAGTCTGTAGCAGTTCCGATGCGGCAGTGGGCTGTAATACGCGTCTTTGTGGTGGCTGTGGCAATGCATCGGTTCTGCTTGGGTTTGTGCCACACAGCAGGGGAGATGCATCGGTTCCTCTGGATCCACAGGGGCTGGCAGAGCACCTTAGGCCCGCTTCCAAGGGTCCAGGACTGGGCTGGAACCCCTTGGCAGGGTAGACTCACAGATGGCAGAGTCCAAGTGCAGGTGTAAGTTTGTTGGAGGCTTCTGTCCCTGAGGCTCACGTCAGGAGGCCAGCCAACTAGCCCTCGTAGTAACTCTAGGGTTCTGGGTTCAAGAGTTGCAGGTCCAGTTCTTGTCACCCAGGCAGCAGGCAGGAGGTCATCACAGCAAGGCAGCAGAATGGCAAGGCAGTAGTCCAGTAGGGCATCAGTCCAGCAGAGTGGCAGCCCTTCAGCAGCACAGCAGTCCTTCTTCCTGGCAGTGTATTCACAGGTCCAGAAGTGTCTGAGGCCCAATATTTATACCCAGTTGGGCCTTTGAAGAGGGGGAGGAGCTTCTAGACATGTCCATTTGAAGTCCCCATGCATCCTGCCATCTCTGCACAAGCTCCAAACTAACTACAGGAGGTGTGCAGCCCTTTGTGTGGAGCAGGACACAGCCAATTTAGGCACAAGTACTGCTGTGCCCAGCTCTCTCTCACATCCTGCCAGTAATAGCCCATCTAGGCACACCGAAGCTCCCTATTGTGTGTGGCTGTCTGGGAGGAATACACAAAAGCTCAACGGTCAGCAACACCCAGTCATGTGACCCAGGCACAGGCCACAGGCACTAAATGGCTAAGGCAGGAAAATGTCAACTTTCTAAAAGTGGCATTTTCAAAATTGTAATTTAAGATCCGACTTTACCTAAGTTATGATTATTCATTACAATTCCAAAGACACCAAACATGACCTGATTACCTGTTCCCATTTGGAAATTCCAGGTTATTAAATGTAACAAGGTAACTTCAATGTTAGTGTATGGTAGAGGTATTCCTTGCAGTAGTGAAAAAAACACATTTTAGAGTTTTTCACTATCTGTATAGCTCACAAGTACATATCCTACCTTTTAAATATACTTCACCCTGCCCTCTGGACTATCGAGGGCCTACTCTAGGTGTGAATTATGTGTATAAAAAGGGTAGGTGTAGGCCTGGCAAAAGGTTTGTTTTGCCAGGTTGATATGGCAGTTAAAAACTGCATACACAGGCCGCAATGGAAGGCCTGAGACATGTTTAAAGGGCTACTTAAGTGGGTGGCACAATCAGTACTGCAGGTCCACTAGTACCATTTAATTTACAGGCACTGGGCACATGTGGTATCACTTTACTAGGGACTTACAAGTAAAATAAATATGCCATCCACGGATAAGCCCATATTTCCATGTTCTAAGGCGGGAGCACATGCACCTTAGCATTGGTTAGCAGTAGTAATATGATAGAGTCCTAAGGCAACAGAAACTAGATCAACAAAAAATGGAGGAGAAAGGCAAAATGTTTGGGGGAAGGCCACCCTAAGGCTGACAGGTCTAACAACTGCTCCATCTGGAGCCCTGCAAGGTGAGGTGGACTTAGATACATGTAGGAGTAACTGCAGGGCCAGGCCCGCTCTCAGTGAGGAGATTGGCAATCCGGGAGGTCCCCTAGAAACTGCGGGAGTGGCTGCAGATAAAAACAGTGGTGGACAGAATGCAGAACAATGTCATGGGAACAGTCCAGCCCGAACTGCCAGGCCAGGTCCTCCCTGGACTGGAATCAAGCATCCTAGGACCGGTTTCCGGGTTTCATCCCTCATCAGACAGGATAGCTTGACTTCAGTGGCATAGAAAGCACGGGACCCACATCTGGGCATACCCGTCCCACTCGGGGTGATAAATGCAAAAATAACAATTGATGGACACAATGCAGAACAATGTCATACATTCACCCCAGTACAGGGATCTGGGCCTAAATCCATCGTTTTTTTGCTCCCCGTGCCATTCCAGTTTGGACCCAGCCATATTCAAATCAGTCTTGACCCTGCACCCAGTGGGAACAGTCCAGCCCGAACTGCCAGGCCAGGTCCTCCCTGGACTGAAACAAACATCCTAGGACCGGTTTCGGGGTTTCACCACTCATCAGCCAGGACAGCTTGACTCCAGTGGCATGGAGAGCACGGGACCCACGTCTGGGCATACCCGCCCCACTCGGGGTGACAAATGCAAAAATAACAATTGATGGACAGAATGCAGAACAATGTCATACATTCACCCCAGTACAAAGGTCTGGGTCTAAATCCATCGTTTTTTTGCTCCCCATGCCATTCCAGTTTGGACCCAGCCATATGCAAATCAGTCTTGACCCTGCGCCCAATGGGAACAGTCCAGCCCGAACTCCCAGGCCAGGGCCTCCCTGGACTGGAAACAAGCATCCAAGGACCGGTTTCGAGGTTTCATCCCTCATCAGCCAGGATAGCTTGACTTCAGTGGCATGGAGAGCATAGGACCCACGTCTGGGCATACACGTCCCACTCGGGGTGACAAATGCAAAAATAACAATTGAAGGACAGAATGCAGAACAATGTCATACATTCACCCCAGTACAGAGATCTGGGCCTAAATCCATCGTTTTTTTGCTACCGCTGCCATTCCAGTTTAGACCCAGCCATATGCAAATCAGTCTTGACCCTGCGCCCAATGGGAACAGTCCAGCCCGAACTTCCAGGCCAGGTCCTCCCTGGACTGCAAACAAGCATCCTAGGACCGGTTTAGGGGTTTCACCCCTCATCAGCAAGGACGGCTTGACTCCAGTGGCATGGAGAGCACATGACCCACATCTGGGCATACCCGTCCCACTCGGGGTGACAAATGCAAAAATAAAAATTGATGGACAGAATGCAGAACAATGTCATACATTCACCCCAGTACAGAGATCTGGGCCTAAATCCATCGTTTTTGTGCTCCCCATGGCATTCCAGTTTGGACCCAGTCATATGCAAATCAGTCTTGACCCTTCGCCCAATGGGAACAGTCCAGCCTGAACTGCCAGGCCTGTTCCTCCCTGGACTGGAAACAAGCATCCTAGGACCGCTTTCGGGGTTTCACCTCTCATCAGCCAGGATAGCTTGACTCCAGTGGCATGGAGAGCATGGGACCCACGTCTGGGCAGACCCGTCCCACTCAGGGTGACAAATGCAAAAATAACAATTAAGGGACAGAATGCAGAACAATGTCATACATTCACCCCAGTACAGCGATCTGGGCCTAAATCCATCGTTCTTTTGCTCCCCATGCCATTCCACGTAACCAGCAGACATTCCACGTACCCGCCAGACATCTTCGCTCCACCCAACTTGCCCTGGCCACTGTCCCACGGATTCACAAGATCAGAACCAGAGGAAGATCCTTCTTCTACCTCATCGCCAAGACCTGGAACACCCTGCCCCTCAACCTCAGGCAATCATTGTTGCTGACCCAATTCAGGAAGGAACTCAAGACCTGGCTCTTCGGCTGAACTTCCATGTCCAAACGGACCAGCTTCCCCCCAGCGCCTTGAGACCCTCACGGGTGAGTAGCTGCACTATACAAAACCCTGATTGATTGATTGAGTGCTCTTAAACCCACTGCACATGCCGGGGGGGGGAGGGGAGTTGCAGACGGGAGGTACTCCTCTGCAGTACAACCAAAGAGTATGTTGTTGCCCGCGCTTTCTGGGGGGTTCACTTCAGTTGTCATTGGGGGATAGCGTTACAGTTATTCATGTTGTTCTTAGTTTGGTTGGGGAGATTGAAAGGGGAGCGTAATGCTACTCAGGGGTGGGTACAGGGAGTTTGGGGAGTTTTTTGTTGTTTTCTGTCAATGGTTATATCACAGTGACTACTGAGTATAGCAAGCCAGTAGCGATTACTATATGATTTTAGACCCAAGTGTACGAAGGAAACGCTAACATTATGGGGAGCACATATAAAATGATTACCTGGAATGGTTGTGGCCTAAACATCTATACTAAGCACCATCAGGTACATTCATACTTCTAGTGCTATGATGTTAGCATAGCATTGCTACAGGAGAGACACTTATGTGGGCAAGATGTCCCCAAGGTCCCCTAATGGTGATAAGGTAGGGATTTTTCCTGAAGTCTCCCGGTATATTGCTGCAGACATTAGAAGGATGGCCAATTTTAATTATATAATAAATGGGGACCTGCATAGACATCCATCCAAACACACCATTGAGCCACATATGACTAATACTTTGGTGATGGCGATGTCTGGATTGGGTATGGTTTACTTGTGGAGGTTGTTGCACCCAAAGTCCAAAATATACTCCTGTTGCACACCAGCCATAGGTACACACAGTAGACTGGACTATATCCTGGTCATGTCCTACTATGCTTATAAATACAAGGGGGTGGCATATTTAGCTAGATTTCTGTTAGATCACTCCCCACTAATAGCGAGACGTGTGACGGGTCAGAACATACCTAGGGTAACACTATGGCGCCTCCATACGGAAGTGCTGACGGATGTCGCATTCTCTGAGGGACTGGCGGACCTAATGAGTGAATATTTCAAGATGAATGAGGATATGGCCAGTTGCAGGGCCATGGAATGGCAGGCCATGAAGGTGGTGGTATGCAGAGAATGTAAGTCCCGGATATATGTGGTAATTATATAATTGAAGGAGTCACTGGGTGCATAAGAGATAAGATTAAAAACCCTGGAGATGATGCTCAATACAGAAATTAACAATTTAACAGAGCAGGCTACCGGCAAAGAAACCCTTACAGAGAAGTGGGAATGTCTGAAGAGATACATAAGCAGGGCATACAGGCAAAGGTTATATAAAGAGGAAGACAAGTCTAGCAGACTATTAATGTGGCTACTTAGGAGGGAGACCTCTCAGGTGTCCATTTTTTTACTTCAGGACGAACAAGGACACATACATTACACCCAAGAGGGCATAAATGGGTTGTTCGTCCAGCACATGAGTGACTTATATAGGAAACCCCGGGAGGCTCTGGGGCATGACGTGGCTGCCTATTTGGCCGACCTCCAGCTCAACTGGCTGACTCCAGAGCAAAGAGAGACTCTTTCTACCCCATTAAATAAAGAAGAGATCTTGACAGTGATATAGGAGATACCAACAGCCAAAACATTGGTGAGGATGGGCTTCCAGCGGAGTTTATCAACACTACAAAGACTTGGTAGCTGATAAATTGCTGGTGGTATATAATGAGGCCTATGAGGTAGTGATACTACCAGCTTCAATGAGAGAAGCTAAAATAGTCTTGACTACCAAGCTAGATAGGGACCAAACTCTGGTCACATCATATTGCCCAATCTCAATACTAAATGTGGACATTAAAATACTAAGTAAAGTGCATGCTAATCAACTGCTTGTGGTTCTGTTGGGGCAGGTGCATGAGGACCAATGCAGTTTCATACCGTAGAGAAGGACTATCTAAAATATACATCAAATAATACTTGTACTTCATGAGACGAGCATATTGGATCCGATTACACCCTGGTCCTTGCTGATATAGAACAGGCCTATGAGTCGGTCTGTTGGGCCTACTTATGGGAGGTCCTGTGGGTGATGGACTTTGGGCAGCCTTATATTAAATGGCTAAAGTGAACGTAAACGCAACCACTGGCCTGGGTCTAGACAGGCACAATGGCCTTAGAGGAATTTCGAATGGAGCGCGGAACTCAGCAGGGTTGTCCACTGTCGCCCCTGCTCTTTGCACTAGTGATGGAGTCTCTGGCCTGCAAGCTCAGAAGTGTGCTCTACCCTTGTGGTCTACAAGTGGGGGACAGCACCCACGTGGTCCTATGCATGCCAGTGACACACTGGTATATTTGCAGTACCCGGAGTACTCTGTTCCGATCCTATTAAAGGCCCTGATGGAGTATTGGGAGGTATCAGGCCTCTGTATTAACCAAAATGAAACCAAACTTTTCCCAATGGGAGGGCTGGGAGATTTGAACAGCAATTCCCTGCCTGGGCTGGGGATCCCCTGGGAAACATCGGACTTTCAATATCTCGGCATTCGAATTACACAGTATGAGGACAACAGCCATTGGCTAAATATGGGAAGGTTCATGGATGGTCTGCAGCGGTCCGTTGAGTTTTGGAAAACACTCCCATTAGCAGTGGCTAAAATGATATTACTGCCTAGGTATCTCTATGTGCTGCAGAGGACCTCATATTTGATTGACAGGTGTTTGCAGCCCTCAGCCGAATTATGGAAGATCTGATATGGGCAGGTGGGAGGAGCAGGGTGAAACTTGATAGACTGAAGTGGGTATGAGGGCAGGGAGGGTTGGAGGTCCTGGACCTAGAACTATACTATATGTATACTATATTGTTAAAGGCCCTCACCTCCGGCCTTTAACCCTGCAGTGGGCCTTTAATGGCCGGTTGAGCCCGCTACGGTGAGCTCGAAGGCTATATTAGATTGTTTTGACTTATGGAAGCACAACTACAGCTTAATACAAGACTCACTCTCACACTTTATCATTCCCAGATGGAGTTGTCCTTGTTCCTTGGATCTACCATGTATCTCACTGAAAGAAGCTCCACATCAGGCAAGCTTCTGCCAGTCAGACACTTTTCACTGTGTATGCCATCATTAGCCCAGCTTTCAGTTTAGCTTTTCCTGGGGTAGTGATGGAGAGCAAAGCAGCAGCTTCTTCTCCCCAGTTTATCAAGAACACAGAGAGTAAACATTGATGAGAGGAGAGCTTACCCCTAAATCAGACAATTGAAACTGCTCCCCACAATGCATTAATTATTAATATTTTTTAAAGAATCCGTCAGATACATTTTTTGTCTTGATCTTAGAAGGTATATTATAATATAGTCTATTGATCTGGCAACATAGCACACTTGATTGAATGTGCATGTTGCTGTAATAGGCACTTAATTATCTTGTCCTACTCTTAGGATCAATATCTTCTGTAAGATTAAGGAGGGTAATAGCAACACTTCACAATATGTTTGTAGCCATATTAACAATAATTGCTCTGGCTTCAATTCCTGAACAAATGAAAGGAAGAGAATGCCAGTTGCAGCTAAACTGCTTGCAAAGCTCAATTCTCAACATAATTTCTCCCAGCGGTATAATATTGTCATTGGGTTACTAAATGCTGTTCAATCAAACACAACGCCTAAATTACATGAAATGAGCTCTAATGACCAATGCAGAATTAACTATTAAAGTTACTAATACAAAACAACCAAAAAGAGAAGAACTTGGCCCACTTTTAGCATGCGCCCAGTGAACCGGTTAATTTCCGTTCAACACCATGTGCATGACATCAAAAGTTTCAAACAGTTCAAAATAGTTCAATGTACAATCTAACTTGCATACATTGTAGGCCACACAACTCATGCTTTTTGCTTGGTTTTCACAATAGCAGAACTGATTTTGTTACTGATAACAAAGCTCAGATCTATATGCAAATAAGCGTATAGTGGATTTTTACAGCAACACCTGTGGAACCCTTAGTATCTCAGATCTGTATGCAAATAAGCATATAGTGCATTTTTACAGCAAAACCTGTGGAACCCTTAGTATCAGAGTCAGTTAAGAACTTACTTCTTGCACACACTTTTTGTTACAACCTCACATACCTACAACTTGTACACCAGAGTGCCTCATTCTCTATTTTACCCCCAAAGGATGTTGTTCTTAGTCTCACAGAGAAAGGGATAAAATACATTCTGGATAGAAGCACAAAACAGAGAAATCAAGTCAAACTCTTTTAGGCCAAAGATCAAGTCTTTTCATCATGAATGATAAATGTGAGCTACTATGATCTAATGTTGGCTGGAACCTAGAAACGTAAGAAACCATGAAGCAGAAATCATTCATCCCCCTAATATCATAGTGGTGGAAGTCAAAACAGTCTTTCCTCAAATCGTTGTGGGAAATCAAGATTTGCAAGGGCGATTCTTAGCAATCTTTATCTATCTAACTTAATTCACCTGTGTGATGCTGAGACGGATGTTTAGGACAATGAAACAGAATGATAGTACCATTCTTTCACGCATTCACCTGAGGCAAACTTGTTTAAGACCAGAATTTTCAATATCAAACATTTCCTTTGAAGTATAAATTCAGTGTCATCCATAGAGATGACTCAAGGAATAATTTAATTGCAGCCAAATGTTGTTGAAACTCTTAACATACTTGGTGAGAAGGAGCAGTCAGTCTCGAAAGAGTTATCAGTCCATATTTTGACACAGACAAGATTTGTGAAATTGGGGAGGGTGGTAGAGTTTGCTAATTTATCTACACCAGAAAAGTTTTTTTCTCCAAAGACGAGAACCATTCCATTGCAACTGATGATGTAGAAAAAATGCTGATTTATAAAGTTCTAGATTTGGAAAACCGGTGTCTCCAATCTTTGGATATATCTCTTGAATACATCACTTGAAATCATACCAGCAAAACTGGAACGTCTTCCCAATATGCCACAAGAAGATACAAATGATTTTGTGTGCAGATGACAACTCTTTCCTGCTTACAGGATATAAAATAAGAGAAAACACATACAAGCTCTTTGGCAACACAGACATTTTTAAATGTCGAATTTGCCCCAATACAAACACTAATTCAGCCCAGGTATCACACTTCTTTGTGATAATGCATACATCCTCCTTGAAAATTACTTACTAAGATTCAAATTTATTATATCTTTTAGTCAAGGTACTGGTCTCTCTTTTGTATACATGTCCCTTCATGACATAACATAGCATGACAAAAATGGATACATAAATACTGAGATAACTGCACCTTTCTCCCCCCTCTGCTCCCTCATGGATGGCCACCCACAAGTGCTTTCTCATGACGCATTTCTGACGCTGGTGTTCTCTTTGGACCAAGCTATGCGGTGGGGGGACTTGGGAACATTAGAATAGTTTGCTTGTTATTTTGACGATTGAGCATACAATCTTGGTTGATGCAGTATTGCTTCCTCACGGACTATGTACATTTCCTTTTTTCACCCTGCTGGGGAGCACAATAACTGCCATAGCTGTTATAAAGGTTCCTGTACTGTAGTTGGATTATATAATAGATGGTTGTACCAATAGAGGAGTTTATTAGAAGAGGTAAAGCAACCAGTGAAGAATCAAGTCCTGGGTGATGCACTGGTCAAGGGCAGAAGAAGTCAAACACAGTTCCAACTATGACAGAGGTCCTCCATCCCTGTGGTCTTCCCCCTGGTGCCCTCCATAGCTAGGCACTGCTCCTATTCCATCCAAAACTGCTAGAATTCATGGTGTTGTCTTTGACAAGGAAACTGAAGCATGGTAAACAGGGACTTGCTAATTCGATAACCATCATAAAAGTCTGAACCTCAGCTTTTCCCACCTCATTAAATAAACATTGCATACTGTTAGACCTGTCAGCCTTAGGATGGGTGGTCTTCCCCCAAACTTTTTGCCTTTACCCCTCCTATTTTTGCTGTATTCCTTTTTGTTGGCTTTAGGACTCTGTGCACTTCACCACTGCCTACTGGTGCTAAAATGCTTGGTAAAATTGGCTTACACCTGGTTGGCATAATTAATTTACTTATAAGTCCCAAGGAACATCTTATACCTAGGCCCTGTAAATTCAATGCTACCTGTGGGCCTGCAGCACTTATTGTGCCACCCACTTAATGGCCTGCTAGTAGTTTTAAACTTCTAATATGACTTGGCACAATAACCCCTTTGCCAGGCCTAAAACACCCTTTTTGATACATATGTAACACTTAGGGTAGGCCCTAAACAGTCCATGGGAAAGGGTGCATTGTAATCAAAAAGTTTAACATCTACTTTTAAGTTTTACATGTCCGGGTAGTGAAAAACTCGTTTTTCACTACTGTGAGTCCTCTCTCTCCCATAAGAGAGCATTGGGTTACCTTATTGCATTAATAAGTGCTAACATTTGATTGAGAACAGGTAGGAAATGAATTCATGTTTGGTGACTGAGAAATTATAATTTAAAATTCTCTTCAATGGTAAAGTCAGATTATAAGTCATAATTCTAAGAGGGAAACATCGTTTACATCGCATGCGATACACCACATGCCATAACAACGTGGTTGTTACAACGACCGCATTGTTACATCGCAAACCATTACAACGCAAGTCGTTACAACGACTTGCTGTAGGGGGCAGAAGGTGTTGGATTTAAAATCCAACACCTTCCCTGCTGTTGCACAGACTGGAGTTGGAATAGTAAATTATACTATTCCAACATCCAGCGCCCCCTGCAGCAAGTCGTTTTAACGACTTGCGCTGTAATGGTATGCCGTGTAACAACGGGTCGTGGTAACAACCGCGCTGTAATGGCATGCGATGTATCGCATGCGTTGTAACGTGGCCTATTCTTCTAAGAATGCCACTTTTTAGAAAGTTGGTATTTTTATACCCTAACCATTTGGTACCTACAGCCTGTTCCTGGGCCACATGACTAGGTATGAGTGATGGTTGGCCTTTGTATATTACTCCCAGACAGCCACATAATAGAGGGATAAGGTGTACCTAGATGAGCTATCTCATGCAGGACGGGGAGGCAGAGCTGGAAGCAGCCCTACTTTCACTTCAATAGGCTGTCCTCTGCTTTCGCAAAAAACTTCACACTAGCCTTTTGAACCTGTAGTCAGGCTGGAGCCCGGGCCGGGATGCAGGAAATTCCAGACACTTCTGTGAGGGGAAGCCTCCCGAAGTTTCTCCCACTTCAAAGCAAATGGATTTTTGTTGTTTTGCTGTCAATTAATTTATTAAAATGTACACTTTTTTTTTTTTTATTGGTTTAGGACTTTTCTTACTAGAAGATGAGAGCCAACACCCCTTAAAGTACTTGGCTCTCTCATAGTCTATACTAAATCAGCAAATACTTATTTGTGTGGGATTCCAGCCTTTGCTCAAAGGTCCACACTGATGCTTTATTTCACTTTCTTCAGCCTTCAGCAATTTAACCAATTTTGGTCTACTTTATTGGAAGCTACCATAAAGGACTAATGAAGTCCTTCATAAGTTCTAAACTAGACAATATTAACTGCATCCTGAGGTGTGGTGCAGCGGCCAGGGCAGCTGACTTCGGAGCACAGGGTTCACGGTTCGATCCCCGGCTCCGGCGGCAGCTCAGCTCAGCACCATGTGACTCTGGGCAATAGCTCACTAAATTTCCACTACGGCCCCCAGCGCCTTGAGACCCGTAAGGGTGAGTAGCTGCGCTATATAAAAACGGACTTACATCCTAAGTGGACATCCATAAGGCCAAGCTGCATGCCTGCAAAATCGCAACCATCTGGGTACTAAATGTTGGAAACATGTCAGCATAAAAGAAAGACTTTGGACCTAATTATGAAATTTGGCGGAGTGGTAGCGCGGTGGTGCTAACCGCTGTGCCACCGCTCTGCCGGAGGTCGCTGCTGCCCACCCGCCCCATTATGACCAATTTTGTGGTCTGGCGAGTGGTGTGGCAGTCCCACTGCAGTGCGTCTTTCAAAGGCAGCGGTGCCTTTGAAAGAGGCACTGCAATGGGAACGCCACACTGTGTTCCTGCACGGCATGGACTCAAAAGTCCATGGCGTGCAGGAACCTGGGTGCATGCACACAAGGGGGCACAGCATGTGCCCCCCTGCATGCATCCCCAGGCTGAGGGGGTACAGGGGGCCCCCTTTGTTTCAGCACCGCCAGCCTTTCCATGGAGGAAAGACCTCCATGACAATGCTGGCAGTCCTGAAACTTGTAATATGCATGGCGGTGCCACAGCTGCACCAACTGCATCTTACAGTGGCCCTGACCGCCGCACCACTGCCAGGGAATGGTGGTTCTCTGGCGGAGCCGGCATTCCAATCACGGTCCGACCGCCCAAGTCATAATGGGGCAGTCGGACTGCCGGTGCGGCAGTGGCTAGACTGCCACCACGGATCTGGCGGTCCTCAGACCTTGTCTTATCTTGATTGACAGGGTTTTCTTCATTACATCCATGGAAGACTTAAGGATTTGTTTGCAATAGTTATCAGATATCTTTACCTGCAATTCTTTAAACTAAATTTGAATGCATATCATATTTATGTCATGAATCTTACCTTGTAAGGCATCAGTAGCTAAATGGGGTAGATAGGTAAGGCACGCCATAAAAATATGCATGTCTTACATTCTCCCTGCCATAGTAAAAAAACTAACTTGAGCTAAATACAAATTTCTACCTACACTTCAGTGGCCACTTTTGCATAACATTTTTGCAAGCATTATCTCTAAAGTGACTGCTTACTACTGCTGTAGGAAGAGATGATTTAGCAAATATTTTGACAGACTGTTGCAAAGCTTGCAGAGACATAGTTACTACACAATAGAATGTAAAAAAATGCTTCCCAAATCTTAACTATTGATGAGAAGGTGCCATTGGTACTTGGCCTACCTCTAGCATTCTTATGCCTGGGCTACTAACATTGATTTTTATACTTTGAGACCAACCGTGGGCAAAGATGCATTTCAATGTTTTCGAATGATTACATTTCGCAAATGACAAGATACAACTTTCTATATTCATCATGTATTTTATTATATGAGGCACATAAAACATAAGCTTTAACCTCTATTTTGTTTAAAGCGTTTTTTAAAACTTGCATATGGACATCCTTCACATTTCTGGCTATTATCATGCCTACCCAAGTTGCACCAATCTGTTCTTTACCATAATGGGTAGCAAAATATATCAGTTCAATCCTCTAGATTATATAGAGGAAAACAAATTGGGTTGACCTGCTCACTACTCTAGAACAGTAGTTAATATACTCTCACCTAAGAGCGCAACATTAATGAAGCAGTCCAGGCTATACACTGCTACACAAATTTGTCCTAAGTTAGTGGATCATTTCAATTTCAGCCATTGCCAATCACGTTATCAGCTTAGAACATGACCACTGCAAACATAGTATTGGGAAATGCCACGGAATTGACTACTTGCTTCCAGAAATGTAAATGAAACTGTGTGCCATGCCTAAACTCAACAAGTTGTACTGGCTCCCTATTAGATCCAGGAGATTACAGCCACACTGCAATCTATGTATGCAACAGCTGAATTACATTTTAAATGTCACACATGTTTCCAGGGCTAGCACAAGAACATTGCAGAACAATAAATCAGTCCCTAATATCTCCTGCCACAATACTTTCTTGGGTGACCAGAGATTTTAGCACTCTCTTGGAATAGCATAGAAGGAAAGTGCACAGCTTCTCACAACCTGTCCTTCATTTCACAAACATTCACATCATTCTATCAGTGTAATTATTCCTTTCACTGAGTGCACATAGGTTTTGTTGATTCTAGAATTTTCACCCTTCGCTAGTATATAGGTTTAGGAAATAAATTATTTTATTCAAATCTCTCAACCAATCAAGACATACACTGACAACTTTTCTAAACTGACTTCCACCCATACAAAATGCTTGTGCTAAATAATTTTCATAGGATACACAGTTTCCTACCAGTGGCAATTTAACGCTATCTTCCTATTCACAACAAATATACTGGGAGGATATCACAAGCATGGTTTAATACAATAACACCATGTCTTAAGGTATTAATTGAATTTAATCTACAGATGGTGTTTTGCTGCTCTTACAATGAAAGCTCATCATTCAAGGCATATTTTCTTACAACTTTACCTTTTTAGAAATTTCGAATTTGCCCTGAACATAGTGATTGATGTTCTTGTGGGAAAGCATGGAATTAGCCTGTGCTGAAAATGGAGGTGTACAGTACTTTCCTGACACTCAAATTTGCTTTAAGTCTTCTGGGATTCACCAAAAAGAGACATATTGCATTTTGTTATGGTACATGAGATGAAAGCACATATTACAATTTTTTATAGATAACATGGCTGAATGGTGATTTAAAGTGATGACAAATGCTATTGTTCAGTTAAACAACTTTTAATATTTTTCAAGCAGAATTTTGAAACAAAGTATTTTCTTCTCAAAATATGGCTACTTTATATCTTTCCTCAAGACAGTGCTCCTGCTGTGGGTACAATCTTTCTGTCAATGAGGATTGGCTGTATACACTTTGGAACATGGCTATACACATTATAAATTCATAACAAATTTGATGGCACAAAAACAGTATAAAGAAAGATTACTGTCACAGGACCATTGGGCGAAAACATTACAATAATAAGCTTATTTCTTTGAACATTTAAGAGCAATAAACAAAATGACATAAAAATACAAGTATGTACTGGCCAATGTTCACATAAACTGCACAAACCGCTCACAATTTATGAAACAGCATCAATAACATGTCTAATAAGATACAACTTCTCATAATTTAACAGCTTGATGAAAAGTGATGAAAATATTATGTGCTGGTAAAAAATGGCAATCAGGTGGAAATATCAATTAGCAACTACAAGTAGCTGAATGAAGACAAAACGGTATGGCACTGTACACTTACTTTAGGCTAATTAACTCTAAAACGCATCCAATATTAAAACAAGAGGTATCACATATTTACTTAGCAGCTTGCATGAGGTATAGAACTGTTCCTGGTTTTCATAACTCAAATGTCTGCACTTCTGACCCCTTTTAATATAAAAGGTGAACTTTACACATATACAAACGCGTTATTTTGTGCAAATTAAACAATGCAGGCACATGTGTGAAAACAGCATATTTAATTAAAAATGAGTTAACATCAACTTTCCCTATGGAAGAATTATTTTTCATGATTTGTAATATTTAAAAGACAATATCATAATAATGCTTCCATGGGTGCTAGACAATCATGCATAATACCCACTCCAAGTTAAAAGGGAGTTTGTAAACTAAAATAATAACTTTGCAAAGTGGCAGAAAAGAAAGACTGAATAATAAAATTGATTATGCACCATTTGTGTTTATATATGAATTATGTGGGAACCATTGTTTGGATATTTTTTTGTGATAGAGCTACATGGAAAATGAATTCACAAAACTTTATGAATGGTTATAAAGAAAGGCTAACAACTATTATCTTTCCAAAAACACTGTGTGAGTTTAAACTGAGGATTTATTATCAGATGTAAAGTGGAAGAAAACTGAAGGAACATGCCCAGATTCTGGCTAAAGGAAGAAAGGCAAGTAGATTAATGTGCACTCTGGAAAAGCACAGAAGGAAAGTGCACAGCTTCTCACACCTGTCAAAAAAGTTGAAGGATTTTTTTATCGATTCTAAGAGAACTAAAGGAAGTTAAGGTTTGAAGGAAACTGCTCCAAATCTTGCACTTATAGAAATGTTCACAGATAACTATACACATAGAAATGGGTACTGCACTGTTCCTTGACTTGAAGGGGAGAATCTGCTGCCATAATATGCTGTATCAAGTTCTGACTGCCTTTCTCACCCGACTTAATGTGATTGGACAAATGAGAAAGAGAAAGGATACAACTTGGTGGATAATTACTAACAAAAATAAGCTGGTTGTTCATTAGGTTCAAAATTGTTATGCTACAAAACGTAGGCCCAGATGTCCAAATAGCTGGCTGCAAATTACAAACTATGACCAGTAAAAGTAATCTATTATCCGACCAATGTACTAATAGGTTCGTCTGTAAAATTCTGAATCCTAGTGGGTCACAATCCAAACTACCTCATGAATAGTATTGAACTAGTTCGCAATTTGCAGCTCACTACTACTGGAGGCAATCACAGAGATGGAGGCCTGCTGGGGTCAAGAGGACACCATGTCGCTTTTAAATAAAGGAAACTTTAAAGGAAACAGGGATGAGTTTCAAGAGAAAAGTTTTGTTTTTTTGTGAGTTGGCAGTGGTCTTGTGAACTACTGCCGTTTATTCAACAAACTTTGTTTTTAGTTCATAAAAGAGAAAGGCCCCAACAGGACCCCTTCCCTTTTGCGATTGGGGTACCACCTTCGTTGAGGTCTCAGTAACTTCTTAATATTTTGCGACTGGATTTCAATCTCAAAACACTGATACATAACATACAGATGTGTATTTGGAAGGGACAACAAATCGCTTACAGAGACTGAAACGGTATCCAATCGCAGTCCCATTTTAGTAGTCAGAAAACTATTTGGAACACCTAAAATGGGATTAGTCGATCTGAAAAAGCATTTTATGGTCACAAACGCTGAATCTGAGTGACTGTAAAAATGCACAGTGCGTCCATCCCATAGTTGTTAATAACTGGAAACAAAAGTAACAAAAACAACTACCGAAAAACTAAACTTTGAAAGCATGCAGCTTTATTACAATAGGCAACAAGACAACATTGTGCTCAGAACTACCAACTAAGGGGACGATTACGATGCCGGACGGACCCGAGTCCGTCTGGCATTCGTTATGGAACTGGAACCGAACGACCTGCAGTTGTCGGTTCCAGCCCAGGAATTAGGATGCGACCGAACTCTGTTCGGTCGCAGTCCTATACTTTGCTATGCGAGCATGCATTCCGAACGGAATGCATGCTCTCATAGCAAAGAGCAGGGGTGCAGTTCATCCCAGCACCCCGTGGCAGGCACCTCAATGTGCCTGCCACCGGGAGCAGGGATCAACGGGGGGACACCATAGGTGCCCCCTAGGCCGCCATTCGGTGGCCTTGCACCCATGGGGGCCCTGCTGGGGGGCCCCAAAGCTGTTTCCCACTGCCTTTTTGTGCCGGAAAGGCCGGCACAAAAAGGCAGTGGGAAACTGCCATCGTAATCCCTCGGCCGGAAAGAGCCGGCTGGGGGATTACTGTGGGCCTTCTAAATGGCGGACGGGCTCTCCGAGCCCGTTGTAAGTCATTCGGAAGACTGGTTCGGATTCCCTTCTGACCGAGCCCATCGAAATGACTCGGTCTGAAGGGAATCCGAATCAGTGATTACGATGGGGGCAGGAGGGCTCTGACCAACGATAGGAGCCCTTACTGCCCGCATCGTAATCGGGCCCTAAATCTTAGCTGATAAAATGCTAAATCCCCAGTGAACATATTTTGTTTGAAAGAATTGAGAACTTTTTACTATGAAGTAAAGAATTGCTACAAAAAACTTTAATGAAACATACAGAAAATACTGCAGATCAACAGTAAGGATGGGAGATAAAGTTGTAGACAGACCTTGGGTGTGACATATTGCTTTTAATAGGAGAAACTAAAACTCTCTCTTTTCCATTACAATATAAGGGTATTAACACAAGCCAGTCACACTGTTTAACAGATAATCACATTGTTGGTCTTAGAGGCAAGAAAGAGTAAATCCTTGCTACACATTTTACAACACCCTTTCTTAAAATGTGGAATTCTTAAATAAAATGTAATCTCTACCATTTATTTAAATGTTCTAGTTTGTAGTGTCTAAATATTGGAACCCTGCTGTTCAAACTCTGATAGGGAAGAGACATGTCTGAAATCTGCAAAAAAAGCTGGCCTTCATTAGAGTACATCATTCTCTTATATACCCTGAATTGTTTGACAGTCTCTTAAATAAAACCATGTTCTAGGTATAAAAACATATTTACATAAAGGTAAACGTTTTAATAATACAGGTGTTTTACTCCGTCTCACTACCCTTAATTCCCCAATTTTTGTTGTGACCAAATGCCAAAGTGGTGTACTGTGTGTCACAAGAAGCATTTTTTAACCCCTCAAATGCCTCAAATTAAACCACATTTGGGGAAGTGCAGTAGAAAATGCATGCTTGGTTCAAGGATTCAGTAATATTTATGTTCTAGAAACAAGAGATCTAAAAAATTACAAATATTGGGGCCTAGTCACAAAAAAGGTAAAACTAGAGACGGAGGTTTGCATCCGTGCCTAAATGTAGTTTTTTTTGCAGTTCACAATCAATCCCAGAAGTACACCTTGAAGCAATGCCAAGCACCAGTTTCCAGGAGTACGTCCCGGAATGTGTCTTCTTCCAAATGTTCCTAGTCCCCTTATGTGAAGATACATATTTTTTTCTGGGAGAAAACATATTCCCCATTCAGAAAGCCCTCCCCATAATCCCCCAGACACTCTGGGGCTGATACATCCCACTTTCCATTCTGAAAGTGAAGTTTCTACAGCCGTTGACTGGACTACATCTTTGGCCATTTCCTAGGTGAAAAGGGGTGAGAAAGAAGTTTGAGAATGCCCACAAATATAAAGGTTTGTGGGCATTTGCAAACTTCCAAGGCAAACCACACCTTGGAATGCCCACGTTTCAGCCCTTGATTGGGATTTACTAATATCAATGTCTCTGTCTTGTGGCAGGAAAATCTGCATAAGTAAAAGCATTGAGTAGCAGCCTGTTATCACAGTATATTTTTTCACTTGATACCAAGGATCATCATTGACCCTTTGGAAAGCTTCCCCTCTATAATGGAATAACTGCTAACACAACTGGTGCAGGATTATGATGTTGGTAGCCGGTGCAAACTTCTTAACCTTAATGGTAGGCCTCACTTCTTCATATTCACCAAAATGTAATATTTCTGTGAACCAATACATGACTACATGATTAAGGTTCAGAGCTTCAAAATCAGATTAGCTTATCATTTCTTTAGAAATACTATAATGTACTGCTTGCCTACAACAGCTCTGATTGAAACTGCACATAAAAAGGGGAGATCAGCTTCACATCATCATTCAGGATGGACTGAGAGCTCAGATGTTCCACTGAGCCTAAAGATCACATATACTTCCAAATTCTCTCTTTGGCTTGGCCTCTACCATAGAGCTTGATTCTAACTACTAAACTGCTGCCCTATTGACTGTGGGCCAAGAAGAGCAAACATTCATTACTAGCTGCTCTGTAGGCACAAGTATTATGTACTGTGAGTATAAGAAGTGCAACAGCAATTGGAAGGGACAATACAACAATACTTAGCTTCATTCGAAATAGAGTTTCCTTCTCCTTAGAGCTTTCTTTTTTATTTTGCTCTGAAAATATTAATTTAAAATTTCAGAAAGAGATGCCCTTCTTTAATAAAAACATCAGTTTAAATCCTTCAGTTGAATTCACACTATACTCTCCTCTGTAATTTGGAAGTTGCAATTCTTAAATCATATAACTCTGTACTAGGCATAAATTCAAAGCACATTATAATCTCAAATGAAAAGGAAATATTTGGGCGATGACCAGCGTAATTAGTTTGTACCTATATTACAATTAGAAAACAAATACAATAGGGTGTTAAAACGTAGTTCTAAGCCCAGTTTTGCAGGGGGCACACATTCTAAAAAAGGAATGGGAGGACAGCCTATCTCAGTACACTCCTTGGAAACAATGCCCTCCTGATTTGACCAGGAGTTTTTTTTTTTACATATCCTACAATATGTTGGCTGTACTTCTGAGTACTTACCAGTACAAAGAATAGACTTCCTAGCACAATGGAGAATAACATGTTCCCAAGTGATTCTCTACTGCAGTGGTTCTTAACCTTTTGACTACTATGGACCCCCACAAAATCATTACTGGAACCCGGGGCTTCCTGCCTAAGCATTTTCAGTGGTTTGAATAGTCAATTTTAGAGCTTTTCTAAATTCCACTGTGGCCACTCATTGTCCATACTATATTCTGTTTACTGCACTTGCATTGCTCCCACTATCAATTTGAGGACACTAACTTAATTTTTAGCCTCCAATTTCAAACTCCTTCACATTTACAGAACATTTTAACGTTTTCAATTTTTACATTTTACATCTTACTTTATATACACTTTAGTAATATGTTATTGTTATTTAATTAAATGATCAATTGTGGACCCCCTGAGTAGGCTTCGTACACCCTCAGGGGTCCTGGGACCACAGTTTAAGAACCACTTCTCTACTGTATTGTATGGTTGCATTTGTGTAGTGTTTTCCTACTCTTACAAAGCCTAAACACACTTTTGGGTGTATGAGCGAGTACTCAGTTGGTTGTACATGATTGTAGAATGTTTTGTTCTCTATATAAAGATTATTTTGGTGTTGTGCATGTGGTTCAGAGATAACGAGAGGCCTGCATTTGCATACACTTTTTTGTACTCACCATTTCCATATTCATCACTATTATCTCTAATATCAGCAGAACACAAAAGGAACCCAGTGGCTGTGCTGGCTAAGAAGACGTCAATTTGTAACTTGGTCTAAACATAGTGTGCGACAGAGTTAAAGACACTACACATGCAGGGATTTATAGCACCCACCCAGAAACCCTGGTGGTGCAACCAAGCAAGTGAACGGACACCACACTAAAGGGTCAATTGAGATCACCCAGAAGTGGTGATCGGGTGACTAAAGAGAAGTCCGCAGGCACCATTGTAGTCTATTTGGTCTTCTAAAGGGACAAAGGATTAACCCAAGGAAATCAACAGGCACCGTAGTATTGGATCTATAGGGCCACACAGAAATAGTGATGGCACAAGCCAAAGACCTCAACAGACACCATTAACAATATTTATAGAGAGCCACAAGCAGTCAGAAGACGTCCTAAATATTTTATTAATATGTCATTGCCATGTTTTTCCAAAATGAAGAAAGCCAGCTTGATGAAATCAGACTGACAAAACTTCATTTTGGAGAAATGCCACAATGATAGTATATCTTACCCCCAAAACTGGTATGCTTGGATGGGATAGGTAGGCCAGTATTTTTTAAAATAAATATATAGGAGAAGGCCACTCAGGTATGACTAGAAAAGGGGTTAGGAAGAGAGGATAATGGGTAGTGTAGCAGGGGTTAGGACATTAGTTGTAGGGTTTAGAATAAAAAATTGGGTGGAGCAAAAGTGGAAGTGGAGCAGCCTAAGGCAATGGAAGATACATGGAAAAATCATGATGGGGAGCAAAGAAGGCTAAAGGTGTAACATCCTTCAAAGGGGAAAAAATTAGCAGAGCAGTGTCTGACAAGAGGCTGACTGCCCACAGCGTTAATCTGTGGCAGATAAAACAAGTGATCTCTTTATGAACCAGAGTACACAGCTCACAGTACGCATCACATAGCAGAGTGGAGGAGGGAGAGAGAGTTTGTTGAGGCTTTCGGAAAAACAGAAATTGAGGCAGTAGCGATGACCTGATGAAGGGGAAGTACAAATCAGCATATACAAAGCCATTCACCTGGGGCAGCCGAGACCCCGCAGCACCTCAATTCTAGTGCCTTCAACTATTACCCCACGCCACCCGCTCACATACCAGTTCTCGCACACCAGCTCTCGCCGGTGGGGCTTAAGCCCATATCAGCCCATCGACTGCCTCTCCCCTTGAGAGCCCTGCACCACCGGTGCCCCCTGGACACGCGGAAGATAGGCGAACAAGGTGGGAGAGGGGGCAGCGGACAGTGCAAAGCAAGGCATGGTGGCATGGAGGTGGTACTGTCATCTGTCCGAGTGTAGAGCTGGAGGTGCGCAGAATCCCTGTGTGCTCCCTCGCTCCTGCTTGCAAACCTGCTCACAATCCTGCCTGGCCTGACAACTGAGAAAGGAGTGGATCTGTGAAAAAGAAATTAAGCAGTGACTATAGCAGCCATCACTGGCAGGTACTTTGCAGTCTGCACTACATGTATTATACACATCTAAATAGTCTATGACTAGATAAATTGGGCAATAATGAGGTTGGGCAAGGTCCGTGGGCCACCCTAACTAACTGGGCACAAAAGCAACCAAATAGCAGCTATTCTTGGACCAAAAGAGAGCAATTGGAAAAGGCATAAAAGCTGCCCACGCCTTGATTTCACCCTCCTTTGACATGGATTAAGGTGGCTCCAGCATCTGACTAAGTTTAGCTTCCTGAAGGATACGTCTGCACTAATTTTCTCGACAACAAGAGAAAATATAGGTTTACAACCCCGCTAAATCCAATCATAATAAAGGAGGAGAAAAGATTAAACTCAGTAACATATTTACCCCATGAGGTAGAAATTGAGATAGAGAAATAGAAAAAGAGAAAATCATTTCAATTTGTCTTCCTGGACTCCGCCAAAATCAACAGCACAAGAGCTACTTAAGCACCCATCAACACCAAAGACACTACAGCTCCCGGTGGCGGAGGGCTCGATTAGCTCTGCAGAAGTCTTCAAATCACTCCCAGTCCTGCCTGCTCAGAGTAGTTAAAATTGCCTCACACACCGCCTATGCACACAAAGAAATCAAGCTCTCTGCAGGCCACTCTTAATGAGGCAGGAACTTCAGCATCTCCAGATTGGGGCTGGCTCACAAGTACAATAAATGGTTGGAACACCAACTCATGACAGAGCAACATCTCTACACCAACTGCTAAAAATATGTTAGACTTGTGTTCATGGAACATAAATGGCTTGGGCAACAAATCATCAACCTCTCAGCTGCTGTTTTATCTTCAATCATTTGACCGTGTCCTCTTACAGGAGACCTGGATGGATCAACCATTTAGTTTACAAAGGTTTAAGTTGCACCATCTTCCAGCCAACAAGACTGCCAAATAGTCGTCATAAAAGAGGTCTTGCAATACACACCTTAATAGAAAGCATTAATAGTGTCGAAGAGCTGGTCTCAAAGTCGTCCTTGACAAATGGATATCAGATAGTTAAAGTGGCAGTTAAACGCGATAACAATGATCAACAGCTGGTGATAATAAATGTGTATCTATACCTGCAAGATAAGGCCAAGGGAGTTAACCTTATAATAACTGGTGATTTTAATTTGCTCATCTAGTAACAACAGTGACCAATAACTTTTTAGCAAATCATTCACTTACATGGCACATCCCACCACAGGCAGGAAATAAATGGGGAAAACAAACCAAGCTAGCCAAGAAACTAGTGGGGGATCTTGAACATCTCACCTTTCACGCATTAAATGGTCGGTTCCTGGGAGACCGTCCTCCAGCAGCCACCTTTCACACAACAATAACAACTACAACAATAGACTACACCTTTGCAACCTCTGTTTTGAGAAATAGCTGCTCATCAACTGGGAGTAAAGGACAATAGTGATCATTCCCACAAGAAATCACATTAACTGTACAAGTTATATTACCAATTCAATCAGTAGAAGTGCCTAATTCCATATATACAGCAAATAATAGAATCGGCACCCAGAAAAACTGTTAGCTTTGGCGAAAAGGCTACTGCAAGAATTGCATATGTCAGGAATAAATGCTTTAGCCGGCTGGGAAAGCTTTACAAAAGAATTAGGGGAGCTCCATTCAATCAAAGAAGAGCTGAAACCAAGACCAACAGAAGGTTTATGTCATGGGAGGTGTACCAGCTCACAGAACGCGCAAAACGGGTTGCTCAGGAAAGCAATAAATAAAGCTTTATGGAAGCTTCACCTTCATGGCCCAGATGACAACCTGCAAGGGGGAACTGAGGCAACTTAAAGCAGAATGGAAAAAGTTAAATTGGCAAATAAAAAAAGAGGCTGAAGAGACTCTTTGAGCCAAGCTTCTATTTGATGTGTAGAGTAACAACAGTGCGCGATTTTGGTGCACGATTAATTTGCTCCAAAATCCCACAGCCCATGGAGTAAGCTCTCATCAATCTGAAACGGCTTGGTCAGGCTTCCTCTGGGAACACTTGAACAGCAAGCCAAAAGCAGAAACCAATGCAGGGCCTTTAGAAGAAGAGATAACTCACGTACTAAGCAGCAATTCTGTAAAAGCCACAATTACGTTTTCAGCGCAGCAAATTATTAAGCGGATATCCAAAGGTAGACGAGAGGGAGCACCTGGCTCAAATCACCTACCTCCGGTTTTATCCATTTATTTGACCCGGACTATTGGGCAGAATTTCTAAAGCCGTTTTTTGAAGAAATGCTACGAACAGAGGCATTCCTGGCCTCGGGGAGGGGCTCGATCATTTCCCCAATCTATAAACATGGCGATAAGAACAAGGCTAAAAACTATAGGTTGGTAGCCCTTGTAGATAATGACCCCAAATAGTATGCCTGTCTCATCTTGGAGTAATTAGCATCTTGGGCTTCTGCAAACACATGGGCACCACCACAAACATTTTCACTCTCTCTCTACTAATTGATGCTATGAAAGTCACCAATCTGCCCCTGTATCTATGTTTTATCGATTACATACCGGCTTTTGATCGTATTGACAGGAGCAGACTGTGACGCAAACTAAGCAATTGGAAGATCCCATCCCCCCCTCCTAAATCAGTTAGTTCTGCTGCATACAGACACCTGGATACAAGTAAAGCTGGGGACTAAACCCTACTATCTAGAAGGTTTCCAACTACCAAAGGGCTGAAACAGGACTGTGTCTTAGCCCCGACCCTGTTTAATCTCTTTATGTCAGATTTAACAACAAGGCTAGACAAGTGTAGCTCTCACGCCCCACGGATGGGCGGTCTGGTCCTCTCAAATCTGCTATATGCTGATGATCTGATACTCATAAGCCACACCCCTGTAAGCCTTCAGTACCTATTGGATACCACACAAACCTACTCGGATGAAAATGGTCTAAGTATCAATTTGGATAAGAATAAGGTTATGCAAATGAATAAAAGAAAGGCAAAAGGGGCACATCGTTGGTATCTGATTTTTGCTAAGCCCCAATTGCAATATGAACTAATATATAATGAGTGATCATCAGGCAAGGCATAAGCAATTGACAGCCCCTTGATAGATAGCCAAGAAACTGAGACACAAATTAAATCATTAACACATCGGAAGACGACACTGGCATAGGGTATCATCATAAGCAGGAACTTAAGTACAGCAGCCCACATACAAATGAACAGGTTGTCGCAAACGCACTGGTATGAAGGCCCCGTTATGAATACCCCCAGCCCAAACATAGCTATAGTCGAGAGAAATAACCAAAGAATCACAAAAAAACTTTGCAAGCTCCAGTATAGAAAACAGAGCAAACTCAACTAGTATTCCATGCATTGCTCATAACCTAATCCCTCAGACCTTGGGATGATGATCACACTTCCCAAATGAGCTTCCTAAAAGCTGCAGCAGTAGATGAAACACTTGGAATTCCCCACTATCATTAAAGGGACATATTTTAGGCGGTATTCAGACAAAATATCGAGTTAGAAATGTCGACTTACACAAATATCGAGTCGTTAATATCGTGACACAGAAATATCGACAGCAAGAATATCGTGGTCAAGAATATCAATTTTAAGGTAAGAAATATCGTTTTTAAAAATATAGAACTCATTAATATCGTTTGCAAAAACATAGTTGCTTAAAATATCGATTTTTTAATTAGTGTTATGTATTTTAGTATATATGTTAAATGTATGTGATGTATTTTTTTGTATAAGTATGGTTTATGTTTTTTAATATATGTGTTCAATTTTTAGTAGTTATCAATTTTATTTTAATTAAATTTTGTGTTTTTTAGTTCCATAGCGATTTGTGGGCTTATAGGGGAATAGGGTGGGAAGTAATTTAATTATAATAAATTAATGATGATTTTTCATTTATTAATATTTATTTAATTGAGATTTTATAGTGTTAACTGTGGGAAGTAATTTGTTGTTAATTAATTATTAATTGGTTAATTAATTATTAATTAATTGGTAATTTATTATGGTACTTGTGTAACTATTTTAGGTGCGGGTTGTAAGGTTTATAGGGGTAAAGGGTGGGAAGTGATTTTTTTTATTAATTAATAATTAGTTGTTAATTGATAATAGTTAATTAATTAATCAATTGGAAATTAAACATGGACATTGTGTAATTAATTTTAGGTGTGGGTTGTGGGGTTTTATAAGGGTAAAGGGTGGGAAGTCCTTTATGTTTCATTAATTAATAATTAGTTAATCATTAATATTAATTAATTAATTGATATTTAATTAGGGTCATTGTATATCTTTTTTGAGTGTGGGTTTTATTTTTATATGGGTAAATGGGTGGGGAGTAAATTAATTGTACTTACTTTATAATTAGTTGTAAAATACTATTATTTTTTTAATTGAAAATAAGTTTTAATTGTCCAATGAATTTTTTTACAGTTTAATTTTAGCTGTGGGGATTATAGGTAAGGGTGGGCATAACTGGCGAAGTACCACTACACGGAATTCTGCAAAATTGATCAAAAACTCAGTGAATTCCGCTCCGCAACTCCATTCCGTCTCACCACAATTAATAAAACAGAAACATCACATACCCTTGGTAAAACGACAAGTAACTATTATTACATGCTAAAATGCATATAATCATCTCACAAAAGTGAAAATGAAAATACAGCAAGCAGTGAGAGAGGTGATGATTTTGATGTCCTCACTAACCTAGGGAGAGAACCAAGCAGATGCCTTGAACACAAAGAGCACATCACGCTGAACGATTGGTGGTGGTCCCATCCTCCTAGGACCACCCCAAGCACAGTTATGGGCAAAAAATACAATCCCAACCAAAGGCCCTGCAAAGCATTATGGGACAATATTCTAGGGTGCAGTGAATATTATAGTATCCAATATCAAAACATTACTCAAGGGGCAGGCTCTCGGGCTCAGCTGAGAGCTAATACTATAATATTCACAAAACTCTAGAATCTCGCCCCATAATGCTTTGCTGGGCCTTTGGTTGGCATTGTATTTTTGCCCATAGCTTTGCTTGGGGTGGTCCTAGGAGGATGGGACCACCACAATCATTGAGCATGATATGCTCTTTGTGTTCAAGGCACTTGCTTGGTAATCCCCCTAGGTTGGGGGGACCCCAAAATCATCACCTCTCTCAGTGACTGATATTTTTTAAAGCTCATTTTTGTGAATTGGTTACATGCTTTGTAGCATGTAAAGGTAAAATTGTTTTATCAATGGAATGTGGGTGCAGTATCATATTCCAGAGTTTTTGCATGAACTAGTTGTTGTGTACTAATAAAAGATTTAAACAGAAATCTCACATACCTTTAGTAAAAAAAATTATCTTTGCATGCTAAAATACATATATCCATCTCACAAAAATGAAAATATAGCAAGCAGTGCCTTTAATTAAACAATAAATAATTCTATCTTTATCTGCTAAAATGCATATAGTCATCTCACAAAAGTGAAAATGAAAAATAGCAAGCAGTGAGAGACGTTATGATTTTGGGGTCCTTCCTAACCTAGGGAGAGGACCAAGCAGATGCCTTGAACACAAAGAGCACATCATGCTGAAATGATTCGGTGGTGGTCCCATCCTCCTAGGACCACCCCAAGCACAGGTATGGGCACAAATACAATCCCAACAAAAGGCCCTGCAAAGCATTATGGGACGATATTCTAGAATGCAGTGAATATTATAGTATCCAATATCAAAATATTCCTCAAGGGGCAGGCTCTGGGGCTCAGCTGAGAGCTAATACTATAATATTCACTAAACTCTAGAATCTCGCCCCATAATGCTTTGCTGGGCCTTTGGCTGGCATTGTATTTTTGCCCATAACTTTGCTTGGGGTGGTCCTAGGAGGATGGGACCACCACCGAATCGTTCAGCATGATATGCTCTTTGTGTTGAAGGCATCTGCTTGCCCTCCCCCTAGGTAAGGGGTGACCCCAAAATCATCACCTCTCTCATTGCCTTATGTTTTTTAAAGTTCATTTTTGTGAATTGGTTATATGCTTTTTTAGCATGTAAAAGTAAAGTTGATTTGCCAAAGGGTTGGGGGTACAGTATGTAACTCCATTGCGTAACGGAGTGGGAATTCTTGCAAGAATTCCGTGTTTTCAATGAAATGTGTAATTATCAAATCTCCGCAACTTCCGCTAGCCGAGTGGAATTCATTGCCCAGTGTTAATTATAGGGGTAAAGTGTGGGAAGTTAATTAATTTTTATGAGTTTAATTTGTTTTTTAATTAATATTATTTCTTTACTTGATAATTAATTATGTTGTTTATGGAAGTACATTTTTTTTTTAATTTGGGTTGTGAATAGTGTGGTGTTATAAGGTAGGAAATAAACAAACTAAATTTATGTAATAATTAATGTTTTTGTTTCTAAATAATTTCTAATTAAAAATATTTATTTGTTTGAAAATTATTTTTAATTTAATTTAATATAATATTTGTAGATATTTGTCATATGTATTTAAAATTATGATTTTTTTATTTTAAATGTATTTGTATTTTAATTTTTAACATATTTATATTTATTTTGTTTTTTAAATAATTTATTGTTGTTGATATTTTGTTTGCTTTTAGATTTGAGTTGACTGGAGTGGGAATATTAATTTGTACCCCTCCGCAATCCAACACTTTCCTTACTGTTGTACTGTCTGGAGTGGGAATAGTAAATTTTATCCCGCCGCTATCCAACACTTTCCCTACTGGTTGCACTCACTGGAGGGGGGAATAGTAATGTTTACCCCTCCGCTATCCAACACTTTCCCTACTGTTGCGCTCATTGGAGTGGGAATAGTAATTTTTACCCCTCTGCTATCTAACACTTTCCCTACTGTTACACTCACTGGAGTAGGAATAGTAATTTTTACCCCTCCGCTATCCAACACTTTCCCTATTGTTGCACTCACTGGAGTGGGAATAGTAATTTTTACTCCTCCGCTATCCAACACTTGCCCTACTGTTGCTCTCATTGGAGTGCAATAGTAATTTTTACCCCTCCGCTATCCAACACTTTCCCTACTGCTGCACTGACTGGAGTGGGAAATTTAAGTTTAACAATTTTTAAATAGTTTAATGTTTTAATTTATAATAAAATATTTTATTTTATTAGATTTTATGTTATTGTTATATAAATATATATATATATACACATACATATATATATATATATATATTTATTTGGACATTTTTATATAATTTCAAAATTATAAAATAAATTAAAATTAATCATTTTATTGTTTTGAAGGAAATATATATATATATGTATGTGTTTAACTTTTTTAAATTAAGTTTATTTGTTATATTTGTTAAAATGTATATTAAATCTAATTTTTTTTTTTATCAATTTTATAATTTAATATATTTATTATTTATGTTTTTATTTTATATATATCTATAAAAACAATATTTTGTACAACTATATTTTTGGCATCGATATTTTTCATTCAATATTTTTGATCTTACCATTATAAATAAAGGATGTTGATATTTTTCACATTTGATATTTAAAACTCGATATTGTGGTAGGGGGATATTTTAGGTGTCGATATTCTGTCAGTGAACCATCTAGGGCTACACCCAGCTCTGCACATACATCGACCCAAGGTAGAGCAGACAGGACCTATCTCTACAACCGGTACAACAATAGAAGGTAAGACAAGCAATGGGGATTTTACAATTAAACTCAATCAAAAATGCTCACAAACTGCCACTCTTGAAGAGCAAAGAACCATGTATCAGGATGAGGGCGAAGCTGGTGATAAGCTTTTATTCATTCCCAAGTATAGTTCACAGGGTTCCTCTGATGTAATGATTCAGGGAAATATCGTGAGACTACTAAAAGAAATCCTATCTTTGGAATCATTGGCCAGCTCGGGTATAAGATCCATCGATTTTCTACCGCCACAAGCTGCATTAGAAAGAGAGGCCCTTTTAGTTACCTGAGGAAAGGGGAAAATAGCACGCTATGTACTGAAATAAAAGCTCTCCTTACAATCAGATCTTATGGGCACTTTTGGATATCCTAGAATTCTACTACTGAAAAACTAAATGGCCCTTACAGAGGGAAAACAACTCAATGCATCCCAGGGACTGAGAATAATGGAGGCTGGTAGTTTTGCAGATCCTAAAAAGGGTCCCACGTCGATCTTAAGGGGTGCCATCGGTAATGCCTCTTCTTTATTATCCAATAGAGGTTACTCTAGCCCCGTGGTACTCATAGTACGGCCCACGGCCCGGCGGGCCTTCCTTGGCGGCCCGCGGACCTTGCAGGTAATGTACCCATGGCCCCCCAGAGAGAGAGAAAGAGTGGAGAGAGAGAGACAGTGGAGAGAGAGTGGAGAGAGTAGAGATAGAGACTGACTGACTAACTGAGAGACTGAGATACTGACTGACAGAGACTGACTGAGAGAGACTAATTGAGAGAGAGACTGACTGAGAGACTGACTGACTGACAGAGAGAGACTGACTGACAGAGAGAGAGACTGACTGACAGAGAGAGAGACTGACTGACAGAGAGAGAGAGACTGACTGACAGAGAGAGATTGACTGAGAGAGAGAGACTGACTGACTGGCAGAGAGAGAGCCTGACTGGCCGAGAGAGAGACTGACTGGCCGAGAGGGAGACTGACAGAGCAAGACTGACTGACTGACAGAGAGAGGGAGAGAGAGAGAGACTGACTGAGGGAGAGAGAGACTGAGAGACAGAGACTGACTGACAGAGAGAGAGAGACGGACTAAGAGAGAGACAGAGAGAGAGAGAGAGAGACTGACTGACAGAGAGAGAGACAGACTGCGAGAGACAGAGAGAGACTGAGAGAGACTGACAGAGAGAGAGACTGACTGACTGAGAGACTGACAGAGAGAGACTGACAGAGAGAGACTGACTGACTGGCTGACTGAGAGAGAGAGACTGACTGGGGGAGAGAGAGACTGACTGACTGAGAGAGACTGACTGACTGTGAGAGAGACGGACTGAGAGAGAGAGACAGACAGAGAGAGAGACTGACTGAGAGAGACTGACTGACAGAGAGAGAGACTGACAGAGAGAGAGAGAGAGACTGACTGACTGAGAGAGAGAGAGAGAGAGACTGACTGACTGACTGAGAGAGAGACTGACTGACTGAGAGAGACTGACTGACTGACAGAGAGAGAGACTAACCGAGAGAGAGAGACTGACAGAGAGAGACTGACTGACAGAGAGAGAGAGACTGACTGACTGAGATAGAGAGAGAGAGAGAGAGAGAGAATGTGATGGAATTGGGGTCAAAGTGTGCATGAAGCTATACAATGCCTCTTAAGATTGCTATTGTCTGCTAATAAAAATGTATTATCAAAATGTGCTCTTTGTAGTAACATCTGGTTTTGAAATACAGCATTGTCGCATTGTCTAATGTTTTGAAACGGGATTGATTTTTTTACTCTAGCCCCACCCCCCCCCCCCTATTGACCCCGCCCCCACTGACCCCACCCCTACCGGTGCGGTCGTCGGCCACAAACCACATTATAATTTTGGCCCCGACAGAAAGTTTGTGAGGACCCATGCTCTAGCCCAAGGAGACTCTCTGGAATATTGTCCTGAAATCGTTGTTCTTTTTTATTAACAATATTACAGCGAATAATCCAACAATGACCTCTAACATCAAAAGAAATCAGCAACACTGTTTGCTTAAAATATGTTCATGAAACATTGGTAGACTAGCTCCAAATATCTTAGATCAGGATTCCCTAAATTACTCGGAAACGTTTCAAAATAATGATATTTCAAGAAACATGGTCAATGCAGCCAGTTTTAATGCCCGAGTACATCGTAGTTGATAAGCCTGCAGTAAAGGCTGCAATTAGTGGATGACCAATGAGGGGTCTAGCAATTTATATTTCTGCAATAATACAGCGGTCGGTATATTAGTTCGGTAATCTTACTTGTTGGGCAAAATTTCGAATTGCATTCAACTTTGTCAATAGGGACATCCTGTGGCAGAAACTGAAAGGAACAAACATCCCCTTAAGTATTGTCTCAGTCCTTACACTACTGCATTCTTCAACCTGGCCCCACGTTGATGCCAACGCAAAAGGCACCTGGACTAGAAGAATCCCAGATAAAAATGTCTGTACTTCAGAGCAGTGTTTGGCCCTTTCCCAACCCCCTTTTTCACTCTATCATGCTGAGTTACCTATTACACTCGCTGTAACAGCTTCTTTTGCACTGGAGATCGATGGCGCACATATCTCTTGTCTCTTAAGTGCTGATTTTCTAGTATTGGGTAGCACTCCAATCGGCCTAAAAAAATTGTCTCCCTATCAATATTATGCTACAAATGCCCTCACAGTTCACTCAGGCAAAACAGGAATTTTAGTTTTAGAAAGAAACAAAGGCCTTTCTTTCGTATATTGGCGCAACTAGGTTGCACAAGGTGGACTCATCAGTTTTTAAGCTTGACAGTCCACTCTAAGACACATCTTATCACATCGACCAACCAGCTATGCAGGCCCATGTATTTACAACTGATTTGAGGAAATTTAATTTAAACTTTGGTGCCCTGTCACTAGAGCCCCCTATTCAAGCTTTTAAGAGCAAAGTCCCTCCACAAATGGTATATGCCACAGAACTCCTACTATATTGGATCCTAAAATGTCATGGTACTTCTTAGAAAGCAGCTCTTGACAAGAGCTACTAGGCCTCCCTCAAAGCATAGTGATCCAAGCCTTCAGACTCAAACTGGACCCACTGTCGTGGTGCCTGACCGCTCACTTTGTTATTCACATTTCCTTACTCGGTAAGATCAACATAAAACATCAGCATTATGGTGGAATGAGTTAAACTGCCATGAAAGCGATGGGCGAAGCCTAACAAATTGCAAATCACTCAAATAATTGAGTCATTTAATTATGAAAATGACATCTCTTAAAGGCCCGTACGTGCAGACAAATGGGAAATGAACTTAATAACCTCCCAAATTTAGGAGACAAAAACTATTTAGAATTGTTATATATATCATATATTTACGCCCAAGTCAAACACAAATCTAAGAGAACTGGCAAAAGTTCTAAGCTAAAGCATAAGTATAAATATTAAAAATATACTCAAACCTTTGTGAATAAATCACATTAAAAGGCTTTACATGTCACAATTGTTCTTTTTTTGAGATGCTAAGAGCATGAAAGTGTGTAATCTACCTAACAACCAACCAGCAATAGTAGTCTGAGAGCAACTATGGGCTCGAGCCGCAAAACGGATGTCAGCCTGCACCCTATGAGCTTTTTATCACATCTTAAAAACACTGTCACCTAAAAATGGAACTTGGTCATTTATGGGTTGCGCCAGGGTGGTGTGCTCTTTCACCGCATTTTCAAAATATTGATTTGCGTATGTATACTGTGAAGGTACAAATAGTCACTATCAAAAAGGTTATGCAGTTTTTCTACTACACAAAAAATGTTGATCAAAGAGTTTTTCAAATTTCCAAATATATTGTTCTATGTCTCTCTATTTTTTTTTTTAAATCTCTTTTTATTGATTTTATCCCAACGTGTGACAAAAGAAAGCATCATATCATCAAATAGACATATATAGCGCATAATTGGAAATTGCTTCTTTCTATGTCCCCTCCCTCCCTCCCGCCCCCCCTCGCCACCGGTGTGCCTTCAACCACTTATTACCAACAATACAGTTCTCCGCAGTTTATCATAGAAACAGTTATGATCAATCATTAAAGCAATACAGTGTAGAAATTGGCATTAGGGGTCACCATACAGTCCACTGGACCCTTCCTGGCTCATTCTTCATATACTTAGTTGGCAATTGGAGGTCCCTGGTCCCCTCTGACCGACCCTTGCTCTGATCCCGTCTCCGGGGTCTGCAGTATCGTAACCAAGGCCTCCGAAGCCCTCGCCGCCTCCAGTGCTTTTTCATTATCACTACGCCAAGCCTGTTGCAGCCTAAGAGTGCCTTCGCTCCGCGCCCACTTCAATAATTCCACTCGCCATCTCCCCGCGCTTGGTCCCCCCGCTGACTTCCAATGCATCGTTATTTCCCTCTTGGCTAAGACCAGGCCGAGGTCTAGAAATTTACTTGTGGTTTTCGTTTTATTGGTATGCGGGAACCAATGCAGAAGACAAACACCCATGTCTAGGTCTATTACGCGCTCAGTCACACTACACAACAGGTCCAGCACTTCTTCCCAATAATTCCCCAAATTCACACACCCCCAGAACATATGACGGAAGTCGGCCCCTCCAAACCACATCTCGGGCATAGAGCAGTCGCCGCATGGAAGTATTGCTTAAGCTTAGCTGGCGTCAAATATGCTCTGTGCAGAACATAGAATTGTACCAATTGGAATCTGGCATTTCTCGTGCTCTTCCAGGCTCGCCTAACCAATTGGGCCCATGTCTTTTCAGGGATTTCCTTGCCAAGGTCCCCCTCCCATTTCTCCCGCAGCGTGCTCAGCGGACCCAAATCTTCAGTCAGCATGCGCCGATACAGGCACGTAACGGCCTTAAAAGTCCCCGCTGCCATCACCACGTATTGACACGCCATGGAGGTCCGTGGCTCCGACAACCCCAGCCCCCAATGGCGCTGCAGTGCCGAGATGAGCGCCGCATGCAGCAAATAATCCCCGCGCGGGAGATCATATCTAGCCTGCAAGGCCCGAAAGGACAACAAGGTTTCATTTTCATAGAGGTCTCCCAATACTTGTGTCCCTAGGTCTTCCCAGTGGGCCAGCGCCGACCAGTCCCCGCCATGCGGGAAGGCAGTGCACATGCCCAGCGGTATCTCCGGGGTGTATGGGCGGGTGAAGCCAGCCCGTTTCTGACTCCGGTTCCAGCACAATCGTAGCGTCCTCTCTTCCACAGTAAGCGGTTCAAGGCACAACTTCTGGTGCAAAACTATGAAAGACAATATATATCTTGGGACCCACCGTCCTTCAGGGCCATCAGGGCCTCTGAACTCCCGAGCTATGGCCTGGGTCAGCCACTGCAGCTGCGCCGCCAGATAGTACTCTTCAAAATCCGGCACTGCCATGCCCCCGTCGGCCCTAGGACGTATCATCGTGGCCATTGCAACTCGCCGCCTGCCTGTCCCCCAAAGAAAACCCCCAGCCATAGAGCAGAGCTGTCGAAAGATGGAGCCCGCCACCCAAATCGGCAACGTCCGAAAATAATACAATAAGCGTGGGAGCACCACCATCTTCAGGAGTGCTACTCGGCCAGCGACCGATAACGGCAGTGTACTCCAAAATGCAAAATTGCCTTTAAGCCCGCGGATAGCCCGGCCTAAATTGCCCTCCAACAAATCTCCAACGGAATGGTAGATGTGAGTGCCTAAGTAAGGCAGACAATATGGTTCCCAGTGTACACCCGCCACCTGCGGAGGGGTCGCCTCGGTCAGGGCAACCGGAAATAAGCAGGTCTTTGCCCAGTTCACCCGCAGTCCCGAATATTGCCCAAACGCTGAAAGCAAGTTTCGTGCTCCCTCCATGCCGCATCTGTGTTCGCGAGAAAGAGCAATAAATCATCCGCGTACAGGGAGACATAGTGCATATCCCCACGATGGAGTAAGCCAGAATAATACTTCCCCAACCGGGCATGGGCAGCTAAAGGCTCAATTGCCAGGGCAAATAACAGCGGCGAGAGCGGACATCCCTGTCTCGTACCGCGGCCCACCCGGCAGGCCGGGGAGACCGTCACCCCCGTCCTCACACGCGCCGACGCCGATCTGTAAAGAAGCTCCGTCCACCCCACAAAGTTGTCACCTAATCCGAACTCATGAAGGACCCGGTACACATGCGACCACTCTAGGCTATCAAATGCCTTTTCTATGTCTACCGATAGAACCACTGCAGTAGGTGTATCGCTATGGTCCTCTCCCAAAATCCGCAAAAGGCGTCGCACATTAGTTGCGGTATCAGGCTTCGGGATAAAGCCCGCCTGGTCAATATGGACCAATTGCGTCATATAGGGGAGGAGCCGCGTCGCCAAAATTCTACTCAATATCTTATAATCGGCAGTTAACATTGATAAAGGACGATAGGCCGACCTAGCCAGCGAATCCCCACCCGGTTTCAGCAGCGGAATAATGATAGCTTCGCGAGTGGAGATTGGCAACCGTCCTAATTCCCAGGCCTCTCGATAAACCGCCAGCAGCTTAGGGGCCAGGAGATCAATATATGCCGAATAAAACTCGATCGGTAGACCGTCGGCACCTGGGGTCTTCTTGCGCGCCATGTGTTTTACCGCGCTGTGTATCTGTCCTTCAGTAACCATCTGTCCCAACGTGGCCCTTTGGTCAGCCTCGAGTTGTGGCAGCTGTATCTCAGCTAAGAATTCAGTCAACTCATCACCCGTACTTTGCAGTTTGCTCTCATAGAGATCCGTGTAGTAGGCCAAGAACATCTTATTAATCCCCTGCTGCGTGTACTCCGGTGTGCCCGCTGGGGAGGTCAAAGCTAATATGGGCGTACCCCTCGGTATCGGGTTAGCCAACCACGCCAGGAGGGCGCCCGCTTTATCCCGCTCTGCATGTGCCCGCACCAAATATTCCTTATGATCAAAGCAGCGCAACCGCTCCACCTGTTTAGCCACTTCCTCCCTCGCATCCAACACGTCGGCCTGTGCTTCCGGGTTCTCAGGGAGCGCTCTCTCCGCCTGTCGCAGCAGCAGTTCCACCCTCTCTATGTCTTGCAACAGTGTCTTTCGCACTCCCGTCGCCTTGGCAATACATAAACCCCGCACTACCACCTTAAATGCGTCCCACTCCAGCGCCAGGGCCGAGGCCGTTCCCGTATTCTCTAGAAAGTAATGCTCAATACCCCCCCGCACCTCCGCACGAAACACCGGGTCTTCTAAAGTCTCTGGACGCAATTGCCAGGTGGGAATTGCCGGCCTTTCTCGGGACCATCTCAGAGCCAATAGCAATGGATTATGGTCCGATATTGTCCTTGTCAGATATTCACTATGGCGAACCATCGCATGTACATCCGGTGAACACAATACTGCGTCCAGCCGCACGTGCAAGTTGTGTAAGGCAGAATAATAAGAGTAGTCCCGTTCCCCTAAATGTTGCGCGCGCCAGGTGTCTATGAGCCCCCACTCAGCCTGCCAATCCCTCTGCAGCTTCGAGAGCTTATGTATGCGCGCCTGCGGTAGCGGCGGGTGAGACCTATCCATTTCGGTATCTGCGACAGAGTTAAAATCGCCGCCTAGGATCAGTGAGCCGGTCAAAAGGATGATAACTTCCCTGATAGGCTGGCAAAAAGGACTTCTGGTCCACATTGAGGGCATACACACTACACAACGTCACACATCGTCCATCCAATCGTCCCGCAACAGCCACAAATCTCCCATCAGGATCCACTACCTGCTGAAGTGGCTGGAAGGGGACCCCCGCCCTCACCCAGACCAATACCCCCCTAGCGAAGGCAGAATACGTTGTATAAAAAAGCTGCCCCCTCCATCGGCGCTGCAGTGCCCGGCCCTCAACTCGGTCCATGTGTGTTTCCTGGAGAAAAGCTAGCTGGGCTCCCCTACGCACTAAATGTGCATGAATCCTATGGCGTCTCTGAATCGTATGCATCCCCCGTACATTCCACGTAATGCATTTGATCTCAGGTGTTGACCCCATTGTGCAAACAAACTTTGTTCCGTAGCAGCATTCCCTGCGTTGGCACACCGGTGGCTCTAACTACCCCAACATCATCCCCCAAACCCACCCCCTCCCTTCCCCAGAACAGGCTCTAAACGGCTAGTACCCATCCAAACTATGCCCTAACAACTCCTCTGGTAGCTACCAGAGGTTCACTCTAAGAGCGAATCTAAGGGGGAGCTCAGCACCAAGAAGATCTGGCCAGCTGCCTCACTGCAGCCAAGCGCCGAACCCCACAATAAGAAAGATTGCAGTTCCCCCGGAATAGTCCCCAGGCACCCAGGTGGCCATACAGTACTCTTGTCCCCTCATCTGGGCTTCCTGATCCCCTCCAACCGCCCCAACTACCCCCCTCCGAGGGCTACAGCTCCAGAACCAGCCGGCCCTGCTTACTAGTCACATGGGACACTGCATGCAATCAGGCATCCACAATCTCGTCCGCAGTCCCTGGGGTGATGAGAGGGAGAGCAACACTCCCCGCGTCCGTCCCATCAGTGTCCGTCCCTTCTGACCCTCGTTCTGACTCGGTCCCTCCTTGTAAGGTCGCGCCGCTCGCCTGCGATATCTCCGTCACGGCCTGCAACGCTGCCGACCTCTCCCTCTTCGTCTGAGACGTGGAAGGTTTCTGCGGTCCAGGTCGCCTTCTTCTGTTGCGTCGTGCACGGAGCGACCTCGGTGCCACCGTCGTTTGTCCCCCATTGCCTTTTGACGCACCTGACCCTGTTCGGTAAGTTTCCAACCAGCTCCATGCCTCGTCCGGGGAATTGTGAAAGAAGGTAGTGCCATCCAGTGTCACTCGCAGGCGTGCTGGGAACATCAAGGAGTACTGAATACTTTCATCCCGGAGTGCTTTCTTGACCGCTAAAAAGGAAGATCGCTGGCGCTGTACTTCAAAGGTGTAATCCGGGAACAGTGACACGTTATTATTGTCCACTTTATATGGGCCAGCGGTGCTTTATGTAAGAGGAAGTCTCTGTCCTTATAGTGAAGCAAACGGGCCACCACAGGCCTGGGCGGCCTCCCAGGCTGCAGCGGGCGGGCAGGCCCTCTGTGCGCCCTCTCCAGAGTGTAGAATGGTGTCAGGCCCTCCGGAGCTACCTCGGTGCGCAGCCACTGTTCCAGGAAATCTACCATATTGTCCCCTTCCACTCCTTCGGAAAGGCCTACCACCCTTATGTTGTTCCTTCTATTACGCCCTTCAGCATCCTCAGCTCGTCTCTCCAGTACTTGAAGCCTGCGAGTGATGTCTCCCATCTGCACGTCCAGTGCCCTCTGCGAGGGCTCCAAGATCCCCAAGGTGGTCTCAGTCTGCCTCACATGGTCAGCCAGCTTCACATGGTCCACCCGCAGGAGTCCCAGTCCCAGTGATACCTGGGCTATGTCTTGCTGGAGTGCCTCTTTCGTGTCCGTAATAGCTCATAGGATCTGGTCCACCTGCTGTTGCATGAGCCCTTCCGGAGGTGGGCCAACCGCCCCCCGCGTCTTCTGCTCTGCTGCGTCATCTTCCTGTCAGGGGGTGCCCCCCCTGCTTGCCTCGTGTTTTCCCCATGGGCGTCCGGTTACTGGGCTCCCAGGCTTGGACTCACCGCGCAGCTCCTTCTGTAGTTCAGCAAGTTGAGGCCCTCCCTCAGGCGGAAGTATGCGTGCACCCAGTCGCTACCTGTCGCCTTCCACTGTGCCCTGAAGAGGCTCTTCATCCGCCCCTTCCTCTCGTGGGCATCTCCATGGTTTAGCCTACATTTGGGCAAGACTTCCAATCGTCCAGCGAAGGTATGGCCAGGTCGCCAGTGTCGCATTAAACGTGCCAGGAAATCTCGCTCTTATCAGCACCCAGCAGGGATCCCAGCTCAAGGATCCCCCAGCCGGTACCCACAGAAGCGGGGTCCGACTAGCCACCACCCAGCAACCTCAGCCGTCTACACTCGGGGTCGTTATAATCCACAGGGGGTGATCAATCCATCCCATCAATGGCACCACACTCTAGTGTCCCGCAAAGTATCCAGTTGGCCCGCTCTCCAGTCATGAAGCCCCTCTGCATACCTTGGCCCGGGCCTGCGCCGCCCACTTGGCAGCCACGTTACACCTGGTCCCCGCGGTTAGTTCTAGGGGCCAGTCCCAGGATCGATAGGGCACCTACTCCGGAGCAGTCAGCGAGCCCCTCCTCTGGGTGGTCAGTAGGGCATCGGCGATCCCGCGTCTCGCCGCGGTCTTCCAGTACCCCAGAGCGGTCTCTAACTTCGCCCCCAGTTCGTGTGGTGGGGTCCCCCCGTATGCTGAGCGGCTCCGCTAATGCAGGTCGGGGACCAGAGGGCCGCCGAGTACACCCTCCGGCCGAGCCTCGGAGCCCTCCCTGCCCCCGGTAATCGCTCACCAGCTTAGTGCTTCCACCTTCAGCCCTCAGGAACCGGGGCCGATCGATTGTCGCCACCAGGAGCCGAGCCGGGCGCTGTGTTACCCGGGCGTCCCACGTCGACAGCTCCCTCCTCCACTATGATCGGGCATTCTCCGGGCCCACTAGGCCCCTCGCAGGTGAAGTCTGCTGCACGCGCCCACGATGCGCTCCGGGAGTTCAGGGCCCCCCCTGCAGATGCTTTGCACCCACCGTTCATCGGGGGAAAGCCCACCGGCTGGTAGTCCGCACTCTAGCATTCGTCGCAGTTCAGCTCGCAGGGTCAGCCGCCATTTTAGGCCTTCATATTCCGAGCCTCGCCCTGTTCGGAGCCGCAGCTCGATGTCGGAGGAGACCGGAGCCGTCTATTAACGGTGGCACAGGTCCCAGCAGCCCGAGGAACTCTCCCAGGGTCACCGGGAGCCTTAGTTCGGGGCTCCGGCCAGGATAAGCAGTGAGGTCGGCGCGGAGCTCACAGGACCGTCTCCATCGGCGTCCAAGCCACGCCCCCTTCTATGTCTCTCTATAAGCGTTAAAACGACGACCCTGGCTTTTTGTTTTGAGGAGAGCCAGCCATTTCTGCCCCGAACGTGTTATATTGCCAACGTAAACTATTACCTAACTACGTTTGCAACTTATCACCAGACTATAACAGATTGATCAAATGCCCCAAAAATACATTTTTGTGTGAAAAACGGCTATAGCATTTCATTCTGTCAACCTTTGTAGTCTGTTGCATATGGTTACCCTACTTTCTAACATAAAAGGCGTTTTTGAACTCCACCACTAAATTTTAGATTGTTACGCAAATAATTCTAAAAGTATTTTCCAGGAAATCACAATAGTGACTTTATTAAAAAAGAAACATACCTTCTCAATATAGACAGACGTCTACCACTTAAATTAAAGCAATATGCTTGCAATTGAAACAGTATTACTCTACCCTGGTAGACTTGTTTTTCAAAAGGTTTTCTGTAATTTGTACGGGACACATTTTTTTTCCTTGTCTATTATATATTTTTGGGTTTAAAACAGCTACACATGTGGCACAGGGAGAGAATTGCGTCTTGTTATATAATTCTAAATACATACAAACTCACGCATGCATATTGATGTGTGTGCGCCTGTCTGCTCTCCTGCGATTATGTGCGAGTAACTAATATCACATTAAAATGAATTTATACATAAGGAGCATCCATTACAACTGCTACATAATCCATCCATTTTGCTAGAAATCCTGGGCCCCCTGCACTAGTAAAGATATCAAACACCACTGATACCGGGCCACTGATTTCAATACAGTTACCATATATGTTAGGCAGAAAATATCTCACGTTTGCACATGCAGATATACAAGATCAGCTGTATTTTGTTACATTCACAAGCATGTAACTCAATATATATATATATATATATATATATATATATTATCTACTGGCGGTCGCCAGTAGATAGTTATAGTTAGGACCTATTTTCCATAGGAAATCCGCAACATTCTATTTGAAATAACTCTTGCGCCGGTTGACGAATCTTCGCAAAATTTTCAAACTTTGTGGCCCGCTCCGGTCCGCTCCTACCCTGAAAGTCTCGGGGTGATTCGTCAAGCGGGGGCTGAGAAAAAAGGGGGGTCCCAAAATGTGTTTTCCCCATTCATTTTCCCATAGGAAACTTTAGCCACGGCTACAGCCCGAACTGCTGAACGGAATTACACCAAATTTGGCAAAGAGGTAGTTCTTGGTTCAGAAAGAACCCTTTTTGTTAAATGGTGTAGATCCGTTCAGTAGTTCCTGAGAAAATCAAAAGGAAAAGCACATATATATCTATGGCCGCGTCGGATTCGCGCACCCTCCCGATCACGAGCTGCATGCTAATTGGCTTTCAAGTGGCTGTCAACACTCCAAATCAGGAAGTGTTGGCAGCCATTTTGTCCCTCCGTAGAACCGAGGCACAAGAAACAAGTGAGCAAAACGCACAAAGGGGGCAGGGTAGAAACACCCTGACCCCCCTAGGTCTGCTCAGGGGGTCCCACAAGGACCCCCTGGGCAGAAAAAAGCATTTTTATTTATTTTTTTAAATCGGCGGGATGCGCCTGGGGTGCGCGGATCCCGTCCGAAAAAAAAAACGAGCGCGGTCTCCCGCGCTGTTGTTAGCATTGGCCCCGGGTGGGCCAAGTCCCGGGGGCATGCGGGGGTTATGAAATGAATGAATGGGGGCCTCTAAGGCCCCCAAGCCCGGGGACCGCCACCTCCCGGGGCTTCTTTTTTATTTTGTAAGTACCTGTGTGGGGGGGCTCTAGCCCCCCCACACGCCACAGGGACCGCCACCTCCCCGGGGCACTAAAGATTTCAATATGGGGGTCCGTTACGGACCCCCAGAGCTCCGGGGACCATCACCTCCCTGGGGCTTACAAGATGGTGGGAGGGGGGCTGCACGGCCCCCCTCCTGGAGCCCTTGATGGCCCTGGGGACCGCCACCCCCCAGGGCCGGCTCCTGCAGTGTCCCGGGGTGCCTACCCCCGGGACACTGTAGTTTGCTATTGCAGGGCGGGAGCCTCGCGGCTCCCATCCTGTCATAGCAAACTGCTTTGGTTTTGGAGAGAGAGCAGGAAACCTGCTCTCTCTTCCAAAACCAAAGACAAATGCTTTTCCACACGGGGAGCTGCATCTTAGCAGCTCCCCATGTGGAAAAGCAATGCCGGCTGACGCGGGAGCCGGCGGGACCGTGGGGGGATTGGGGACCCCCCCACGGTCCCCAACGGAGAGGGCCAGCCCCGGGGGATGGGGTCCCCGGTGCTACAAGTGGCCCGGGAGGGGGGCCACGCGGCCCCCCTCCCCAAAATTATTTAAAAAAAAATAAAACAAAGGCCGGCCCCGGGGGATGGGGTCCCCGGGGCCATAAGATGTCACTGACCATGTCATGAGTGATGTAATATGTGACGTCATCAGCAGTGCATTGCGGGGGCGCGAGTTATAGTTAGCTGAACTAACTATAACGAGGGAATTTCACTGGTTTTGTACGAGTGCAATGTCCAACTACCTATAACTGTCCCTAAAACCTATGGTTTTTTCAGTGAATTTGTAAGGTTTTTTAAATGCTAATTTCTAACTATAACATGCCTGAAACCTATGGTTTTTTCAGTGAATATATATATATATATATATATATATATCTCAAAGTCAAATGTTCGATCTTTGATGCTATTCATAAATTATATGTACATATAGACAATAAATAATTCATACATTGGAAAAGTTAATACATGCATAGTTGGCCCTTTTCACAAAGGAATCTTTACATTAAAAAAGGATTCCAGTGATTAATGGGCACCCATGGATTATGATCTTAGTGGGTTGCTTGACTGTAGAGACGAAGAGTTCATGCACTTGTGTCAGGGCACCTTTCTGAACAGACACTGTTCCACACACATTTCTCCAAGTTTAGCCGATAGTATTGACTGCAAGAGACACCTACAATTGACTTGTGTGCCCCAATTCCAGGTGAATGGTGTACAGAGATCAGTTAATTCCTCAGTATACCTTAGCTATGGAAAAGTCACAACTTACACAAGGGTGTTTTCCAGCTGATTGAGGAGCGATGACATCAGCATCAATGCAAGCCATCTATTTGAGCCTATGCTCATGTTTACACTAATAGCTAATCTTGCACTAGGTTCGCACCAATGGGCATTCACTGGGGGTACTAAGAGTGGTGGGGATATCCATTCTAAATAATTCGATGACCCACACAGTCTTAATTTTAACGGTACAGACAGACAGAATACCTTATTGTATGGTTAATTAAATATTTAGAATGTAAAAAAACGTTAAAGTATTTGACAAATAAAACACTAATACATAAAATCAGTGAGACAACAGTTCACCAAAAAATAGGTGAACGTGTGCCAATGGGCCTATTAAAACAAATGAAGTGCTTAGGTGCAAAGATTAAAATCTGTAGCCAGAAGAGAAAGAATGGATATAGCAGCATTGAGTTAAGTGCAAACAGAGACATAAGGTACTTAGTCACGAGTGGGGTACTGGCTATGGTAGTCTAATACTCTCTAGACTGAGCTGATGTAATTGGCTGCTATGGTATATGCACAATGGAGTAAACCGCCATGTTTAGCAGCATAGAGTCTTCTGCATAGCGGGGAAGTAAAGTGCTTAATGTGCTTGTTCTCAAACTGGGGACTGCCTATGATAATGCAACGTTCAACTCTAGTGGCAGCAGCAAGAAAATAATGTAATTGACTGCTATGGTATATGCAGGAAGCAATGAACGGTCGATTTGTCAAAGTTTTAACCGGCCTGTACATACACAGTTTGTATTAGCCTAGGGACTTTTTAAATAAAGATGGTCTATTGGCCTACAGCTGACTGACACTGGAGAGCCAATTCCAGGACAGTGCATTTCTGCTAGTGATTACTGCCTGTGTTCGCCTCTTTTATGCACGATTGCGCAAGAATGGTGCATTTGCCAAATGTAGCCAAAGCTCCGTGAGAGTGAGCACCAGTTTCATGGCCTTGTTTCACATACGTATGCCATAGGCGAGAAAAAGTGGTTTTTTGCAGGGTGCAGTGTGCGGTTAAAAGTGACAAGCAACAACATAATAAATAGTTAAAAGTTTCATACTTGTAGGCACAGGGTCCACATTTGACTGTTTTGGTTAGAGACTGCCAGCTGAGGTTTACTTCTTTGGATTTCAGCCCCATTAGCCTTGCAAACATTATTTGTTTAAAGCAGCCTTTGTGAAGTGCGCAGTGGAGTTAAAGTTGTGTTCTGACGCAATCTGGCTGGGCGGTGGCATACGATTGCCCTGCCATTGTAGTAGTTTTGATTTCCTAAAATTTTCCATATCATTTGCCTTTGACAGTGTTTTTGTTTATTTTTTCAGCGTGGTTTTAATAGCGCACACAAAAGCTGCAGGTTCTTCAATAATGCCTGATAAATTTGCAGAGTGACAATTGATCTTTGCAGGTATTGTGAACATGGATTCCCTTCTAGGGTGAAGATATTCTGGAGGACAGCTTTCCTGGTGCTGGACTGAGCTTTTTTAATCCTATATTCATAACTTACAAAGGATGCCATGCTTGCCCATGTTTGGCCCTCCAGTCCAGACCGAATTCCAGCCTTATTAGGGAGTTCCGGAGGTGCAATGGTAATCTGAAAAACATTTTATTTGCCTTGAGCTGGTATTTGTTCATGATGTTAACTAGTTTTCCCGGGTAGGCTTCATGGCCGTACTTAATCATTGGTAAGAGTGTTGCTGCTAGTCCTATTGGGATGGTAGACAGGCTTTCCAGGGCGTTATTTAGTTTGCACATTCTAATAATTATTGATTCCGCCTTTGCCATGGTGTGCCTCTGTGCTTTTTTGCTCCTCCTTTTACTGTTATCGAAACACCCAGGTAATTATAGGCATCAGCAGTTTCGATTTTCAATGGAACCAGGCTTCAGAAAAAGTTTGGCTTTTTAGTTTGATTACTGAAGACAGGCACTTTAGTCTTACAGTAGTTTGCCACCATTTTGTTGGACAAGTTGTAGTTGTGTAAGGCAATAACTCTCTGTAGGCCTATTCTGGAATGATCCAGGAGGATGATGTCATCAGCATATTGTAATATTGTGACCTTGGTGCTTCCAATTGTAGGCAGAATAAGGTTCGCTTGTTTCAGTGCTGCACCCATATACACAGTATAGAGATTGAACATTAGGGGGGCAAGCACACAAACTTGCTTAAGGCTGTTATCCATCTGGATTTTCCTGTTGACCTCTTTGGGTGTTAACTTAACCCTCACCCAGGCAAAGGTGGAGGGATGCGATGACCTGGCGCAGAATGTCCGGGATGCCCCAGCCTCTGAGCTTTCTCCATAGGTTGTTCCTGTGAACCAGGTCACAGGTGGCTATATAGTCCACAAAACAGACAAAGAGCGGGAGCTGCTTCTTGCTCTTTGCCCGATGGGTTAGGTAGGAAAGGTCCACAATGTTATTTAGTGAGGGGGAATTTGCCCTGATGCCTGTTTGACAGAGTGGAATTATGTCATTCACTTCTGCCCAACATTTCCAGGTCCTTCAAGAGGGGGAAGGCATATGCCTTGGCTTCGATGTCCGGGAGGGCAATAAGGCGGTAATTCAAGGGATCCTTCCTTTCGCTCTTCTTAAATATGGGGTTCAAGATGGAGCCCCTCCAGCTCTCTGGGACCGGCACATTCTATAGGCAGGTTTGATAAAGCAGAAATAATATTGCAGACCACATGTCTAAATCATCCTTAAAGACCTGGGCAGGGATGTGATTTGGAACAGGTGCTCCTGTCGCTCTAATTTTCTTCAGTATTGTGGAAAGGGCGTTTTCAGTTAGCAGCACTCCTGGTTCCAGGCACTCGGAGCACCCAAATTATAGTTGGTTGCAGTTTTTCATGCATATTGGTACATGTATGGTCCACTGCAGTTTGGTAATGATGTTTGTTCTGGTTGTTGCTTGGCTAATTTTGTTCTTAAGAAACCTCCATAGATCGGCTTGCCCCTGTTTGCCCATCAGTGTGTAAACTTGCATACATTCTGATTCCATCTGTTCACGTTTTGCTGTCCAGACCATCTGTTTGTGCTGTTTGTTTAGGATCTGCAATCTTAGTTTTAGTTCAGGTTTCATAGTTTTTTTAATATACTTTGAGACAGGCTTTTTGGAGTCTACAAATCTTCAATTTGCTAGCGGTTAAGTGCATTCTTTTTTGTTTTTTTGCAGGGAATCAACGATCACCCTTTGGGGAGGGGTGGGTTATTGCCAAATGTTTGATGTATTTAATTAAGGATGAAATCCCAGTTGGCCAGTAAGAGGTTACCACTCATGGACTTGAGGTGCAAGCCTCTGGAGGATTCCCATAGTTTGTGTTTTCACAGGTTCACTGGTCCTCATTTAAACCTTCTGATTAATTGCTGGCTTTCCTCACCAGTTGAATCTGCAACTGTCTTAAGAGTTTTGTGCATGTTGGAGCTGATTTTTAGGGAAGTAATGAGGGGGAAATGATCACTCTCCGGACCGGTCGGGATCTCAAAGCTCACTAGAGCATCAAGGATTTTTACAGTAGAAAACACATAGTCCAGAGTACTTGTCCCCTTAAAAGATTTCTGGAATTTTGGAGCCTAAGGTGAACTTTCCATTACATGCCGGATTGATTTCAGACTATGGTTTTTGCCGAGAGTGGCAAGCAGACTGGTCGCACGGCTTGCTGTAACTTGATTTGACCAGTCATTTCCCAGGTGGCGCTGATTGAAGTCTCCACTTTTGATAACTTCCAGAGTTGAGTTTTCACACAGCCCAGATTCCAGAGAATCACGAAGTTGGATCAGCTTGTCTAGGCGTCCAACTCCAAAGCATTTAAGATAAAAATTGAAGAGCAGAATCTTCAGGTGTTGATGGTTTATACACAGGCCTTCCAGGATAGCCAATTGGATCATTTCGTCCTGTGTTTTGAGTAATTTGAGCTTCAAATCCAAGCCTTGGCTTTCAAAGATTGAGAGGCCGCCTGAAGGCCTCCAAAAAATATTAGTCAAGTAACTGCTTGGTGCAATTTTTGAAATCCAGAGATTATGGTGGGACTGGTATCAAGTGTTTCCTGGAAGCGAAGATCAGCCGTCTGGATGAAAGAAGTCGCAACTGGGGATTTGAGTAACTTTGATAACCCTGCTACATTCCATTATATGAGAATTAATGTCTATTTTTCATTTGGGGTTTGGAATGGATAGCTATTTGAACTAGGAATAATTTCTTGTTTTACTAAGGGAGTGTAGTTGATAGCCAGCTCCGGTCGTTTCCTTGTTTTGTTCTGCCAGTAAGCTCTAAAGTTATTCTCCTTGCTGGACCTATTTGAGTGAAGTAGGAACATGATATTTGCAGCTTGTTGTTAGACAGGTTACGCTGGGAATTACCTGCTCCTCTGAGGACGCTGAGTGGGTGTGCATGAAGCCTTGACTACTCTCCTGGTACATTCAGCGGGTGAGGGTATTTGGGGGCCAATGGTTTCTTAATCTCTATCCCACACTCTTCAAAGGTCTGCTTACTGATCAGCATATATGCCTCTAATGTGGGGGATTTGAGTGTTAGTATTGTTGATTCTGACCAGTGTTTTAAATTTGAGTCTCAGGATATCATCTGTGGTTATATTTGCAAGGTTTGGGAAGGCTTTAAACAACCTCAGCAAATTAGATCTATTTAAGATGTCATGTGGGCCCTCGGAGGGGTAGTGCGGGGTGAGGATCGGTTTAGCTGGTGCAGGTTTGCCTCTAGGCTCAGTGTGGATGTCGCTACTGCTAGAATGACTAATAATGAGGTTTTCCTGAGGTTTTTCTTCCCAGGTCCAATTGGGGATGGTGAAAAAGTTGGCCAAGTTGGCTAGCCACTCAGTTATTTCCGGTACTATTGGATTCTGTGGCTGAGTTTCAGGCCCTGGCCCAAGTTGGACATTAGTTAGTTGAGTGGCCCAAGACTGAGCTTGGACACTCTGAAGGCTTCTAGTGCCTCCTGATGATTAGCTCAATTTACGAGGAGATCAGGTGATGGGGGATACCGTGTGATGGTTTGCTGGTGTTGATTTGGTTCCTGCATGCCTGCTGTCTTTGTTGGGACTGTGTTTCCCTTGAAGATAGGGTACAGGATAACCGAGTTGTCACGTGTTAAGTTTGCCTAAGTTTGGAGCACAGGATTTTGTAAGACTTGTTGATGATGTTTTACGGCTTTATTTTAAGCCTTTTTCAGTCTTTTCTTTGATCTTTTTGAGAGAGGTCTTGTCCATTGATTATGGGTGCCACATGGAGATTGGCTACCATGAGCTGCCATTACGTGGTTGTTGTTATCAGTAGGTTTTGCACTAAGAGAGCCTTCTCTAGTTATGGGAACAACAAAGACAGGTGTAATTGGATATGTGCCTGCATGGCTGAGCGTGTTGGGTTGCACTCTAGTAGATGGTTCACCATGTGCTGGTGGTAAACTATTTAGGACTGTGTCAGGCATAGTTGCAGGAGTAGTTAACACTGGGTGAGGAGTTTGAGGGCTTGGTTTAATAGGGCATTGGAAGGCCTGTTTCCAGTCCATTATCATGGTGGATAAGATCTCCGGCAGAGTGCCCAATTTCTCTACGATTGGGTGGCAGGAGCAAGTAATTTCGCCCTTCTCAGTTGAACTGGTACTTTGTTGCCCTAGTTCCAGAGCACCTAATTTACACTCCAGCTTTATTATTGACGATGCTAAGGTGCTGATTAAATCTAAGTGTATCTCCAGTTTGTCTGACTGCCATGTCACAGCATTTATTGTGGCAATCAAGGTAGAATGCCCTGCTCAATGTTGGCAAGAAGGCGGGTTGGTCTGTTTTCTTCTGAAAGTTTTGAATATCTGTCTGACTGGGATTCTGCGCAGTTGTTGACCAATCAATTTGGTACCTGGGGACTGTGGGTAGGCATGAGCCCCACTAAGCCCAGGGATTCCTTCAATGACCAGTTCGGATGTGACCAGTTCGGATGCTTGAAATGAGGGGGGAGGAGCAGCAGAGGACGAATGTGAGGATGTCTAAGTTTCTGCTGGTGCTAGTGCTAATACTAGCAGTAGTTGTGAGACTAGGTCCCTCTTCCAATTAGATGGAGTTCGTGCCACTGCCGTAGATCTTGGGTTTAATTCCTGCGATGCACTTAAAATGCTTTCAGAAGACAGTTCAACTATTGAGTTGTCCCCTCTCGGAAAAGGGCAGGAGGGGTTGCGTCTGTGTGATGAAACTTGGGCACACACTGGGGATGGAAACTCAGTAGACTCTGTTGCTGCTATTGCTGGTGTTGCTGCTACTGCTTATTGAGGATCGGAGAGTGAGACTTGAGGATGTCTGTCCTTTCGAAAGAAATACTTGATAGGGTTTCCTGTGTTTCTATGGTTAGACTTTCTTCCGTGTGGTTACATAAGGCTGACTAACATACGTGTGCCTTGTGAGTTACTCGCCACTTTGCTGAGAAGCTGGTTGTCACTGGTTTTACTGACTTTTGGTGATGAGGTTTCCACGTTCAGGCCTGGTACGCGCAAATCCTGTTTTGAACTTCCTGAAGTCCTCTTGGGGTGGGCTGTCCACTCATAGTGGCTGGTGGCATTCTTTGGGGCTAGAGCTGCAGCTGAGACCGCACCAGCCTGTAATTTGTCCTGTGTAATGCCCCTCTTTTTAGCCATAGCACTTGTGCGCCAATAGGGGAAGTGTCTATGTGACAATTTCCAGCTTGATAGAAATGGGTAGTAAGCCCGGGTTTGTTTCCTCCGGGTTAGCCGGGTCCCTATGTAAGGTTGCTGTGGTGCTGACAGCATCCGTTGTTACAACGTTTAGCTTACGCCCACCTGAGTATCTGGGGCTAGACTTGTTTTGTTTTTCGGTTCTTTTCGTCCCTCTTAGGCCCTCTTAGACCTGGTAGGTGACAAAGGCGACACAGGATGTTTGGCTTGTTGGAATTCGATTGGGCGTATGAGCACTAACAGCTACTGTGTCGGCTGGTGTTGAAAAAGGTATAATGAGGCTGCCATGGTTGCACTGATATAGTTTGGGTGCCAAGGGAGGGGAGGGCACCAAGCTGGAAGCGGGGAAGCACACGGAGAGACACAAGCCACACCGGGCACTAGCCCGGCTGCCTCCGCACCGCTCTGGCTCAACCCTAGGGTGGCGGCTCTAGGACCGTCCCACACTTTCCTCCGGCCAGTCTTGTTCCACACCACTTGCCTGCAATGGCCTCTCAGCTTGTTCGACCTTCTGAGCTTCTGAAGTTCCACTAGTATTATGCAGCCTTATGTGCCTAGAGTAGACTAGTGTCGATTAGTAAGACTAGTGTGGTCTCGAAAAATTAATTAAAAACAATTGTGCCACAATTTGTATTCCACCATTGTAAAACAGTTGCAACAGTTTCATTCTAAATTCGGGTGATGTTAGGGGGCAGCAGGGGTGAGTCATCTACCGCTGGAAGAATGTGAGGCAATGCAGGAGTCGCATTAGGCTGGTGGGGCACTCCAGCTATGGTTGCAGCACTTCAGCTCCAAGTTGGTTGAACTTGAGTTGCCCGCCCACCCGGCCATCAAGCGCTGAGTGCCAGGCTCCGGGGTGCCGCTGCTTTTGTTACCACTGCTTCATAACTTCTTGGCAACTGGCTTAGGCTACAGTTCAGTCCGCTCGGTGTCAGGGGCCAGTCTGCTTGCGGCCCCCACTACCTTGCTGTTGCTACACATACCTCGCCATGCCCTCTCTGATTCCTGCTCTGATTCTGCTTCCGTCTCTGCTTCTCGCTATCACGCCCTCACAGTTTCCTGCTTTCATGCTTTAGTATGTATTGACATACTCTTATGTGTTTCCCACATAAAATTTTGTGTATACATATCACAAGACAGCGAGACATGTAAGAGAAATGTAAACACCTTTCACAATAAAGTGCAATTCCACAAATGTCCTAAACCACCACATGCACATAGTATGTCATGTGCTGATAGTTTACATTAGGGTTAGGAAACCCAGTGCAAATCAGCATTTTATGTGAATTCCACGGAGTTGCATATGCAAATTAACAAGTATAAATTATGCCATTGGAAGTTAGTTATATTTTTGAAGTAGCCAAAGAAATTTAGCATAGGAACAAGTATAGAGATGAACTAGATATGGCATAAATTACAAGCATTTTTGCGAGTTAGAGGAAAGATGTACAATCAGTAGGGAACAAATTAGAAGGACAAGACTTTGAAATTGTGTTCACCAGAAATGTCCAACGTAGGACCAGGAGAGAAGAACCCATTGCATAGATTCAGGAAATCCATAAAAGATTAACTTAATAATGATTATTCCTTATGGGACTCGTCTACAAAAGTAGGTGGTTGTCATAAAAAAAATTGGGTTAGGGAGTGGAAGAATGTTCTCAGGTAGAAAAGCAAGTCCTAGCCAACACAGAGCACTAAAACTGCACTGTTAGGCCAGTGGCCACCACTGCACAATGCTTCAAAATAGCTGCACAAGGGTATGTTTAAAGCACATGGTTTCTGGCCACTTCACACAGGACCAAGTAGAGAACTTTGAAATTGGCAAAATTTCTGTCATAGAGTGGTTCAGTTTCAAATTGTTTTTGGACTTCTGCCACCTCACTGAAGCCAAACGAGATGACAGGAGAACAGTTTAATCCACATTTCCCCTTGACCTGTCTTCTCAACACACACACAAAACCGCTGATGTCCCTGCATACTTTATAGGAGCAAACTCCCATTGTCTGCGATAGGGCTGACAGAGGATGAAAATAGATAACATAGGATATCAAATTAAATATACTTGAGCAGCTGCGGGATTTTCTTATCGCCATTTCAAACCAGCTAAGATCATTTTTCCTTGCAGTGTCAGTGACTAAAGTATGGTACGTTCTAGTATCATACAAGCTTAAAATACCTAATTTACTGAGGAATGTTAAAAGTTGCATCCATTGATGCCTACCCTCTATTCACCAGTCTAATGGAAACATCTTAATAAAGGGGCTGTCCAAGGTCTAGCCATGTTGAGACAGGAGGTGGAAGAGTAATATTTATTGTAACTCCTTCCTCCACAGAATGGTCTATGATGCAGTTGAAATGTGGGTTAAAAACAATTAAAAGACAACCCCCCTGGGTATATTTGATATAATCAGATTAGGTTCAACACATTTTCTGAAAATAACAAACAAAATTTAAAATGCCTGAAAAATCAACTACATTTGTGGAAACCATGTGTTAAATATGAGTCAGTAAAGATTTCAAGAGGGGTTGTAATCTATTATAGCCTTAGAGCCCTCCGTAGTAGGCTCTATTGGCCTTTAAAGGACAGCTCCAGCTTTAACAAGGGGGTGGGCCTTTGATGGCCCATAGAGGCCGCTACGGAGGGCTCTAAGGATATTAAAACATTCCGCCCCTAGAGGGAAGAATGTTCTAATTTGTAAAACAAAGGCCTCATGGAGCCTGAGGGAGTTGAAATCTCCTCGGGCTCTGTGAGGCCTTTGTTCACAGCTGTTGCTGTGAACAATCATTGGAATGTTGATGCTCCGGGCTTCTACCTGCCATTAGAGGCCCGGAGCACGCCCTTGTTTTCAATGGAGTGCTCAACATTCCAATGTTCTAATACAATCTTATATTTCAGGGCAACACATCAGCTTGAAGTAATGGACTGTGATGTAGGATCTTAAGATAGAAGAAGAAGGCAAGGGCACCTGCTGTTTCCAATTTAATTTGACCTTCTGTTGACCAGCCATTAGTGTCACCATCTATTGCAACATAAAAGTAAATACTTTCGTTTTATGAGACAAAATGGGAACACATTTCAAGAATGTTTATACGCACCCAATACATTTTGTCAAATCTTCATTACAATGTCTGGGAGTTGATTTCACTAAGTGGGTAGCTTGGGTCCATTTCTGGCCATACTTATAATTTGGAAAACAAATACATTTTCTATTTGAGAGGGACCTTCAAGGTATGTGTAAGAAATTAAATGTCAGTGGGTCCAATGTCTAAGTATCTTGCAATTAAATTATGTAGGGCTTTCAATAATCTAATATCTAAGATTATTGGGGCATCTTAGAAAACATTGGACTAGACTCTATAAAAGTATAGGCCAAAGTATTTAATTATGTAACAAACTCTATTGTAAATAATACTAATACTATTGAACATTTTTTAAACTGGTCCTCTAAAAGCTTTTAGAAAAACTATTTTTCCATTTCAAACATTATTTTGATGAATGTTCCGTAGAAGATTGGAAAATGATACAGATCTTCATGAGATATATTATGGGTAGCCATTAATGGAAGGAAATGCAAGACACAATAGTATAGTTGGGCAACAAAAAGGTGCCATTCTGCCCTATTGAATGTTGCATTTAAACAGCATATAGTAGGCATGGTTCAGGAGAGGCACAGCAGTTAATGAAGATTCACTTGACCATATGAAGGGACTTGTGAAGAAGCCGGAATAACAACAAAATCTGCATGAAAAGCCATGCATGTAGGAAAAGACATCCTGATTCAATGTGGAGGTGTGCTCATTTATTAAAAGACTGGCTGGAATCAACCATATTTATCTTGGATTAAGTTTGGCAAGCAGTTATCTTTTGATGATTTATAAAAAAATACACAGGTTAATTGAAAGAGACCTATTAAAAGTTATTAGTGGACATGTTAACAGAATGTTTAGGTAGAAAGAGTTTGGCCATTGAAGAAATTTCTCCCCTCATTCAGACATATAAAGGTGTCTGGACCTAATCGTCACATAGATGCACAAAAACATCTGTATCCTGGCACCTATATACTTTAGGGTGTAAAATCTTTCAAGAATATACAATTTTTTTTATAAAATGTTAAAAAGTAGCAACAAAACATTAATTAGACCACAGTGGAAGAATGGTTATATGAAATGGCAAGCCTTGTGGAGTACAAAAGAGTATTTGAAGCTCTGTTATTGGCATTAATAAAATTAACTAGTTCTACTAGTGTCAGTAGTTTCTGATTGTGTTTTTTGACTTGTTGTTCCTAAACGCCAGCCCCCACCATCTACTCCTTTTAGATGTGTTTAAAGTGGCAAAATGTAATTTCCCCATATTGAGTGGATTGGACATATATTTAACTATATATTTGAGTATTCGGGCTGAGATAAATCACATGAATTCATGAGTTATACTGTCAGTGGGTAGACATAAATATGTTAGATCATTATTTTGTGTTTTAAAAATAATTTAAAAGTCGAATGCCCCGAACTTGCCCAAAGAACAAGAAGCAAATGAAGAATTGTGAACTCTGATCCTAATGATGTTGAGGATAAATGCTTTGGCAGTGCATACTTATAGAATGATAGTTGAAAGCTACAAATGTATGTTTATGAAATGGCTCTTGCTGGACTGCAATAGCAAAGACTGAATCAAAGAAGAGATCAAATGACAATGATGAATTTCTTAATGTTTCCTTGATTTAAACTTTTGTAAATGTCTGTAGGTGAGTGTTTTTCAGAAAAAGATTTGAAGACCAAAAGGGTAGTCTTTCTAACTGAATGAGAAAGGCACACAATTGGACTGGACTAAGTAAGGGGCAAAGCGACCATTTTCCACCACTGTGAGCCTTTTGTGGCATTGAAAACAAATATGGTTAACTAATGTTTTCTACTTCTAATCCTAATTGTATTAAACTGGCTTTTTTCATGATCACCCCCATTTTGTGGATGTATGCTGCTGCTTTTTTTATTTTGTGCATTGGGACTTTACTAACTAGACCCCAATGCATGTGCTTTGCCCCCTAACACAAAGTCTTTTCAAACTACTATTTGCATTTGTTATTATTTTCACCCTCTCCTCTGTATCAACCATGGCCTACTATCAATCTGTACTACTCACATTCACACTGTAGAGGGATCTAATTCAGCACCTTAATGTCACTCTAAGCAAAAGTATTTAAAACATGGTCGACTACTCACAAACTGTAGAATTGTAATAATAGTCTATAATAGAAGAGGCATTTTACTGTTGGATCTGGCATGAAAGTTAGCCATCAAAAGTGCAAAAATTAATATAGTGAATTGTCTACTGTATGCACAGCAAATTTCGTATTAATGGCTGCTCCCCGAATGAGAATGAATGTTAATTCATGATCGATAATCATTTTAGATACTCTTTTTATATGTCTTGCTGTGGATGTCCTTTTGTTGAGGCTTATGGTTTTAATTGACTAATAAACAAATGTACTACTTATACAGTGAATTAAATCATTTGTATGTTAATGAATTACTTGAACTTTTCTGATTGAATGGATGTTAGAAACCATAGAAGCAAAGGTTCTTGTTTTATGATTTTCTGTAGGAAAAGGCATGCTGTCTCCAAAACCCTGATTGAAGCCTCTTTAAACATCTTCTAAAGAAAGAAGAAAAAACATGAAAAACATACATCTAGATCTATGAACAATATAGTCAAGATTTAAGAATAATAAGAAACACTGACTAAACAAAAATTCAGACTGTCAAAAGGATCTTTGCGAATGAGCAGGGACGTACTATAGGAGTTGTCAAAATACATGTTTTGAGTGTGTATTTATATTCACCATTCATTTTTGTCATTTGAAAGTTATTGTGCATGTGGTTTATGTTTATCAAATCACAATCAAGGATTTTCAACAAAAAGATCATCATAAAAAAAGACGAAAAGTTGGAGGATGACCCAACGACTTGGGTAGATATAATGAGGACATTCTCTGAGGCAGGGAACCAGGAGGTGCAACAAGAATCACAAACGCTGTATTCTGACGATGAAACATAGGGGAACACACATAAAAGGAAAATGTGCTAATGGGTGACATTTCAGCACCTTATGGGAGGAATCAGGAAATCCACGATAGATGGAACAATTTGTGCCAAGAAGACGAAGACTAAGTATGTGTGTGGAGGCCACCTACTGGAAAGGTGTGTAACGGTAATTCAGAAATGTATCCTAGAGGGGGATACTGTGACTTTTATTTCTGTTGTCTTTATGTACTTTCAGCTGTTACTGTCAAACCCTGTAAAATGAAAAATAAATATTTGTTTTTCAGAAACAGAAAGGATTCCCAACAAATTAAATAGGAAAATGATGTAACCAGTATCAATACTGTATGAGTAGTGCCTATCTAGAAAGTTGAGAACTTTGTATTAAAGATGTTTATGTCTAAACAGATGATTGATGAACTAATGCTGGTTAGTAAATAAGACATATCAGGGCAGACAAATGGGCATGCACAGGTTCTTGAACCATTTTTGCACATGTTTTTCTCCTTAAATGTAAGAAGAAATTCAAAGAACACATAAGAAATATGTTAACTCAATAAATTGAATTTGTTGGTTGATGTGTACTATTAGGAACACAAAACACATACAGAGGATCAGAGAAGAGATCCATGTTCTGTGAAGGCAGATGTACCAAAGACAGAAAGAAAGACCAACAGTTCCTATTATGATAAGGAAGACAGACAACAGTCAGCGAAATACATCTCAAGGAGAGGAGAAAAGAAGCAAATGTGTATCAGTAGATGAAATGTGAACAAGGAGTGAAGGACAAATATTTATTTTGTTAAATTTATGTTTCCTCAAAATAACTAAATTGTGTTAAAAGGGTGAGATACCTTCCTTAGACATTTTGTATCATAGAGTATGGTGTCACCTGGAATTTCTAGTGGGATCACACTCTTGTAACACAGTTACTTTCTATATGTCATATAATTGTACAGTGTGAACTATTTACACACAGTACAACTTGCTTTATTTAGTTTACTGATTCTTCTTTGGAAACTAATAAGTAAGGCAGAAATAAGTCCAGATTGCAGAATGATTAGCTTTGGTGGTAAATGGCACTGAAAGAGGACACTCCAAAACTCCATTCAAAATCTCTTATTTCCTTGTTTTTTTAGCTTTTGGTAAAAGTTGATCAGTGGAAATATTTCCTTATATAGGTAGTAAACATTACATTATCAATTACTATGAGATTGAGGGCTCCATTAGGTAAGGCAATTGGTCTCTGGCATGTGAAAGACTGAGGTGCATTTAGCTGTGAAAAATAGACTTGGTGAGATATTGCACTAGAATGGTAGAGCTATTTAAAATTAGTCAAGGAACAATTCCTGATTTTGAAGATCTTTCTTTTCCCTACTCCCTTTCCATGCCCCCCAATCCACAAGCATCATCCGACTGTACAACATATGTACAGCAAGACAAAGTAAACTCAAGAAAATCGGACTCTACTATTACCTGCACTAAGCAGCTCCACAATCCTAGAGCAATTTACAATCAAACAAGAAAAACTGAGCTACATTGTACACACTGCATTTAAGCAAAAGCAACAGCCTTAGAGCTGATCAGTGCATTTAACTCTTGTAACAACATAAATTGGAATAATGAGCTTTATGTTAAAAAACACATCCCCTGTAAATTTCAGGAGATTAAACCAATCGCTACTTCTCACAGGAAAAAATGCCCAGGAAAAAACAGAGCATGAAGATTTAGTTGAGGTGAGCATTAAAATCCACATGACATTTCCCAAAAATGTGTCATAGTGAATAATTACCACACCTGATAAATACCAAACACTTAGGTGTCTGATCGTTTCAGGTGTGCTAATTATCGCATGGGATAATAGACAACCCGTAATGAGGGCCTTAGATGTTTAACTCAGCCAAGTTGTATTGACATTCATCTTTGGTATCTCATAGCTCAGTAACATAGACTGTATTACTTCCCTGACATGCTTCCTGATTTCACATGTTGAATCTTTATGTTTATGTGATGAGAAAATATATTAACTGCCTAATATGAAATTATAAAGTGTTTCCCCTGGTGAATGGCAATTAAATCTGAAATCAGCAACAGCAGTAGTGACCAAGTCAAATCACACTGGTAAAGTGGTATCACCTGAAAAAGCACTCTTCAAAGCTAAGAAAGTAGGGATTGTTCATCAGCACCAATAGTAAATCCCTTTTTTAACAGTGCAGGCTTTGAACAGTTTAACATTTCTCACATTATGGTCCAAATATAAATCATCAATTGCTATTTTTCATCTATAACATAACACACATATATCAAAATAATTTATGACACAGGAAAGGGAAAAATACTAAAAACCATCATACCGATTTCCATGGTCCCCGATGCCATAACGTATCACTTGGACAAACATGAGCATTGCATCGTGTCATATTAGGCGGTTTTTCGAGAATTTCACAATTTTGATCCGGCAATACTTGACTATTACTCGCCTGACAAATCACTATTCGTGTTTTTATTCCACCTCCACATGTGTGAGTACACTGAAACAAAAAAAATACATACATGGAATGATCAAAAATAACAAGCTCATGTTTAAATTTCTGCGGCGTTTGTTGTTAGAATAATCTACAAGTATAAATATCAACTAAAAATATGACGAAGACCCCCTATAAAAGATCCAAACGTACATGTGTGTCCCCTTCACCAAACCTTGCAAATTAATTATAAGGTATGCACAAATACATTTCAGATGGAAATGTTCATATATATTTTCAAATGAGGCCAAAGTTGTTAACCATGAAAAAGGTGCACTTTGCCCAGAATGTAGTGGCATAGCCAGAGGATGAGTATAGTGAGGTGTGACTGATGATGAGATGATCAAAGAGTTTGACTCTACAGTCTCTAACTGAACTTACTGGGCACAGGAAAGAGGACTCACTTGATAAGTGTTGTGAACAGTGACCATGTAACTGAGCAAGTCAACCATTTCTTAGTAAAAACTGGTGTGAAAAACTACAGGTAGGATGGAGTTAGATTAGTGGGCACAAGATTAACACACTTTTGGATATCCTCTATAAGACCCTGATTCAACATTTCACAAACAATAAAGGTTAAAAACCTCATTGAAGAACTCTTGGATTAACTTTAGTGCATGCTATGCTCGCGTAGACATCCTTTTGAGGTGCAGGGGAATGAAGAAATCAACAGTCAAAATGTAATATTATTCCAAAATTGAGAATTTAAAGTCCACATCCAGTTAATTGTAGTGACTGCACACATGTATTATTTATACATCACTAAAAAGTAATAGGTGAAAAGTGAACAATGAAAATTGACAAACATTTTACAATCCAACTAATGGGGCCACCAGAATAATGACAGTCTAATAAGCCCGTCAAAATCTGTGGATAGAGCCAAAAATTCTGAATGTATGCACTTTCACTGAAATCAAAACCAAGCTGCAAATGGACTACGCCAATCTGCTGGTGCAAGTGTGGCCTGGTGGAAAAGGTTATCTTCTACCTTAGAATTCTTGTAACTCAATTCACTCTGGTGGGTGTAGACCACACATGATGTTTGATGACAGTTCTAAGGCTTTGGATCAGTGTGACAAAAGTCTTTGTGGAAATGAAAATGCATCCCCTTCCCTCAGTTCTGAGTCAGCAGGTTTTTCTTTCCTGATTTTCAATCTTTCTGAGCAGTTCTATACCCCTTTTGCCTGCCTATGAATTTTCTACTCAGTAATAACTGTTGTTCCCAATTTCAAACACTCTACCTCTTCTAAGCTTTCTCTTGTGTCTTTTTATTTCTACTCTTTGCACCACTTTTACACAGCTCCTTCCAATCCTAATTTTCCCATCCCTGCCCTTTCACATTTCAGAACTTTGTTCTCTAATTGCCTTACTCAGTACTCATAGGAATTCACCAATTATTACTTTCTCTTTGCACCCAAGTTCTCTTTCACCACTAGCAGTGAAGTTTATTGCTAGTGTTCTCATCTTTCTCACCTTATTATGTTCTTGTTTAGCTGCATAATTTCTACCTCTCTTCACATCTATTGACTGCCCAGCAGATGATGCTCACTGCATCATCATTCGCAGGATCAATTACTGATCTCCCTATATTTTTCCTTTCTGTCTAGCTATCTCTATTCAGATTTTCCGCCTCTCTACTAAGCACTTAATGCTACATTTCATGTGGGCATTAATACTGGGAGGAGGGCATGGCTATATATGTGGAAGCAAGTGTATGGACACAAGGGTCCATGGATCGGCCTAGTAGCCTGCATCCCAATTATGGTTGCCTTGTAATGCCAAACTGGGATTTATTTTGGTTTGTTTTTCCTGGTTAAATTAGGGTTCAACATACCATTGATAGAACACTGATCGGAAGAATTGATTCCTGCCCTCTTTTGCATTAAAAGCGTCCTATCTCTCAGCATTTTCTTGCTTTTGTTCTCTTCCTATGCATTTCTATTCTTCAGTTTTGAGTTCCTACTATTTCAGATTTCTCATTCTGTCCCTTCCACTCCCCTTAGCATTTTAGTTGCATTGTTTCCTCTTGCCTCTAACTGTTCTACAGTTCCCACTCTCCATCTGTCCTCTTTTCCCTTTACAGTTTCCCATTCTTCTTCGTCCAGTCTGCTCTGCATTTATTGCACTCTATGGGCCCGATTCACAGAACTAACTTACGACAAAATCTTAAACTTACTACCATTTTGGTATTCACAGAATGAACTTACTCATTTTGGTATTCACAGAATAAACTTACTCATTTTGGTATTCACAGAAGACACTTACACATTTCGTGTAACTTACACATTTTGTGTAACTTACTCATTTTGTGTAACTTACTCATTTTGTGTAACTTACACATTTTGTGTAACTTACACATTTTGTGTAACTTACACATTTTGGTATTCACAGAAGGCACTTACTCATTGATGAGTAAGTGCCTTCTGTGAATACCAAAATGAGTAAGTTAATTCTGTGAATACCAAAATTGTTGTAAGTTCATTCTGTGAATACCCAAATGTGTAAGTTCATTCTGTGAATACCAAAATTGTTGTAAGTTCATTCTGTGAATACCCAAATGTGTAAGTTCATTCTGTGAATACCAAAATTGTTGTAAATTCATTCTGTGAATACCCAAATGTGTAAGTTCATTCTGTGAATACCAAAATTGTTGTAAGTTCATTCTGTGAATACCCAAATGTGTAAGTTCATTCTGTGAATACCCAAATGTGTAAGTTCATTCTGTGAATACCAAAATTGTTGTAAGTTTATGATTTTGACGTAAGTTAGTTCTGTGAATCAGGCCCTATGCGTTTCCCAACTACTCTCTCACTTAGTCCAGTAATTGGTAATCTTTTTGCTTTCCAATCTGCCAATGTCTTCTTTCAGACCAAAAGTCAGCAGCTTCTTCATATTCTAAATCTGTCTTCCCTCTTCTTCCTCCACCACTGAGCTCTCTCCAGTACTTCATCAGAGATGTGATGGAATCAGAAAATATATTTCCATTTTTTATTAATTGGTTCAGTAATTACATTGAGCTGAAAGGCTATTAACTGAAAAGATACCATAGCTCAGCATTTCTTCTGTGCACTTGGTGGCTATATAATGTGACAAACTGTGCCTTTTTGTCAAAGATTTCCAAGAATCCTAAATTCCTTCTTTGTCTTGTAACATGCACAAAACATCCCATTTCCTGGTCAAATGCTTTTATCCGAGTTATGTTCTTGGAATATTAAGGTGACGCTTGTGCTGTCTTTCTCCATTGTGGTACCATGACAGACAAGACAAAAACCTCAAAGAAAACCATCAATAATGAGGACGAGCTTCAAATCCAAGTAGACCTGGATCCCTCTATGCCCCAGTACTTTCAAGGGGACAAAGGGGACAGAAGAGAACTCAAAAAGCTCACAACCATAGAGGCCCTGGGTGACACTCTGTCTGAGTGGTCTCAGTTGAGCAAAGAACATGGACCAGATGTCAGATCTCAAACAGCAAATGATCTGCTCCTAATCACTCTTATGGAAAAAAGGACCAGGAGTCCTCATTCGATGATTATGAATACTAATGAATGGCTCCGCAGGAGTTTTGTATCCAATACTACACAGACAATATGGCAGCCTCCATTGCTCTAATCAAAGCCATGCTCACAACTTGAATCATGAAGAATATACAGATTTTTCTTACTGTTTATCATGTTTGTTTGAGCAGGATGAGTTAGGATTTCTGCCCTAAGGCAAGGGGGGTTCTGAATGCCAAGAACTACCATAGTGGAATAGTTAGTGGGTTATCTGGAGGAAAGGAAAACATAAACCTAACAAACTACTTCTGTGGTGTCAATGCAATGGCCACGATTACTGAGCAAAAATACCACCAAGATCAGGATACTGATGAATACCAAATACACCTTAATTTTCTGGAATGTTCAAGGAAGAGCAACTAAGAGACAAAGTATATACATTTCTATGTCACTTGTGAGTTCATGTAGCTTGTTTACAAGGAGCCCACCTGACTAGTGCAGAAATCTCTAATCTACAACTCACATGGAGAGGACGGGTATTTGAAACTGAATACTCCTACACCAGAGAGGTTCTGATAAGGCTAAGGCGAGAGGTACCCTTTTGCAGCTAGTAACAAGTTAGCAGATAAAGAGAGCAACCTATACATCCAAAATGCTGATCAATTGACATATTACACCTGTGTCCAGACTACTGGGGGACTTGGTGTAATTCCTCATTTTGCTGGAAGGTATCCTCAATTCTCCATTAGATGTCCACTTGATTCGCTCACATGGCAGTCTTACACAATCATTGGTACACAAAACAGTCAATGGTTTAGGTAACCAGATAAATATAAGGGTGAGTGAAATTAGCGTAGTTTGCTTTCGCATAAATGTGCATAATTACGCATTATTACACAAAATACAAATTCATCACCTCAAGCTATGTTTTATTGCAAAATGTATCCTTGTGTCAATTTTTGCTGCATTTAAATATGATCACCGTCAACAACAGCCTCTCAGATTCTGTTGTTCCTGTGTGTTTGCGGTATGTTTTTACTGTATATTACAGCGGACTGCACCATTCACAGCAATATTTTACCACAAATGCCACATAATTGCGCAAAGTAACGTAATGGCATAATTTCAGGAATGTGGCTTAACCAGCATCATGCAAAATTCGCAAAAGTATGGAAAACCTAGATAAAAGGTTGGTGTGGGAGATGTGTGGAGAGATGGAAACCCTCAAACAAGGGACTATTCATTTTGAACCCTGGTGTACAACCTGCATGACACAATGAACTATTTGGTCTGCTCCAGGATACTACTGGTGGAGACCTATAACAGAATATTTGGGAGGAACTATATCCAACTACAGCCCACAAATATGGGGAAGAAGACTTGCTACAATATCGTCATGGTGGTTGCAGGGCACACGGCTGGAGTCTGCGGTGTTTTGTGCCACACTTGGGGGAGAGGGGGGGGGAGACTATATGTCAGTATTTCTAAGACAATGCAGACTCAGCTTCATCCCTATCACTTTAATGGGAAACAGTTAAAGTAGTGGTTAGGAGACACTGCATCCTCCAGATGGTTGAAGGTAGATCAGAAACTGAACAGGGTAGGTAGGAAACTAGCACACTTGGAGAAGGAGGGGATTCCACAACAGACACAGTCAAATGCAAGAAGAAGGAGTATGCCACCCTGGTGGAGAGACAAAGATACATAGATTATACAAAGTTCATGACAAGACAAAGTACTGAGGTTGATAGGGCAGGTAGACTCCTAGCATGTATATCAAAGCCTGATCAGAGGGGAGCACTCCCAACAGCTATCAAGAATATCCAGGGAATTACTTAATAATCCCAAGAGAACATCAATCATGCCTTCCATGGATATTATTCAAGTTTATAGAAGGGACTGGATAGGTACATAATAAAGGAGGTGCATAAGTACTTAGTGGGTTATCAGATATAGACCACATGAATGTGGGGAGAGGGGGCGGCCAATGTCAATCCAAGAAGGGGGGGGAGGCTCTGCTGGAACTGGCCCTTGGGAAGTTACCAAGAACAGGCGGGCCTCCACAGGAATTTGACAGCAAATCGGTCGATCGATTGGCTTCCAGACTCATGGTATTCTTCAAAGAGATATTCAAAACAGGGAAATTACCCTCCACCAAGATTACAGCTCTGATCGCATCATTGCTGAAACCTGGCAGCTGCGCATGGCATCAACGCTCACCATTGACCATAAATACAGAGTATAGAATTTGGTGGAAAATCCTAGCTTGCAGAATACTCCCACATATCCCCAAGTTGATCCTCTTTGATCAGTATGAGTTTGTCCCTGGTTGTAGTACGTCTCACAAAATTAGACTATTATTCCAGGTCACTGGAAATAAATGGTGCTATTCTACTGTACCAGCTATAGATATAGGAAAAGCCTTTGATTCATTAAGCTGGCAGTATCTATTTCAAGTGCTCCAAACTGTGAAGAAATATGATCCAATCGATTTTTCTGTTGTATGCCAACCCAATAACGAGAGTTCGTACTACAGAAGTAATTTCAACATCGTACAGTGTTAGGTGGGGAAGAAGACAGGGATGCCCGTTGTCTCAGTTACTCCTTGCCCTGGCAATAGAACCCATTGCTGTAATGCTGAGGATGGAAGGGTTGGAATTAAGAATCCCACCGAAAGGGGCAACATATGCGGCATCCTATATGTGGAGGACCTGCTGCTTCATATAAAAGATGTCATGGTTGGCATGCACCTAGTAGTGAGTGCCCTAGAGGGCTTCAGGAAATTCTCAGGACTCCAGTGAACTTGGATAAAATCGTGTTTTTACACTGTAAGGCCAGACAAGCACAGGGACCTGGGGGAGAGGCGAGTAGATGGGGAACAGTCTCCTTTTGATATCTGGGGGTGAAGCTGTATCATTTGGAGAAGTATTTATCAGGGACCAGCATAGGGAGTGCCATAGCTGTACTATTTTGGAAATCGCTGTCTTCCTCTGTGGGAGGGAGAGTGGCATTATGTATGATAATACTCTCCCAATTAATCTCCTAATTACTTTATTATTTTTCCATCCTGCGAATAACAGTTTCTCGAAAGGTGGAATATGGAACCAGCTGGATTTGTAAGGCAAAGGGAGTTGGGAGTAACCGTGTCACTGCATAATACCATAAACAGGCCATGTTCTGTTATGATCAACATAAACTGCATCTATAAACAAATGCTCTTTTATTCACTAACCCATGGTGTGAGAAAGTACCTCTTTTTGCGTGGTCATTCCCATTTTTTGTGGATTAATGCTGCTATTTTTTTGACTGTGCAGTTGGAGTATGCTAATCCGGCCACAGTGTGTGTTCTCCTACCACTAAAACATGTCAACATTTGCTAAACTCTTGAGTGACATATTTAACTTACCTACAAGTTGCCAGCGTATGGTCTAAAGCAGTGGTTCTTAATCTGTGGTCCAGGGACCCCTGGGGGTTTGCGAAGCCTACTTAGGAGGTCCGCGAGTGCTTAGAAAATTAAATAATATTAACAGATTAATGACGCCTATATAAATAAAGAAGCAAAATGGAAAATGGAAAACTTTAAAATGATCTGTAAATGTTAGGGAATTTAAAATTGGGGGATAAAAATGATGTTGGTATCCTCAGATTGATTTGTGGGAGAAGGTTAAGTGCATCAAACAGAATATAGTATGGATGATGAGTACCCACAATTGAATTTAGAAAAACTCCAATCTTCCCATAAAAATACAAATTTAGATTTTTTTTTATATTTGCTTGTGAATTAAGGAAATATTTCATCATTTGTGTATTAGTTTGGTGAATGCTTATTTCTGTATTTTTTGTGTATTGTTTTGTGGTTCAAAGCATCAAAAATGCTCAGGCCGGGGTCCCAAGCTTCCAGTAATAATTCACTCGGGGTTCCCGGATTCCAATGATGATTCAGTGGGGGTCCCCAGGTTCCAGTAATGATTAAGTGGGGGTTCACAGAAGTCAAAAGCATAAGAATTACAGATCTAAAGTATACGCAGGGCCAGTAAGTAAAATGTCACTAGTGAACTGCAGCACCTATCGTGCCATTCAATACAAAGACAGTGTAAACATGGCTATAGGTCTACCATTGCAGCTTGGCTGTGGCAGTTTAATAACTGCAATCCAACTTGTCAAAATAAGCCATTTTGACAGTCCTAAACCTAACTTTTAAATATTAATTAGTTACCAGTAAGTTGGTCTAATAGCCCATAAGGATTGGTGCATGGCATTTAAAATTAGGACTTGTAGAAAGTTAATATTAAACATGTACTTACAGTGACTACCACCTAAAAGCTATTTTTAATGTAGCAAGGAGGGCTGTACCATAGCGACAAACTGGGATGTACTATTACATTTAGGAATTCAATCTTCAGCTAAGAAACAACTAGAAATATAATTCTTGGACTGGCTGGTCACCGACAGCTGGGTCTGTCCTCCAGGGTGTGCATTGACAGACCCCGTGTCACGCCACCCCCTTCCTGGACACACGCATACCGGCTAGGGTTAAGAGCAGAGAGGAGAAGGCGGAAACCTTAGCTGCCCACGTGCCCCTTACAGGTGACAACTCGGCACCACAATCGAGGCGCACACCTGCCACCTCCGGTCCAGAGCTCTAGGAGGAGAACTCCCTGCCATCGGGCCCAGCTGGGGCTATATCTCTACCATTGATTTGTCTGGGACACTTCCCCAACCCTAGTAGTGTGGGACAGCTATGCTTGTGCCCCTTCAGGGGCCCCTTGAACTAGCCACAGCATCAAGCAAACTCAGAGAGGCGCCTGTCTATGTCTAAGACAGGTGACCCCCCTCCCTATTAGACTCGGCTGAGGCTTCGCACCGCTTGACACCTGTGCATCGGGGAGGCCCCAGAGGGTGGGCCCTCGACCTGCTCGGCTACCTCTGGCGCCGCTCTCCTTGGAGTTCCTGGAATGGGGCCGAACAGCACTGACATGATGAGATAGCTGCGGTTGGCCTCTGGTTGTCGGCCCCCGGCCCCGACGGGCCCCTAAGCAGAAGCGACTGGCATCCAACAGGAGGAGAACAGTCCGTCCCTGGCCGCCACTGAACACTCCCCCATCACTGATTTTGCGCTCCTTCGAGGCGACAAACGCAAGCTGGCCAACAGGGTCATGGAGGAGAGTTGCTCGGACATCATTGACCTACAGGCTCGAGTGGTGCAGTTGGAAGACAGGGTAGAGGACCTGGAGGGCCAGTGCCGGAGAAGCAACATTCGCCTTTTGGGCCTGCCAGAGGGGGTTGAGGGTCAGATGCCCTGGCCTTCCTGGATTCCTGGTTCCGCTCCTTCACCTCACCCTCAGCACTCACCGCGTTCTACTCCTTGGAATTGGTGCACCGCGTGCCGGCACGGCACCCACCCCTGGGCTCTCCTCCCTGCCCGATGCTGGTGAAACTGCTTCACTTCAGGAACAGGGACGCAATTCTTCGTGCAGCTAGATCGGCTGGGCCGCTTCGTGTGGAGGACAAAGTCATTATGCTGTTCCCTAACAACACTCGTGCCGTCCGGCATCAACGTTCCTAGTTCCTGGAGGTTAAACGCCAACTTCGGAAGCAGGGAGTGCCGTACTCACTGGTATTCCCCGCCCGTCTCAAGATAATATGCAGCAAGACCACAGTGTTCTTTACAGACTCCAATGGCAGAGCGATATGAAGGGGGCCCGACAGATGGCCTCACAGACCGTACAAAGACCTCTTGGGGTCACCTGAGTGGACGTAGGCGAAAGAGAAAATGCCCGGTGGGGAGAAGGTGCAGTCCCCCTTCCTGGTCTTCGTCAACAGGGTCTCCTGACCTCGAACAGATTATTGCAGACTGCCAGAAGACCATTCAGGCAGCGGCCTATTTGACCCCTCCTCCCTGACCACAGACGAGGACAAGGGCCTGTTCACCTCGTAATAGGAATCTATCCACTCTGATGACTCATGTGGTGATTCACAGCCTCTACTGATGGTAACTCCCCAGACTGCAGACACCCTCATCTAAGCTTCGCTCCAGCTACCTCCACCCGGCGCCGACGTCGGCTGCAGTGATGTTGTTCAATAATAGAGTATGGCCGACAAAATAGCACAATTCTTTGATGGGCTCACTGTTGCGCTACTCAGCTCACATCCACCACCCACGATCCTCTAGAATTTCTACTAGATTTCCAGTTTTGGCAACTCGCCATTTGCAATGGACTCTTCATATTGGGATCCTACCCTACCCAGTTACAGAAGTTCCTGTGCTCCCCTTTACCCCACATCACCCTGACACAGAAGGGCATGGACACTGCATGGCACCAGAGACGCGGACAGTGCGACAGCGCTTTAGATACCCCCCACCACAGGCACATATTATCTAGGTTTCCTCAAGGCCCTCGCCTCTGACATTCGGTATCTTACCCTTAACATTCACGGTATGCACACTGCTAGAAAGTGCTACACTGTATACTCCTACCCCAAGAGGCAGAAGGCACAACTGATCTTTCTTCAGGAGACACATATGACAGCGACAGAACTGGACCACCTGCACAAGCGTTGGGGGGCACAATCTGCGCCACAACATACTCAGCATATGCTAGGGCGGCATTACTGTGGGTCCATCCAGGGGGCTCCTTCCAGGAACTCAACAGGGAGGTAGACAAGGGCGGCCATTATGTCTTCTTGGGGGGGCAGACTGAATGGGCCATTCTTCTGGGCACTATCTATGCACCGAACACTGAGCAGACGACCTTTTGGGACACTCACAACCACGCTCGTTCGCTGTACGTCACTACAGTGGGTCCCGAGGGGTGATTATAACTGCATGCTAAATGCTAGTCTCGATCGCTCCCGGGCCCCGCTGTCTCGGTCCCCCCCCCCCACATGTGCAAGCGGAACACTTTTCACGCCTGGGCACACCATTGGTCCCTTACAGAGATGTGGCATGCGCATCACCCTACCTCTTGACTCTATTCCTTCCACTCAGCCCCACATGATCTGCTTGTATGACAGGATTTTTTCCTTTGCTCTGCACACTATTTGGGCAGGGTTGTTTCCGACCATGATGCACACATTATGAACCTCCGATGGACCGCCCCTCTGCCCCCAACACAGGCTTGGAGGCTACCATGAGATTGCCTTGAAGACCAGGTGTTCCGGGCCGACCAAGAAACCTGCATCAAGCAGTACTTCGTGGAGAACTATAATACGGCATCCACCAGAATGTTAGAATGGGACGCTTTCAATCTAGTGGTCCGAGGGACTTGTATACATCACATTGCGGGCACCCGCAGGACCCTCGAACATGACATCATGAAGGCTGAGAACAAGTTGGTGGACCTCTGTAAGGCGGCGGACAGGGGCATAGCCCTCACCCTTCAGCGGACAGGGACATAGCCCTCACCCTACCATTAGCAGAGGCAAGGTTGGCTCATGCGTCTTTATGGAAAATTTGCATTGCTATAACTTCACTGCTTATGCAGCAAAGATGCATCGAGAAGGGAATCAGCCAGGCCAGCTATTGGCATGGCTCGCCCGACAAGACGCAAACTCCTGGCCTATGACTGAACTTGCGTTGAGCAAGGGTGTCACACTCCACACTCAGGAAGACATCCTACAGGCCTTTCATGACTAGTATGCAGCACTATATGGTATACGGTGCACCACAGAGCTCAGATGGAACCGCTACAGACGACTTTTTGTCTGGTATCGTGCTCCCCCGAATATCCACTGCCATGACAGCAGCTTCGGATGAGGACATCACGGCCACGGATGTCAAACAAGTGATATGCGACCTGGCCCATGGCAAAGTTCCCGGGGCAAGACGGGTTGCCTCTTGAATACTACCACACTTTCTCGACCCTCCTCTCCCCCAGGCTGGCAGCCATGTATGCGGAGGCACTGGAAGGAGGAGTGCTCCCTCACTCCTTGCGTGAGTCCCTTCTGGTCTCCATCCGGAAACCCGACAGAGACCTCACTCGACTTGCCTCTTATAGGACCATAGCCAGTCTTTGAGCCGACTATAAAATACTGGGCAAGGCGCTCGGCGCTCGATACGGTTAGCTGCTTCTGGTCTGGTCCACCCTGACCAGAATGGATTTGTTCCCGGCCGCAGTACCTCGCAAAACCTGTGCCATCTCTTTCATATACAGGACAGGGTGAGTGGTAAGTTCCCCTGAGCAGCATGACTTATCCTGGAACTAGGGAAGGCGTTCAATACCCTGTCCTGGCATTATCTTTTTACTGTGCTGGTGCGTCTGGGGATAGGACCTCGGCTCTCGGCCTATACTAAATTATTATACTCCAACCCGGTCTCCCGGTGTGTCTCGGCAGCTTGATCTCGGCCCCGTTCTCGATCCATTGGGTGACATGGCAGGGGTGCCCCTTAGCCCCCCCTCTTGTTTGCACTCGCAATGGAGCCACTTCCATGCCGTCTCTGCAGAGAGGGCCAGGAATTGGGCATTCCTTTAACTGATAGGAACTACATAACATTTTATACGCCGATGACTTACTCCTCTATGTTCGGGACATCACAACAGATCTGACACCCATCCAAGATACGCTGTCGGAGTTCTCCGCCACTGCGGGGCTTCGGGTCAACTAGGAAAAGTCCATCATTTACCCACTCCATCCTGGACAGGTCCCGAAAGAAGTATATCTTGGCACCTCCTGCCTTTGTTGGCAGGCTCAGGTCCCCGTTACCTGGGGATCTGCCTCTACCACTCCACGTTGACCTCTATGAAGGGAACCTCTGTAGAACTCTAGCTAGCATCCGCGCCCAGATACGCTTTTGGACCAGTTTGCCCCCGGCTCCTATAGGTAAAATAGCACTGGTGGAAATGGTGGCGCTGCCTCTCCTCCTCTACCATTTTGCAAACCTCCCGGTGGTCCACCCTTGTTCCTTTTTTAAAGAGCTGGACACCCTCCTCATTGGCCTGGTTTAGGGACCAGGTCATCGCCGAGTGGCTCTGTCCGAATTGCAGCTGCCGACCGATGGGGAGGCTTCGGGGCGCCATCCTTCGAAGCATATTTTTTAGCAGCGCAATTACAGTGGCTGTCCAAATGGTTATTTGGGGAGGCCCACACTGAGATGGGCCCCTTAACTATCCCGACCCTTAGGCATTTGCCCCCTCCGGGTTCCCACCCTGTGCCTGCCTGGCCACTGCAAGTAGCAATGACGCGGAGGTGCATGTCCAGGATCAACCGCCTCTCATGGGCGACCCCTTTGTACTCTCCCGAGTTACCCTTGGTCGGCCTCCCTTGGGGACGAGACCATTACACTGCACAGGACTTATGGGTTTGGACTAGGCACTCTCTTGTCGAGGTGGGCAATCTCTTTGACGGGCGAAAAACTCTTCCCTTTGACCAGCTGGTTGGCGAGAGGGGGCTACTGCCGAGTCAGTTCCTACTCCACCGGCAACTTCTACACACATGTGGAGCTCTTTGGGACCTCACTGAAGGGGAGCCGGAGACACATCCGGTCCTACAGGCCATCTTGACAATGGGACCATGACGCCACCTGATCACCAGGCTGTACAATGAAGTACGAGACTTGACAGCCACCTTCCTTCTCCCTCTTCGCATTAAATGGGAGGAGGAATTTAGACGGGCCCTGCATGAGAACGAGTGGGAGAGAGCACTCGAGTTCCCGAAGAAGGTCTCCCGCAATGCGCACTTTAAAAACATAAAGTTCTTCATCCTACACAGAACATACCTTACACCCGAGCGACTATACTAACATTTCCCAGATACACACACAGCTCAAATGCCCATGCTGCCACACTGCAGAGACCACGTTTATGCATATGATGTGGTCATGTCTGTTCCTTCAGGCTTAGTGGTGCACAGTACATGGCATACTTCATGAAGTCACCGGGCTACCGGATATCTCCTCCTGGGAGGCATGTTCCCTCAGAATCTTCAGGCGACGGAAACACCACATAGTACAATCAAGATTCGCTGCCCTGGCACTGCTGTTGGCCAAACGCACCAAAGCACTACACTGGCGCTCACCACTACCCCCCACCTGTTGAGGCCTGGAGGGGCGTTCTGCGTAAGTGGGGAGAAGAAGAGGAGGATTCACTCCGTTCCGAGGAGGTCCGGCACCTTCACCGAAGGCCTATCTCCGAGCTGGTCTCCTCTTGCCCTCTTGACAACTTGGTGAAGAAGAGGTCACATCTCTCAGTTCCCCCGACCCCGCACAGTGAACACAGATGGCACTCCCTCATGCATCCGTCAGTGGGACCCCACCCGCCACACCGACGTTAATGCCAGATACTCCAGAGAATCGCCCTACAACTGTGCCAGAACTCCCTACCGCCAACAAAGCACAGACCTGCCACGCTGTCTCTTAGTCCTATGCAAAGGGACAACTTTCCTGCTCACCGCCATGCTCCCCCTCCTCAACCCTCTCCTTCCTGCTTCCCAGTTAACGCTTCCTGTGATGTCCCGCCCACTGCCGAGCCATGATCCTTGCACTAGATCCCAGTCACATTGCATGCATGAGGTCTCCTACTCTTGTGACACCTCGACTAGGTGAAGCCCCCATAAGTGAAGAATACATGTGCTTGACTGATGTTCCGAATAATGATGTAATGCTTTGTAATTGAACCTTACTGTATGGCATGGCAGGATTGTTAACTTGTTAAATGCAAATAAAAATGATTTAATAATAAAAAAAATAATTAGGGGGTGAAACACCCAAACACAACTCCCCCACTCCCCTCGAAGCTACGCCCCTGATTGTCCAAACTTCCATTAGAACCTGTGGCACCTTTTATGAACCACTGGAAGGTAAAAATTCTACAAGCATTTAAAAAAAAGGATGAAAAGTTGTAATTTAGAATTGCCGGGAAGTGCTGCGCTGGAGCACCACTTAAGGGATGTTTGTTTCTAGGGCATGCAGCCATTATTGGAGAAAGTTAGAAAATTTGGCATTATGGAATTGATTTGTGCATTACTTGATTTGAATATTCACATGAAAGAATATAAATCAAACATGATGTACCACATAAAGCCAACACTATGAATTTACCAAATGTTTCACAATGAGCTTGGAAGGCTGTGGTTTAGCACTCAGGGTTCTTTGGCAGGGTCGCTTTGATGGATATAACATCTAGTCACAAAATTGTGAACTGAACTGAAATACTGGCTTCCATATTTGATATCTGATCAAATTCTGTATTCTTGGAAAAATTGCTTTCTGCCTTTGTCTATGTTCTCCTGAAATGTAATATGTAGCATATAGAAAAATATAATCATTTGGCTAAAAAGATTTTTTTTTTTAAATTAACATGTGCTTAACCCTGGGTATTTTAGCACAAAAAATACTTAGGCTTAACTTAGAGTCAATGTGTAAAGTATTTATGCAGCACACAAACAGCAATAAAGGGAAAACACAATGCCATAAAAATCACACATCAATTTATTAAATGTTAGTCAATTATTTGACACCAAGACAACAAAATCCAATCAGTAGAACCAGAGTTCTGAATTGTTAATAAATTATTTGACACCAAAATCATTAAAATCCAATCAGTAGAACAGGAGTTGTGATTTTTTTAAAGTTTTTACTAAAAACTAGAGTCAAAAGGAACAAAGCGCCAACCCCTGAAATCTAGTCGCACGAGACCGGGCAAAAGTCGAAAAATATGGTCAACACTGATGAAGCGTGGGTCGGATACAAGACGTGGATTGGGCCTAACCAGCGCTTACCTTCGGACTTAGAAGCAATTTTAAAGAAAAAGTTCTGAGAAGGTAAAGTTCAACAGGGCAAAGCTGCAGGCAGTATCCAAGGAGAGAGCTTCATCGTCGGGGAGCCGCTGGATGAAGTCATGTTGAAGATTTCTACATTTGACTCGTTCACTTTTTTAGAAGTGGAAAATCTCCAGCAGGACAAGGCAGGAGGCTGTAGCCTGAGACAGTTAGAGAAGCTTGGATACCCCTTTGGTGAAGGATAGCTGAACAGGATTTGCTGCTGCAGAATAGAACGTAGCAAGATGAGCCGCAAAGTAAAGCCAACGGCGATGCACCTTGGGAGATCGATGAGCATGTTGGTTCCGGTCTTCTCTGAGCAGTTTTTGGCCAAACAATTTTTAAGTGCCATGTTTTGGATTTTGGCTATCTGGGCACCTTTAGCTCCACAACCAAGGGTCCAGGACTTGGGGGACACTACAGGGGGGTTCAAGACTCATTCAGGCTGGGTCCAGGTGTGGGTTCAAGATGGTGAGAGCCTTTTTGTGTCCCTGTAGCTCTGAACAGGAGGCCAGCAAACAAGTGCTTGGCATCACACTTGTAGTCCTGGGTTCAGGTGAAGATGCAGTGCTCAAAGAGCAGGGCTGGCCAGTGAGGGTTCAAGGCAGGCTCCTAGAAGCAAGGCTGTCCTTCCAGGTGCAGCAAAGTAGTCTTATGGAGTACACAGCAGCCTACATCAGCAGACAGTCCTTCGGGAGTCCTTCCACAGGTCCAGAAAGTGAACTGAAAAGTGGGTCTGCTGGCCTTCTTTTATACCTGGTGCCTCCTTTGAAATTGGGAGAAGTTTCAAGAGCTTTCTATTTGAAGTGGTTGGAATTTCCTAACTCCTCTGCTCTGGCTCCAAGCTGGCTGCAGAGACAAAGTGGATGTGGGAAGCCTCTGTGTGAAGGCAGAGCACAGCCTATTCAGTTGCAAGTAGGGCTGTGCCCAGCTCCGCCCCTCCATTGTACCAGCAGATGGCCCATTCAGACATCTATACCCTCTCTTGTGTGACTGTCTGACAGGAATTCACAAAGTCTAACTGTCAGTTACACCCAATCATGTGATCCAGGAGAGGCTGCAGGCACCAAATGGCTAAGGGCAGAAAATTGCCAACTTTCTAAAAGTGGCATTTTCAAAACTGCAATTTAAAATACAACTTTACCATTAAAGAGGATTTTACATTGCAATTTCATAGATACCAAACATAACATGCTTACCTGGTCCCAATGAAAAGTTAGCACTTCTTAAATGTAATAAGTGAACCCAATATTGTCCTATGGGACAGCTGGGCCTCACAGTAGTGAAACACAAATTTAGAAGTTTGTCACTATCAGGACATGTAAAACTTAAAAGTACATGTCTACCTTTTTTTAATTACAATGCGCTCTGTCCTATGGGCTACCTAAAGCCTACATTAGGGGTTACATATGCAATTAAAGGGGAGTTTAAGGCTAGGCAAGGGAGTAATCTTGACAAGTTGCATTGGCAGTTTACAACTGCATTCAGGCTGCAATGGCAAACCTGGGACAGGTTTTAAGGAGCTACTTGGGTGGGGCGGCACAATAAGTGCTGCAGGCCCACTAGTAGCATTTAATTAACAGGCCCTGGGTATATGGTATACCACTCTTACTTATAAGTAAATTAAATATGCTAATCAGGTGTAACCCAATTGAACCATGTTTAGGGGAGAGAGCACAAACATTTTAGCACTGGTTAGCAGTGGTAAAGTGCGCAGAGTCCTATGGCCAACAAAAACAATTTTCAGCAGAATTATGGAGGTAAGTAGGCAAAATGTTTGTGGCCAGACCATCCTAAGTCCGACAGGTTACCAGTGGCCATCTGAGACCCACTGGCACCATGATGAAAACACATTTGTAATCTGACAACTATGAAAAACTGAAATAGAATTCAGGCAGGATTCCAGCAGCAGAATTGGAGGGTAAAAGAAAATGTAGCACAAAAGCTAGAAATCTGCTGCTACAGTGGCGAAAACACATTGGTAGTTTGGAAACTATGAATAATTGAAGTGAAATATAGGCAGGATTCCAGCATCAGAATTTGAGGGAAAAACAAAATGTAGCGCAAAAGGTAGCAACTCTCTAAATAATGCACTGGGGAAATAAAACAGTTCAACACATTATGGGATTTGCAGATTACTCCAACAGAGAATGGCCTTTTTCCCAGGGGTGAGATGGGTAGAGCATTTCACCTTCCTCTAAGACCTCCCTGATGAGCATACATAAATATGAACATTCTTACAGTTTATGAATTATCTGCATTGAACGCATGCTGTGTGCTGGGCACAATGCACAGCGAAACACAATGAACGTGGAAGCAGGAAGGCTCTTTGTTTCCATAGCTGAAGGGGATGTAGCAGTAGTCATCCCATAACAACCCCAGAGAAATCCAGCCACCCAACACAGCATGCTTCTAGACTGGCAATACAAGGTATGGCTGTAGGTCTGCAAGGGAGCAGCTCCATAACTTGCCTTTCACTCTCACTCATTGTATGAGATCTGAGCCCAAAGCCTCAGGCTCCAGTGCTCTCTATCAGGCACATGCATCAACCTTTTTTGCGAGCGCAAACGGTGCGATTCGCAAAAATCGTCTGTTTGCGCCCGCAAAAAGGGCTTTCGCGATGCATCAAGGTTCAAGGCACTCGCAAGTTAAGAATTCGCAATTTATTGCGATTTCTTAAATTGCGATCGCATTTAAGGAATCGCAGTTTGCGATTCCTTAAATGCAATGCAAGAACCACTTTAAAATAGCGATTTCGCTATTTGGGGCCGTAAATTACAGAGCAATTAAACTGGTCGGTAATTTGCAAAAACTTTGAAAAATGCACTAAAGTGCATTTTTCAAAGTTTCATGTTGCGCACACACATGCCCTTTGGGCATGTGTGTGCGCAACATGGGTGCACATCACAATTTCAGGGGTGCAACAGGGTGTCCTTTTGACACCCTTGCACCCTTGAAGTCGCATGCGCAATTTGCGAGTACCTATTGGTACTCGCAAATTGCGCATGTACTTCCCATTCATTCCTATGTGCCTGTAGGCCCATAGGAATGAATGGGACGCCATTCCTTATTTGCGACTTGCAACTTGCGAGTCGCAAATAAGGAATATGTAGGAATCGCTAATTTAATAGCGATTCCTACATGCATAGGCTTTTGCGAGTCCTTAATTGCGAGTCCTTAATTATCGCAATTAAGGACTCGCAAAAGCCTACTTTGATGCATGTGCCTGTATGTGCTACACTTCTAAGGATGACTGCCAGCAGTGGCAGACACTCGCCAATAAATGCAAGCTTCATTGTCTTTTAAACTCAACATCCACCTCAGAGAGTTCTCTCCCACTGGGTGAAGTGTTCTGGTTGATTCAGGAGATGACTTAGGACCATCTGACATTAGGAGCTAACCAGACTAGTTTGCCTGTTTGATTTCTCTGTTCATAATTCTTCCATGATGAGGCATACCCTGGAACACACTCTCCTCAGACTTTGGCCTCTGGTAGAGTTCCAATCCTCCCATGGAAAAACACCGCCAGGTGAATGGGTTTCAACATCAGTGGATGACAGCTTCAGTGAATGGAGCTGCACCAGACTACAAGTCTTATTACTGTTTGAGGTGTTCACTAATCTCTGCAGGTTATACATACATACATACAAACCCCCACAAATCACTATGCCTGAAAATATGGAAATCCTACCATACTAGCAGAATTGTTGTATTTGTACATTTACATTGTGCATAGAAAAGGCTCGTAACAGTAATTCTGTGAATCAGTTTTGGGAGTTTTCATGATACAGTGAACATTGTGTCTACTTAAATTCAATTTAGGTGCACAACATGTTTTAAAAATCTTACCTAATTAGTACTGGTCATTAAGATTTTGCTATTTATTTTGCTTTGTAAGACATTTGCTGTATTAATATTACATAAAAATCTTTCAAGAAAGTATTGAAAAAAACTTGAATTATAGAAGACGTTTTAATGAAAAAGCAGATCTTACTTCTCCCCAGCTGCCATAGTTCCATCTTGGACAGGGTCCTGCATCACAGTGCCTCGAATCTGGTGGTTTAGACATTTCATCACAGTAATTGGTGCTCCTTCCTTCCTCATCTTGACAAACCACAACACGCCTTTGGAATCCACCATTGCACGTACTGGAGCACTAGTGAAACAAAAAGTTGATCAATACATTTGTGGACAAACTGTTGTCATAATTTCAAATCTACAGTGAATGACCAAACTACTAAATGTAGAATACAGTTAATAGGCTGGATATTTACAGTTTTAGATATTTTTTATAAGGTTCAATTGTATTTTTTGTAGGACTGGATATTTTATTCATTAAATAACTCCTAGACTATGGTGTAGCGGTGAGCAAGTAGAAAGTAACTCACCCACCACCACTCGTAATGCTTCAGGCTGCCTAAGATCAATACAATATCCGAGGTTCCTCAGAACTTTAGATGCTGTGTGTGGCTGACTACCATACCAAGACACTGCTTCTCCTGGTTGAGAAGAGGCAGCAGTAGCTGGATCTTCATGAACAGTCCAGGTAGGAATGTTATGTGGAATGTGATGTGCAACCTGCAATCCAGCACGCACTCCAAAAAGCATCAGCAAGGCTGGAGGATATGCGCCCTGATGGAATCGAGACTGCTGCCATTGCTACATTACTATGCTGCCACAAATCATACATCCTAATATACAGTAAAAAGGAAGTGAGATATTAGTCCCAAAAATGTATGGGATAAAAAACCTGTTGTAAGGTCATTGCAAGCCACCGATGTCTTATATTACCATCCTATACTCAAACCTAGCAGTGCAATAAATAATGTATCAGACATTTCTACATTTCTTCCCAGCAGCTAGTCACTGTGGAGTTTCAGGCTAAAAAAGAATTAAGGGGCAGTGATCAGAAAAGCTAGTCATCCCTTTAACTATTTATGTGGTGGATGGGTTCTACTGAGGACCGACGTTTCAGGTGCTCTAGCAAAAGACAATGTGATATCAAAACTCAACTGTTACCATAGAACAGTAGTGATCCCATTCTCTTTTGAAATGTATATAGGTATGTTCTAACTGAACTCCAACAATATAATTAACTATATGTTTCTATACAGTTATTTCAAAAGGGCAACATATAATGTAATGCATATTCATGCAATGTACTACTACATATTATTCACCCACAATCCCACTCCGTAGATTAATTTGTCACAATATCATGGAAGGAGCTGCATAGTAATGTGGCATAATACAATGGCTGCATAACACTAACTATCCCAAAAGTATTTATTTCACTCCTTTATGGATCATGTAACACTACCCTAGAAACAAATTATCTTTAGACACAGCCAATGAAGAAGACTGAGTAACAAACAAAGTAGCAGACAGACCGATCTGGGCACTTATTGGTTGGTTCAAAAAGAACAATTGATGGACAGAATGTTGAACAATGTCACACATTCACCCCAGTACAGAGATCTGGGCCTAAATCCATTGTTTTTTTGCTCCCCCTGCCATTCCAGTTTAAACACAGCGATATGCAAAGCAGTCCTGACCCTGCTCCCCATGGGAACAGTCCAGCCCGAATCGCCAGGCCAGGTTCTCCCTTGACCGGAAACAAGCATCCTGGGACCGATTTGGGGCTAACACCCCTCATCAGCCAGGCTTGCTTAACTCAAGTGGCACAAAGAGCACGGGACCCCCGTCTGGGCAAACCAGTCCCACTCTTGGTTATAAAATACTTGATAAGGTACTAGCCATGCGCCTTCATCCTCATATGACAATGCTAATTCACAATGACCAGAGTGAATTTCCTCCTAACTGAAATACTACACTTAATGTCAGACACCTCCTCTGGGCCTTACTCGAGACTTTATTGGTAACATACCCTCATGCTGTCATATTACCAGTGGAACTGTAGATTTTCTCACTTGGGAATTCTTGATTGAAGTTCCTCAGACATGAACATGGGTGAACTTTGGATTAAATGAGGTAACTTATTATACAATGAATCTTCAATGAGTGTCCGCACTGGTAGGACTACCTCAGTACCTTATTGAGTTTTCAGGGGTAAATGGCAGGGGTGTCATTTGTCCCTCCCTGCTCTTTGAAATTGCAATAGAACCTTTTGCGGAATTTATGAGAATTAGAAATGAGAACAGGGGAATTCCTTCATAAGGTGGAATGCATGCATTTTCACTTTATGCGGATGACTCCCTTCTGTTCTTAAAGAATGCAGAAGGGGACACTCCACCTGCGATCAAGTTCCTGCAGGATTATATTAGACTGTTGGGAATGTGAGCTAACTTTTTGAAAACATGTGCGTTCCCAATAGGTAGACATATACAGAGGAACCGACGAGTACTAACCCCCTCGGAGGGTTGCTTGGGTATAGGACATGATCCTATATCTCGGGAGTGGATTTATCATGACTCTATTGATCTGGTCGAAGGTAATTTGGGTTTAGTGTCCAACACTAACTTCTGGCAAAGCCTGCAATAGTCCGCTATGGGCAGAATTGCCCCTATTAAAATGCTGACATTGCCGAAACTACTCGATTACGTTAGTAATTTATTGCTGTAGGTTCTGACGAGCTTGTTCAGAGAGTTGGAGGCATTGTTACAGGATTTTATTTAGACAGCAAGTAGACCAACATTAAAACCTTCCATCTCCCTTTAGCACAGGGTGGTTTGGTCTGTCAGTGGTTACCCAAGTCGTTGAGATGAAAATTCCTTTACGAGCTGGGACACTTGGCTATAGAATAACCAACGAGAAGCTGGTGACTTACCTATTGAAGCCAAAGGAGAAACTTCTGGGAACCAATGAGTTGGTGGACAGTCTTCTGACGTAGAGCGAGATGCATCCGTAAGACAGTGCCTTGCCCACTATACACTCCCACGGTTCCCTTGAGTGGATTACCGGACGGCCCGGATTGTCACGCAGTCTTGGCACTGACTGGATGGACTGAGGGTGGGTTACTCTCGGTAGAAGACTTGCTTTTTAACAGTCATATTCCCTTTTATACACTAACAGAGAACTGGGGCCTTCCTCTGACATAATTTCTATGATGTGCTTTTATAATTCATTTTATTAAGCAGAAGTGGGGTGCCTGTTCCACCGAGCCAAACAAACATAAATGCTGCGGCTGCTCTTTATGATGGAAAATGCTCAAAATTCAATAACGGGTCTGTACAGATCCTTAATTAATATGGCCAGACCTCATTTAGTGCGACTCTATGAGAAATGTGAACAGAATCTTATAACTCCTTTTACTGATAAGAGGTGGAGAAAGATCATAAGGGCACACACACAGTCTCTAGGAATAGGAGTTTCAAATACAGCCAGTTTAATCACATACATTATTTAAATGTCCACTGGACAATTGAACTTTACCATAGGATCGGCTGACACTTATTTACCTAGATGTGACTAACCTGATTCAGATATTTTTCACAAAGTGAGGTTGTGCTTCTCTGTTCAGATATTGTGCAGAAGAGTGATAGAACGACTAAGCTTTACTTATTATGGAGGACTGACACACCCTTGTGGTCTGCTTACTAGGGAAATTTCCGAGACCTAAGCCTAAAAGAGCTGGGAATAGGTTTATGGATCTTGCTTTGGTTCTTGCCAAAGGGTGTATTGATGTGCATTGGAGAACTCAAATCACCATTTTTTGGACAGATGGCACCATGATGTGAGCTTATATGCTAGATATGAGAGTCTTGTATTGCATGCAGAAGAATGTTAAGCCTGCTGTAAATGCCCAATAGCATCACTCTGGGACGAGATGTTGTTTGTCCTTGATAACCCTGAGACAGATCAATCAGAAGTGCTGCAAAGTGAGAATATTGATTAGATGTATATGTTGTCTGTCCTCACCCCATAACACCTCGTTAAGTGTGAAAATCGTTATGATCTTCGATTAGAGTACATAAGACTCCTATCCACTGTATACGGAATTGCTGAGAAATGTTTCACTGTTTGGTTTGTTTACGTTATATCGTATTTTATTTAAAAAAATTGATCCGGTGCTGTCAGGCTCACTCATCCTAATATGCACCTGTAACATGCACATAGATAATGAGGCTGTATTTTATCCTTATTTGATTGTAATGTCAGTTTCACCAGGGCCGGCTTTAGTGCTCCAGGCGTTTGGCGCAATATTCTTTTTTGGCGCCCCTCCCCCCCAATGGCCACTTTCCCCACTCATTCCCTCACTATCAATTTCAAACAGTGCCCCTCATCTCTTCATAGCGCCTCCCTCACATACATTTAATTTGTTTTATAGTGCTACCCATACTAGTGTAGGGTGATATAGCACTTTACATCGCACACATTATACAGAGACAAAGAATCATACTTGTGTAAATCAGTTTACAGGAAATTGTACATAAAACAATGATGATTACAACTGGTGTTGGAATCACGTCTTCCACACCAGTAGGCATTATATTTTAATAGTGTTTGGTCTGGAGAAGCACAAACTCAGGACTTAAAACTTACCACAGTGTTTGGGCTAGGCTTTGCTAATAGTAATGTACTTCTACCCAAATAACCTCTTTTTAGCAAATTAGGAGAATGAAAGACTGGGAAAAAATCATAACGTTTTAACCTGTACCTTGCAGTTTGCATGCAGCTCTTTGATGACATTTCATAGGTCAGTGTGCTATATTAGGACTGCAGGAGAAAACTATGCATGTACCAGAACCAGTGAGGCTGTCTGACGTGAGACCTGAGGGAGAGAAGGGAGCCAGTTGATGTGCGCGAACCAAGCTGCTGATCTGCCACAGGGGAATTGTGGGGAAGTTGTGGAGATCCAGCCGGGGCAGCAGCAGTGGCAGCAATTGGCAGCTAGTCTAAAAAGTGCTCTAGGCATGTCGATACCCCGCGGAGAACGGAGGCGGGCGGCCTTAGGCTGGTGCAGCTTGTTGCCGCGATGGAGTCTGCCCATTTGTTGTCCATTTGCCACCTACTTGTGTCCCCTGCGCTCGCCTCCACGTCTACCATTTTAAATGGTTCCTCAGCTCCCACAGGTTGTGGGAGTAATGTTTGGCGGTCCTTGAGCCTTAGTGTTTTTTTCTCAGTAGTGTTCAGTACTTCGGAGGCCCTGAGGTCTCTGTTTTTAGTGGTTTTTGTTATTGAATGGAGATGTAGTTCTGCTGTGCTACAGCAGGGACTGAGACTAGACCTTTTTGTATTTATTACTCTTTTTACCATTTGTATACATTTTTTAAAAGCACCCCTTGCTACAATTGTTTTACAGTACTGTTTTTTTAGATCTTGATCCCTCTATTCTCTTGGGGCATGGCTCACTGTGACGCGCCTGGTTTCAGTCAGTTGAGGGAAATTGAAAGGATCATTAACAGAGGATTTGGTGTAGCCAAGCCTCTGTTGCTTTAGATAAGCCCTGAGGGTTCAGTCAAGGAAGGACCATCAATTTTTGGGAATTTTTTGCCTCTCTAGTGGTTCAGAGAGGCCGCTTGAATTGGAAATATAAATGGTTATGTCCACATGTTTCAAAGAATAATGAAGCAGGACCATTTTATATCAAACTTCTAGTATGGAGCAGCCACCATCCTGGATATCCTTGGCTGTCTCTCAAGAAGTCCCAAAAATTATCTCCACACCTAAGAAGAGAACTATTACAGATTTTTTCTCCTCCTTTGAGTGTAGGAATTTAAAGAAATCTAGACTAGACTTTACCCAGTTAACTCCAGATTGGATCTCGGAAAGAGACAATACTACAATGCATAATTTGAAATTGTAATCCCTTCAAAGGGCAACAATGGGGGCAATGGCCTATTGGACAGTTCATTGATAAAAACTGCATCCTTAAGATCGAACAAACCATTAAGGATAAGGGCTTCCTCTTTACCTCTTCTTAATGATACAAATGTTTATTAGACAAGTGAGGTACAATTAAGAAAGTATGTTTTTAATAAATCTGATCTAAGTATGGGGGATTAACTTTGTTCTGATCAATTTTTAATGAAATACACCTTAATTTTGTAGTGGAGGAATTATCTTTCTCAATCAAATGACAAGGTGCCTTAGTCCCAGATTGCGGATCCTCTGATATCTAGTATGATGACTTTGATCCATTCGGTTCTTTCTTCATTGTTTAAACTAAATCACAAACAGCTAAAAGTTCAAGAACATTCTTTATTGATCTTATCATCAGTGTAAAAGACACTTATGAATAAGTGTTCATGCAATAGTATTGGTCATGGTAAACCTGTCAAAGTAGATTTGTTGCCATCTAGGAATCAGTTTCCTTGGGACATTAGATCTGCCGTGGGGGGTGCATCATCTTTATCCTCCTTAAACACCTCTATGGTTAATTCTGATCCTGTGACATTAGTGATCTCGGATTCTAGTTATCAGGATACATCTGATTGCAATGAACCACTGTCCCCCATTCACTCTTTTAGGCTTGAGGCATTGGATGAAATAAAGAATGTGGTTAGCCCCTCTTTTGTGGGGGAGATGAAAAAACCCTTCAAAATGGAATATTGAGAATTGAGAATGCTGTTCAGGCTGATCTTGGTATATCTAACAATAAATATGCTCCTTCCAGGCAGACATCAATGCCTGAAGTTTTTAAATGTCAGAGGCAGAAGAAACGATCTGAATTAGCTCAGCCAGAGGTAAGATCCACTACTTTAGAGGCCTCTCCCTCCCCCACAACCTTACAAGATAGCTTACTTCATATCTGAAGACACTACAAGTAATAAGGTGTTGCCTTTTTGTTGTGTAAATTTAGTGAGTGAAAGTAGGAGGAATCCCAGGGGTGAGTGTATTTCTGGTGTATACGTTGTTGGACCAGAGGACAATTTCCAACTTAACTCTAATGCTGTAAGGTCGTCTCCTAAAACGGAGTTAGATTTTAGCAATGGTGAGTTAACCACCTTACAAGAATACTATTTTTCAATATTCATGCATGTTTTAAAATGTATTGTTTTGTTTCCTACAGCCTAATACTCACTTTTTCTTTTAAACATATTTTTTATATATATGCACTCAGGCTCATCTCATATTAGGATATTGCTTTAGTTAAGCTGAAGTCATATGCCAATGAGGGCCAAGACGTTCATGAGACTATTGTGCATTTTCAATCTGAGTCCATTTCTGCTCTGATATTAAAACACAATGAGTCTTTTTCAAAATGGTTATAGATGTTTACCCGTGTGTGGGTGTGGCATGCACAATATCATACAAACTTCTTGGATCAATCATTCACTTGGGTAGCCATATAGTTCGACTACTCAAACTATGTCACCTACTATGTTGAAGTTGATCGCTGCCAGTTTGACAGTTGGTAATGCTTATGGTCTTAGATCAGTTAAGGAGAAAGTTCCGTATGTGGCTAATGATGACAACATGAAGGACAATAATTGGTCTTGGCTTCCCACTGTGCTCACTACTAAACGTCCTTCCTAGCTCTTTGTGAAAATTATGTTGTTGGAATGTGGCAGGCTTTTTGACAGTGTCTAATTTTGGTTCTAACTTTTATGACTCGCTAATTATCTGTCTTCAGGAAACACGATTAACAACTTAGATGAGTGCTTTGTTCTTTTGCTCCCCTGCCATTTCTTCAATCAGAGGTCATTCAAGTGGCATATTAGCTATATTGTTGGGATCATCTTTTGGCTGGAAAAATGCTCAACTCTTAGTCACTTTCAACAGCAGTCCCACCCAGGTGGGGACTAGAAGGTATAATCTGTTAACATGTCACATCTGTATAAACGCTTTGTAAGTACCGTCATCTCTTTCCACTGATGTACCCAACTACTGTATGATTGCTAACCGCACGAAAAGCTTACTTACCTGTATTTAAGTACTGCATGTCATATTGCTGAAAAAGATAAATAAAGTTTAAAAAATAAAAAACTCTTAGTCACTTTCTCCTATGCTATGGCTGTCTATTGTTCGTATACCAGATAAGATGCTTTATTGGATTATTAACTATTTTGCAATATTTATTTAGGACCCTCTATTAATTTTATTTTATCATTAACCATTCTTCAAAGTGCTCTGTTAAGTTAATTGGCTTTGTACCCCAAATCAATCTTAATCATGTTAGGTGACTTTAATTCAAGAATAACAGGCTCAGAGTATAGGAACATTACATTTTTTGACTTGGATGCCCTCTGGGGTTTTTTGTCTCCTTGTTTTCCAAACGCGAAGTGTTGTGTTCACTCCTGTACTCTATTATATTGGGCCCTGGAGTTGAACATGGCTGTGATAAATGGTCAGATTACCAATTCACTTATTGATAATTTCACCTTCCAGCGAGATCTGCAATGTTCATTGATTGATTATATTTTCATACAATACTGGGGCATTAATATACCAATTTAGAAATACACCCTCACTCATGGAGTAATCGTTCCTAGCTTTATCTTACACTTGATTTTCATTCAACTTCAAGTTGGGGGGACTAAGGTTTCCAGTTATGATATAACATTTCGCTCAGATCATGTTTACGTTTGGAAGCATGTGCTGAAAAATATCCTTACAAACTGGTTGTCAGATGTATTAGAGGCTCTTCCTGTGACACTGAATGTTATTGCTTTTGAAGTCATCTCACACATATTGTGGTACACCTTCGCAACGAGTCAAAAAGACCATAGTGTGGTTTCGATGCAATTAGCTAATTCCCACTTACCATTGAGGTTCTAAATACTCCAAGTTGGAACGGCGAATTATTAAAAATACTCAAGAGGCAAAGCTTTAGTTTAGTCTTCAGTCTGCACTTACCTCTCACAATATGCGGAGATTTTGGTATCTAATAGCCAAAAGTTTAGGTAGGGATACCAACAAAACCCCTATTCCAGTAGATGAAGACCTTTGGCATTCTTATTTTTGTGTTTTGTATGTGTCTTCTTTCTCTGATCCTGACTTCTTGATCCAAGACAATTACTTTCTAATAGAGTATCTAGTTCTCTTGAATTTGCAGTGGATACAATTGCTCATGTAATTTTTTAATTAAATTATAATCAGCTCAGGGACCAGATGGTATACACGCCTGTCTCGCTAAAGCTGATTCTCCTTTATGGGCAGGTATCCTGAAGCAGCTGTTTGATTATTGCTTAAAGCCAGACATGGGGCCAGATGTACGACCATTGGCTTTTGTGACTCGCAAATTGCGAAAAATTGTGAGTCGCAATTTGCGAGTCGTAAAAGCAAATGTACAACAGTGTCAGAGACACTGTAAGCGATTCCCAATGGGGTCGCAAAATGCGAGGCTCATGAATATTAATGAGCCACTCGCAATTTGCGACCCCATTGGAAATAGCTGGCCCTCCCAGGGATGGTGGCCTGCTGGGCTCAGCAAACCTCCATGTCTGGGACTGCTTTTAAATAAAGCAGGTTTTTTTTTTTAAGTGCAGCCCGTTTTCCTTAAAGGAAAACGGGATGCATTTAAAAAAAAAAAAATGAAACGTTTTCATTTAATTTTTTAAGGGCAGGCAGTGGTCCCTTTGTATCAATCAGGTAATGGAGGACAGCAGGTAAATTCATTAACTGTTTCTACCGGATTAGGAGGAGCAAGGATTATTCCACAGGGATCAACTAGAGAACAAATGAATCCCAATTCGACAAACCCAAATGATGATACTCCTCATCAAGGAAATGAATCAGAAGTTAGTGCAGAGACAACCCAAACTAATGTATCACACAATCAGGTGAGATCGATTTCATCATCAGGTACTGTGGATAGAAATATGGAGACTCCCAATAGAGGACCGCAAGCCATGGCAAGAAAAACCTTAAAAATGGGAACTTGAGGTTCTGAAACACATGTTACCCTACGAATAGAGGGAGCCAGTGGAGTATTGCAAAAGGGGGGTATTAGATAGACCAATAGGGTCTACCCCACAAGAACCTGATGATTGGATTTAATATATAGGACCTTCCACATTTGATAAGTGTATAGAAGTTCAGGGACCATCAGTAGAGACAAATCCAAATTAGACATTTCTTGATGTAGCAAAGCTTAAAGTGGAATTGGAGGAGATGAATTTGGAAACTATCAGTCCTAGCAGAATCATTAGTTATCAGGATGATGAATTGTCATTCATATGTAAAGATATTACTAGAAGAACAAGGAATACTCATGAAAAATTAACTGAAGTTGCACAGAAATATGGGGTGGACATACAAAAATCAAAAACACTACAAAAGACTTATTGATTAGACTTTAGTGCTAAAGATCTTGAGAGCCCAAAACTCGCAGGCAACATATTACAGATCAAGGAGCTTCTGACAACACTTGGAAATGGGGTGAGTTGGAGATATGGAAAGATATGGAAATGCAGATGAGCTAAAAAGAAGGAAACAAAGACAATTACTGTGCTTATGTAGCGCATGTTTGATGGGTAAACAGAAAATGCAGAAACAAAAATATTTCCAATGAGGGAGGTTCCATGAGGAGGTTATGTTCATGTTCCATGGAATAGACCAGATGTCCTTTACAAATGATTTCCCAAAACTAAGAGAAAAGCCTGTTGAATGGTACAGACAAGTTGAGAGGTTTGTGAAAGTTTCAAAGGTTCTGTTAAAAGATTTGGATACTTTGTTTGACATTGTACTTCCTAGTGATTTATGGACCGAATGTAAAATTGCTATAGATTGGCCAGAATTAGAACCTGCGAGAGATCAGAGAACCGGTGCACCATCACCTGAGGTAATGAAAAAATATAATCAAGTTATTACTTTTTTGAAGGGAAAGATTTCTCCAAAAGAGACTGATTGAGTAAAGATGGATAGGACAACACAGGAGTTGAAAGAGACAGTGCATGTGTATTACGAGCGACTTTTACAGGTGTTTAAGCAGTACAGTGGAATGGAAAATGTTTCTGGAAAGAATATGGGACATTTTGTATATTGATTTGTGTATGGGTTAAGACCTGAAATAAGTGCCATGATACAGTAGCATTTGATTAGTTGCCAGAGCAAACCTATAGATGAGCTTCTTCGGTATGCAAAATATTGTGGTGACAAAGTGGATTCCAAACACAATAGTCTAAAAGAAAAATTGATGTTGGCGCAGATGAGAGCAGCAAAAAAGGGTTACACAGGAGTTGGTACTTATTGTGCTGTTGTTGTACAGAGAAATTATAAAGTAAATACAGGCATGCGAGGAGTAGCAGATGGACAACAACAGAATATGTCGGCTCAGGGTAGAGGCAGAGGGACTTCAATAGAAATGTTGAAATAGACTAATCTGTGTCATATTTGCGGCAAGTCCGGGCATTGGAAGCGCAAGTGTAGGTTTAATCCACTAAATCAAGTGAATGGACAGGTATCCCAGGGTAGGAATGCACAGCCCCAAACAGGTCATATGACACAGAATCAGCAGACTCAAAGGCAGAAATGTTTTAATTTGAACATGCCACCAAGCACCTATGGCCCACATGAATGGGCAGGTTCAAAAATATAATGTGAACATGGGTTTCCATACTAACGACCCAACTGATTCTAACCCAAATGTTACTCAGCAATATTTGATACTGATTGATGACAGTGTTTCAAATTTGTCACAATGACGGTGCCTGAGAGGGGAGGAGTAATGCGTGCTTGGTGCATCCTTAGAGATAGACCAGAGTCGGCCTTATGTGGATGGCAAGGTGAACGGAACACCTATTTCATTCCTTGGTGACACTGGTGCTACTCATTCCACTGTGAGAACAGCGTAAATTACCAACCTACCCCTCTCGGGAGGAGAATCCAAGTTGTAGGAGTTTCAAATCGATTAATGTCAAATCCTGTAACTGAGTTTGTCAAGGTACAAATCGGGTCATTTGAAGTCCTTCATAAATTCAAGATATGGGATTCAAGTGCTGTAAACCTATGAGACGAGACTTGTTGTGGAAACTGAATTGTTCCATTTATTGTACCCCAAAGGGAATTGAATTGCATACCCATGATGAAGATATTGTACTCAAAATGTCAAAACAAATGGCTGAAGCCAAAGGTTTATTTCCATTATTAACGAGTGAGAATTTACCTTTGGAGATAAGAGATACTGTGTTACCTGAGGTTTGAGATTTTACGGGAAAGGATATTGTATTGATCAAAGGGGTGGCTCCAATACGAATCACTTTGAAGACATATGTAGAATTCCCTCGAATCTCACCATACAACCTGAGTCCAGAGACAATTGCAGGTTGAGGCGTTGATTGAACTAGGAATTTTGGTAGAGATTATGGGAAGCCCATGTAATTCACCTATTATGGGAATTCAGAAACCAAATGGAAAGTATTGAATTGTGCAGGATTTGCTCAAGGTTAATCAAATTGTGATACTATGTTGTCCAATTCTGCCAAATCCACCTGTGATACTATATCAGATTCCGTGTGAAGCTGAATGGTTCTCTGTCACTGATTTGTGCCAAACATCTTTCTCAATTCCCTTGCACCCGGACAGCCAATTGTTATTTGCTTTCTGGTTTGGAAACCGTGTCTTGGCATGGTGCCAAGTTCCACAAGTATATACGGAAAGTCTTTCCATCTTCAATCAGATATTGAAGAAGGACATAGTCTCATTGGTAATGCCAAATCACTCCGTGCTGGTTCAATATATTGACATTATGTTGGTAGCGTCCAGTACTCAGTAGGCTTGCATATGTTCAAGTTCATTTTATTTGATCTAATTCTCTACTGAGAACAACAAATATCATACATCACGAATACTATTAATTATACGCATAAAATAATCAATACAAATTTAAAAACGATTTTAAAAATTTAAACAAATTATAGCATACAAATTCATCTGGGGGAGAATTAAAAAGCGTAATCAAATTCAGCACGGATGCACTATTATATCTAAATTGTATTGGTTTTAAGTAACGCCTTCGAGCTTCAACCAATATCGGGTTTGGGCAAACCGACAGTACGTGCTTCATATCTTGCACACCACCATTGCAAAGATCACAGATGCAGGTAACATTTTCTTTATCAGTCCAATTAAAAGTCAATGAATTAAAAGGGAGTAACCCAAACCTCAATAAAATTATACACCGCCGAATTCCATGCCTTAAGGAAAAGCGAATATATTGTTGAGCCTGTTTATATATGATGGCTTCTGCGTACTGTTCATAATGATGTAATTTAGAGCAGTGCAAGATATCCAGGTCATAACTGATCCTCGGCGTCAAATGTCTGCATATGTGACACCATTGCATTACTGAATCATATTGGCAGTGAGTGGACATAAGGTGTCACCTGCGAAGTTAAAATTCTGCAGGAGAGAAGTCCTTTATTTGGCACATCAAATTGAAAAAGGAGCCAAAAAGGTGTCGCAGGATCGGATTACGGCCATTTTGCAGATGAATCCTCCTAGTACACAGAAGGAAGTTCGCATGTTCCTAGGAATGGTTGGCTATTGTCGACAATGGATTCCAAATTTTTCATTGACAGCCAAACCACTTCAAAGACTTACACACAAGGATGTGTCAGATCCAGTTCCATGGAATGATGAATGCATGCGCTCTCTTAATGAGCTGCGAGAGAATCTGTGTCAAGCTCCAGCATTGTGAATGCCCGACTTCAACAAAAGTTTCATTCTGTTTTGCAGTGACCGCGAAGGCTGCGCATTATCAGTTCTAACACAGATGCATGGAACTGCGTGCAGACATTAGATTCTGTAGCTACGGTGTTGCCTGGATGTCTAAAAGCCGTTGCTGCCACATATGTGAGTTTGGAACAGTGAACAGTGTGAGAGCACTGTGATGGGTCATCAGTTGAAAGGGCAAGTGCCAGATTCTGTTGAGATTTTCCTTGCTCATACTCGAACACAACATCTCACTAGTAGTCAATTAAAAAAGTTTGAGCAAGTGATTTTGGGTGCTGAAAATGTATCATTTGTGAGATGTATAAGTTTAAATCCGGATACATTGATGCCTTTGCCAGGAAATGAAGTTGCGATTGATGAAGAAGATCATGATTGCTTGTATGTTACAGAGTTCTGTACAAAGCCTCGACCGGACATTCTGGGTGTTCCAATACCTGAATCAGATCATGTGTTGTTCATGGATGGATCATGTTTGAGATATGCAGGAGGAAATTTGACAGCTGCGTATGCCATCTGTACTGTTGAGGGAGTGGTGAAAGCTTCTTGGTTGCAAGGAGTGTATTCTGCTCAGGTTGTTGAATTGGTTGCTTTAACATGGGCTTGCAGCATTACTGAAAAGTTGAGAGTTACCATTTTTACTGACAGCCAATATGGCTTTTGGGTTGTCCATGATTTTGGGCAGTTGTGGTCCCGGCGTGGATTTATGACCTCTTCTGGTTCACCCACCTGAAACGGAGAGAGTGTGAAAAATCTACTACTGTCATTACAACTGCCCGCCCAAAATGCAGTGGTTAAGTGCCCAGCCCACTGACAGGGAAATGATGAAGTAACTGTCGGAAACCGCTATGCAGACGAGACCTTGAGCTATTGTGCCCTAAATTCTTACATTTTTAATGGGGACCCCTTAAAAGAGAAAACTGATGTCACAGAATCTAGGCTGATGTTGTCAGCTGTGGAAACATGGGAGGAAATAAAAGCCTTGCAGGATGAAGTGCCAGAAACTGAAAGACAAGTGTGGATTAAGGCAGGTTGCACACAAAGACAGGAAGATGAGATGTGGGTATACACGGATTGAAGACCAGTACTACCTGATAGTTTGTTGTCCCCTATGGCAAGAAACTATCATGGACCTGCACATGTTGGAATGGATGCAATGATACGTCTTTTTCAACAAATCTAGTTTAATCCTCGATTCAGAGCGGTTGCAGAAGCACTTTGTTCAAAGTTGTGTGGAGTGCCAACAGCAAAACGTGGGGAAGAAAACACTAGTCACAATGAGACATGTGGGAAGATCTGGAGGACCCTTTAATAGGATGCAACTTGATTTCATCGAGATGCCCCCCTGCAATGGTTTGAAATATTTTCTAGTGATTGTGTGTTTGTTCTCTCATTGGGTGGAAGCCTACCCAACTAGGCATAATGACAGCTTAACTGCAGCTCAACTACTCCTTAGAGAGCTCATAACGTGTTTTGGATTACCGAATCAGATAGAGGGACTCCTTTTAATAATGAGGTTCTGAGAATGCTCTGTGCAGCTTTGCAGATTGCGCAGAAGTTGCATTGTGCATATCGACCAGAAGCATCCGGAGTGGTCGAACAGGTTAATTGAACGCTGTAATCTAGATTGGCTAAAGTTTGTGCATCCACGTCTCTGAAATTTCCTGATGCTCTGCCCTTCTGTCTTGAGATGTTCCCCAAGACAGAAGAACCGGACTGTCCCCACACAAAATCATTACGGGGAGGGCTATGAGACAGCCTGCAGTCCCGGCAAATCAGTTAGTAAATATTACTGATGATTTGGTACTCGATTACTGTAAACGACTGGCTGATGTGGTACGTTCTGTGTCTCAGCAGGTTGGGGAAGCTGCCATCTCACCTCAACAGGAGCAGTGCCATGACCTTAGTCCTGGTGACTGGGTCCTGGTGAAGAAACACGCATGCAAATCGTATTTGGAGCCTCATTGGTGTAGGCCATACCAGGTGATCCTTGTTATCACAACTGCCATCAAATTTGGAGGTCCGCCTAATTGGGTACATGCTGCCCATACTCGCCGAGTCCCAAGTACCCCTGAAAATGCAGTACCTGTAGTGGATGTAACGGTGGTCAGAGTGAGATATCCAACTCAGGTCAGTCACATAGTAGAGGGGGTGCCAGCTACTGAGTCTTGAAGCACTGGTTCAAGTAAGGGTCCAAGAGTGTCAGTCCCTGTTGGTATCGAGGGTCATGGATAGAGGGACCTGACTAGGCGAGATACCGACCCCGTTGGTGCAAACAGTGCAGTTGAAACGCGAGTGATAAGTGGAGACCGTAGGCCCAAAAGAGCTGACTGATTGAGGCTAATTTTGACAGAAGGCAGAGTACCCCAACTGTTATTGAAGTCTTGAGTCAATCAGAACAGAGTGATACTGATGATGATAGACCAAAAGTAAGAAGGTTGAAAAGAACCAAGGTACCAAATCGAAGATACGCTGCAACTGAATGGACTTATCGAGCAGCAGCTAACTTGGAGAAAGTATATCAAGCTTTTTGCTTCAAATATTCAAGCTCACAAAACTGTTATAACAAAGGGACATTGTCAAATCAGAAATACAAATTGAGAGGTCTTATAAAATCTGAAGAGACAAAATGACACTGATATGGCAGAAATTTTTGAACCTGTGAACTGCAACTGTGAGTGGAAATAAAAAGAAGGACTTATTAAAAGAGCTCAATATTAAGCTTTGCAAAAATAATACAATATTAAGCATTCTCTATAGAAGTTAACAGAAATCATGAGATCTGTTTCTGGAGAAGTGGGAAATCCAAACCTAATATCTTTAAAACATAAACGTATATGTGCTTGCTTGTTAGCTGCTTTCTCTAGTTATCGTTATGCTACTTATTATCTTAAATCTTCCTCATCATATCTATACAAAGCATGCTGTTAACCCTACTTTTTTTAAACCAACAGAAGAGAAAAATGATGTAATTTTATCTAATATATTAACTGACAAAACTTTACATCAAGATAAATTCATTAACGATTCCTCTCTAAATGTCTTAACTAAATTATTGTATGAGTATATGGATACTATGGATGCTCGAGATTGCTATGTATGCATGTAACTACCTACTTCAGTTTTAGGGGGGGTGACCTACCATCACCTACTTGTGACTTATGGAATTTCATGTAGTGTGATAATCAGCTTATTTTATTGCAAAGGGCAATTGCAGTACTAATTCTAACTATGATTTTGCATTTTCTGAAGTACCAAATAAGAAAAATATGAACATTGTACCAGATACGCAAACTGCTGAAATAATGGGTGAATTTTTCCAAACTATAGATACATAATGTAGAACATTATTTTATTTATTCAGTAGAAGACAGACGTGAGGAAATAAAGAAAAAGGCTGAAAGTCAGTCAAAGATTCCACCTTGGGCACATAGGGAGGCTGAAATTAAAAATATGTGACACACGTTCTGCAATGGCTCTAGATTGGCAACATAAAGGAAAGCTATGCATATTACGATGTAGAGCTGAATTTAACAATACATTGGTTGGTTCTAGTGAATGTGAACACACCTTCCAAATTGTGGGAGGGTGGGTTTTGTACCTTGGAGCAGTGGATCCTGTATTTCCTGGAATATATTACATCTGTGGGAAAAATGCCTATTACAGGTTACCAAAACATTGGTATGGATGCTACTATTTGGGATTAGTATTACCAAAAATGTATCATGTGGAACAGAGGGAAACAACTAATTTAAGCATACACGCTTAAGAAGGGGAATCAGTGCTGCTGAAGTTATTGGAGATATCTTTGGTGCAATTATACCATCGGTTGGGGTGATTCTAAATTCTCATAAAATTCGAAAACTCTCTACTGTAGTTGATTACTTATTAACTGATCCAGCTGGAGGTTTCCTTGTCATAGATACTGAGATGGTTGCTATCAGATCTATGGAGTTACAAAACAGACTTGCATTAGATGGCCTTCTTACAAAAGAGGGCGGGTTCTGCCAGATGCTGAAAGTTCAACAGAGTTGTGCTTATATCCCTGATAAAAGTAAGGATGTGTGGAGATATATTAGCAACATTACCCATTTAGGAAAAGACTTGGGTGAACTTAAGGCTGATGGAGCCTGGAAATCAATTGGAAAAGGGTTTACTACTGTAGGAAGATGGTTTGCAACTTTAGGAGGTAGTTAAGTGGGAAAAATGCTAACACCCATATTAACAATTGCTGCCTGCATACTAATAATAATAATGCTTATCCGATTTTATAAACACATGAAAACAAAGAAAGAAACTAGACGATTGAAAAGAAATAAATCAGAAATTAAACTAGAAGAGAGGCAATGTGGTTACTATGATGAACTTATAGCTTTAGAGCAATCTAGGCTAAAACTTATGAAGACATCAGCAAGATAAAAGATAAGAGTGTGATAGCTCGATTCACCATCAAAGGGGGAATTGATAGAGCAGAGGTTTTCCTCCTACAAAATTGTGACTAATAAGAAAGAAAATAATTGTGACATTATTTTACATGAATGACAACAAACGTGTTAAGCTTCACGTTTCTTGAAAATGACAAAATGCACCTCTGATTTAGATACTGCATCGTAAAAGCATGCAGAATGCTAGAACGATTCTATATCATATTTATGTTTACATAATAGATGTGAATTTTTAACACTTTAATAAGTCTGATCTTGTGATTAGAAAATGTGATACTACATTGACTAAAAGATTTTACATGCAAAACTAAAAGTTCGATGTGCTAAAAACAAATGGTATTTTATGTGTAACGTGTACACTGCAAATGACAATAGAAAAGTAGGTGCTACACGGGTTTTAGTCAAAATAACATATGTGAATCTTTTAATTAAAAGTACTTATTATTGTGTGCGCTTTAATGACACATACGCAGAAGAAATTTATTTGTATCATTTCCATATACGTGTAACAGTGACATTTTCAAAATTCGAAAGAGTACCCTAGACTTACATGAAAAAATTATGATTTAATTGAAATGTTTAATTAATGCATTTAGTTGTGAGATTAGTATTATTTTCTATTCAATGTGAGATTCATATTTTAGTATAATCCATCGTGACTGAACTGTATTTCATGTAGGCCTCAAAGCTTGCTTCTTGTCCCAAATGGGAACTGGATAGTCTGAAGCCTATGGGAAAGTTGCCACTTGTGTTCAAACCCTAAATCGATTCCTTTCACATCTACGGCACAGCTTGACTATATTTGCAACAAAACTGATACATACTAGAACCGAAAGAACTAACGGAAGCTTCGAGAGCATGATCTCGCTTACCCTCTGAGTTTCTTATTTTTCATATGACTAAACTTACCATGGTTAAGGAAGCTACGTAATGTGCATCATCTTATTATTCCAGATTGTATACTTTTTACCTACTACATCATCCTCACCCTATCAAAGACGATCAATGGGACAGAGTGATCCTACATTCTTGATGATGTTAAGGGGTGTTACACCGGAACCCATGGAGTATAATTACACAGATTTTGGAACCGGACTAGGCTAGTGCTTACACACCTATGATGCAGCACTGAAGCTGACAGCTTGGACATCTAAAGGCAACGAGAACTGTGATGTAATACTGCGACCTGCTGCCGACTGGTATGCTAGCGTAGTGGAACCTTTTCGGCTGAAAGGGTTCATGTCATACTGCTGTGACTTGGAGGTTACGGCGACAGACTTGAAACTATCTGAACTTTCCCAAGGGTTTGTATGAGGCTCAACTAATTTCCGACTGATCCACATTCTATTGTCACTCAAATCTCTCTCGGCTGAGAAAGACTTTCCCTACGTCCTTGGATCTCACAGAGTTAATATTTGCTGTATTAAACCTGATTAGTTTGATTCAAGATCGTATGCTATTTATTTTAAAATTCTTTACCATTGAATAGAAATACTAAACTCTGAGATTTAAACTAAACTATGCTGATTCCATCTCATTATTTACTTGTGAGTAAATCTTCACATTGATATACTTATAGTCTCAATATTGACTTACCTAATCTTTACTTAATACAAATTTGAGTGTAGCAATTACCTTATTCCTGGTCCTCATTTGGTAATTGCCCATCTTTCGAATATCCAGTCCCTTTCAGCACAAAACAAGGTCCATTGGAGGACCAAGTGAGCATGGTAGTAGCCAAAGGCCAAATGAATAAATAAAATAACAGATTAGACAATCTGGGCCCAGTGTCTAACGCTACAACATAATCATGATACAAAGGAAGCACAACCTGGATATATTTATTTTCTTTATAGAGGAACCTATTTTGAGTGCCACATTTCAGTCACCTTTTAGTTTTTGGTGTACTAGTAGCAGGCAGGAACTCCAAGGTAAAAGGGCATCACCAAGGTTTGAGGTGAAAGGACTGTTTATACACGAGAGAGACAAGTGTGCTTGTTTTTTTTCTCGCGGTGTGAAGATCTGCACTCATCAGTGGACCTTGTTTAGCCCTAACATTTCACAAAATATCTGTATATTCACATGCATAAGACAATAAAAGAACTTTCATCACAACGTGACACTGTGTCCTGCCCTTTGAAACCGAATGCTCAATACTCTGTCACTACCCTCGAAAATATATTGAGATAATGGGACACCTTGCCAAACATTACTCTACAGCAACTGCTCAGCTTATGACTATAAATAAATGATAAATCAACACCTATCCAACAGATTTTTTTCTTATTTACACTTCTAGGTTCATGTTAGTCTAAATATTAGCTGGTGCCTTTGGGGTGTACATGAAAACCAGGGTCGGACTAGGATACAAAATAGGCAAGGCACCATAATAGAAGTGCCTCCCTTTAATTAATTAGATAAAAATGTGGCCCTAGTTTACAAATCGTGCCAGTTTTGAACTTGTAAACACACGCTGTACAGTTGTTTTGCAAGATATGGAAAACTACATGGATTTCAGCTTGCTGCAGACAATGTTTGTTTTAATATTGGGGAAATCAACAATACAAACAGACACAGAAAACCATAAAAAGCATACAGAAAAGCCAAAACCTCGACCCACACCCTGGCTTGTGGCCAGTGTGTGATCTTTAGAGCACAGTCTGATTGCCCAGTAGACCAGTATGATGGAAACTGCACACTGGGGGTGCGACTCATTATCTTGCATAACTAAGGTATTTGTTTTGGTATGACTTTCATGATTCTTCCGGTGCATAAATGTAACATATCAGAGAAAACTGAAGTAATGTTTAAACTAGATTTACCTCATGTTATTGTATTTCTTAGACTTTTTCTTCACTTTTTATGTGTTGCACACAGGAGCTCAAACATACACTTATATATGCTTCTTTGTGATACAATGTACACTGACAAAAACGACTAAAATGCACGGTCACTTTTTTCGTTTTTTGTTTTTTTAAATAGTAACTAAGCTATTAATTTTATTAAATTAGTTTCCAAGAATGTCATTGGTTTGAATGCCCCTTTTTAAACATAGAAAAATGATGTCCCTTTCAAGGAAAATAAATCCTGATTTTGTCATTCTTCTTGAGGCACATATGATGACAACACGTTTCAATGTTGCTCAAGAGGCAGTTCTATAGGCACGCTTCAAATTAATTTTTTCAAGTAATTATAATAATACTCTTTCATAAAAATGTCAAAAGTAGTTTCTGGATGATATGATAAAAGTTATGTAATGGAAAAGTGATTTATATAACAAGTGAGTATACATGAGAGTGTGCTTCCTTAATATATGTCAAGATGTTTTTGAGAACCCAAGCTTCTAAATGATATTCATAAATTTCTACGGAACTTTAATGGAAGGCTACTTTAAGGATTCACTTCATTCAAATATACATAAATCAAAATGTGAGCGAATGTCATGCCTATAACAAGAACCTGAGAACGCATGGCTACAAAGATGAACAGTAACTTAAAAAGCAAATGAAATTGGTCTAGAGTGTCTGTCTGTCGGCATAAATATCAATTGTATAAACATTATTTCTTAACATTTTGCATATACATTGATAAAGATACAGACAGTGGGCAGATTGTGGTTTCTGTTTTTGATTTAATTACAATAATATGAAAGCTGATAGGTGCTGTTCCCTGTAGAGCTGAAATTAAGTAGGTCTCTGCAAGGTTTAATCAAGCAACAGGCTGCATAACTGAAGAAGTAAAAATTGTTTGGAAATATGTTAATGGCAGTAGTTTTGGATTATCTGAAAAACCTATGTTAACGGGAAGATAACAGCTTGGATATCGTTAAAAAAACGTGCAATATTAAAATTAATTAAACCAACATAGTAAAAAGACTGAAATTGGGAGGTGAGTGTGGGCCCCAGCCTGTACAGAATGGGAATTCAAAACATTTTAAGTACAACTATGTAGTCCTGGAAGGAAGTCCCTCCCCACGTATTGCTAGAAAAATGTTTTTTGGCTTGTGCTCAACCAGTCCACTCCCACAAGCCACTGCAATTTTTTTAAAAAAAAGGCTAACTACCCTGCGGGGACTTGAACGTTCAGGCATTACTTAAAAATGTACTGTGAATATCTTTCTGCCCCTTGTTCTTTTCTACTAGCAGGTGGGTAGATGCAAAAAAGGTTGAAATCAGTGGTCTGCGCAGTGGTGTTCGGGTAAGAGCTATAAGTTATTTATGAAAGTGAGCATCACTCTGGAGACAGCGGAATATCCATAAGATCTTACACGGACTGAACTAATGAATAATTTAGCACTCTGATTAAGAAGGATGGTGGATTCAATCATTTAACGGGTGTTATCATTTCCTGGATTATCATAGACAATTTTACTGTTTTCATTAACCTCTGGCAATGTTATATTCTATATAGCACGTTTTTTATGTACTGTTGAATATTCAGGTTTATTTTCTCATGCACATAGTGTTATTTATTTAGCTTTTCACTGTTTAGGGTGAACTAGGTTCGGTTCATGCACAGCAGGGGTAATGCATTATAGGATTTGTAGTAGTGTTTGTTTTTAAAAAAAAAGTTTGTTCTAATTTCAGTTAGGCAGTCACATGGTTTTATTGAGCTCACCTGAGGGAGTGGTTAAAAAAGGTGGGAGGGAGTGAGCATTGGGATTGATTTTTTGAACACGAGTAGAGGTATGAAGAGACCACAATGCCGGTTTTGGCTTTCACAAGGTAAATAGAAGTTAAGTTGGTTTCTGTGATGGATGAGGGTTTTAATTTTAGTTTTGAATGGATAAGGGGTAGTTTATGGGGCAATATGAGTTTTTAGGCATTAATTAGGTGTAGGATATGAGAGTAGGTTTTTGTTTTTATTGGGTTTCACACTGTTGAGCTGTTGGGGTGACTGTGAGGGTGGTTAAGGGAGGTGATTTTTGGTGGGGTTAAGGGTTATGATTCTCTTGTTTCTTGGTTCTTGAGGCACTAAGCAGAGTGGTTGGCTAAGCGTATCTTTCTAATTTTTACAGCGACCCCTGACGAAGAACCAGATAGGTTCGAAATGCATTGGGTTATACCGAAAGTCCTGTTGTAAAATATGATTGACTGCACACGCTCATGTTAAAGCCTGGATTGGCTACAGAAAGCGTTTTGAAAATGCATGAATAAAAGTATTTAGTGCAATCTACCTGTCTCCGGATTGATTCTACATAAATATAGAGATTATGATAACTAATCTGACAAGTTGACTGGTTTAGCATGGATCACTTGGTTTACAGTGAAGGTTTGGTTTACATGGAATATTTTTTCCTCTCAAAGCAGTGCAGCAGCTGGGGCCGCTAAATGCGGCACCTTTTTTCTGTGGCTGTAAGAAAGTTGGCATTTTCTTGCCTTAGCCATTTAGCGCCTGTAGCCTGTCTCTGGTCACATGACTGGGTGTAGCCGACAGTTGAGCCTTGTGTATTCCTTCTAGACAGCCGAACACAAATGGGAACTTACATGTGCCTGGATGGGCCATCACTGGCAGAATGGGAGGGAGGAGATGGTTACAGCCCCACTTACACCGAATAGGTTGTGTTCTGCCTCCACACAATGGGCTGATACCTCCTTTAGTTATTCTGAAGCCAGGGCAGGGAAGGTAGGATTCCTTGGGACTTCAAAGGGAAACCTCTAGAAGCTTCTCCCCCACTTCAAAGGCACAGATAGGTATATAGTCGACCTCAGACACCAATTCTTCAGTGCACTTCTGGATCTGTGGATACTCTGCCAGGAGGGACTGCTGTGCTACTGAAGGACTGCCATTCTGCTGCACTGCAGTCTGCTGGACTTGTGCTTTGTGTGCTGATGGGCTGCCTCCTGCCCTCCTGCCTGGGTGAGAAGGACTGGACCTGCATGTCTTGAACCCAGAATGAGAGCGACTCCAAGGGCTAGTTGGCTGACCTCCTGGTCTGAACCCTCAGGGACGTAACATGCTTCCAACAACCTTGCATCTGCACCTGGACTCAGCTATCTGTGAGTCTACCCCGCCAAGTGGTGCCACCCCAGTCCTGGACCCTTGGAAGCCAGCTTAAAGTGCTTTGCCGGCCGCTTTGGATACAGCGGAACCAATGCATCTCCTCTGCTGCGCAGCGCAACCCCAAGCAGAACCGACGCAGCACTGCTCCTGCGTGGTTTAAACCCGTTGCAACGCATCGCCGCTGCAGCCCCGCATCACCTTCGAAACCGCCACTGTGCGATGAATCGTGGGTGCAGGCCCTCGCATCTCTCGTCCATGGCAGCCTCGCAGCTCTTTGGAACCAACACATTGCCCCGACTGCGTGCCACATCCTCGATGCCAGACTTTGGATCGCAAGCTCCATCAAAGGGATCCTCGATGTTGATGCAATAGGACCTCACACCGCAGCCTAGCTGAATCTCAGAACTGGCAGATCACTTTGGCTGCGCAACGCATTTCGACGCGAATCCATGCAACACTCCACAACCAGGATTTAATGTACTCTGTTCAGCGGGCCTAACTGGGTCCCTGTAGCCGTTTCACGCTCCATTACGGTCGGCCTGAACTTGTGACTTTGTCCAGGTCCGATGCGACCAGATATCCACAGTTGGCACTTCACGCCTTTTGGAGCTATATTTCTCTAGACACTTTAAAATTCAATATTTCCGGTTCTACTAATTTGGTTTTTGTTGTTTTGGCCTTGTTTTATTTATTAATAATCACTCTCTTTATCTAATACTGTTGTGGGCTACTTTTGTGGTATGTTTTCACTTTGTTACTGTTTGAAGTGCTGCACAAATACATTAGTGGTTCGAAAATGGCCAAAAGAGGTCCAAGGTAGGTAGTCTCCGCTAAGGGGACAAGGTACCAAAGTTGTAATTGATAATCAATATCTCAGGGAGTGATAAGTAATATGCACAGGGACATGTAAGTCAAAATAACGTATGTTATTTAATTTCCAGAAGATTTTTCAAAAATCAGGTGCTCACATAGATAAGTGACAATAAGCGAGTCCTGGGTGTGTCCCACCTCCTTGTCCCCTGACCCAGCTATTCCCCCAAAGGGCCTGCTGTAGCCTCACCCTTAATGTCATTGCTGTAGATGGTCGCCCTGAACTCCTGCTTTGCCCGTCTGTCAAAATCCTGCCCATGAATAATGCGCATTTGCTTGTCAAAAGGTCTCCTTTTCAGCTCAACAATGCCATTTGCCAGTGATGGGGTAGGTGTACCTTCCTAAAACCGGTCCTGATCTCTCCCAGCTCACTTCAGCAGCCTTGTGGGTGCCGATATGTTCCCTTGCAAAGCAGACAGCTCGGCTTCGCTGGCTGATAGAGGCAGAAAAGCCTCCTTGCAAGGCTCGGGCCCGTTTCTGGTTCACTTTGAGACTTCTCCAGGTGCACGAGCCTCCTCTTTCACACTGAAGCCCCTGGTTCAAGGTAGCTGCCTCCCTTCACATATCCTGGCTCCTGTCCCCTCAGGGAGGGCTCCTTGCTCTTCTGTCGGGGCGGTGTGAGAGGAGGAGAGGGTGCCGCATTGCTCTCCTGCCTTCCATGACTGATGCCCCCTCCCCCCCCTTCATCCGGGCTCCTCGCCTGACTCTCTCTCCAGCAGCCTTCGCTGCTCAGGCTGCTAATTCTTCCTGGCAGCCACTGCAGCTCCTGAATAAATCAGTGCGTGACGTGCGCCCGCCTCCCACAATGCACTGCGAGACATGGTCCTGTCTGAGGACTCTGGAAAGCACAATCCACCCTCCAAACCCTGGTACCAGCGTGACCTAGGCGTGCGTGTTTATGTGGACCACATCTTCAAAACATCAAAGCATAACATTTCAAGAAGATTGACTAATAAAGCAAAATCTCCTATACAGAAACTACAGAAATGCGCTCTTAAAATGAACTAAAAACAACTATAAGGACAGTCACAGAAGTATGAGGAATATCTATAAAAACACATTGATTCTTTTGATGTCATAGCTACACCATAAAACATGCTTTCCTATTTCAACCCACGGTTTTCTTCCCTTGCAGTGAGTGTGAAACTGGTTCAGTTTAAAATGGACGCTGAGCCCTTGTTATGAACACTGTCTGCAGCACTGTCATCCGTTTTCAGTTTCAATATACACACACACACACGCCATCTTGAAGTGACGACGATGTCCTTGACCGAAGAGTATGTGTTTTATTGCCTTAATAAATTTCTAGATATTAAGAATAGATTTTTTGTATCGCTAATATATTTATATATATATTTGCTATTTGTATAGAATTCAAACGTTATCTGAGTAAAGTTGTACTGTTGCCAAATGCTGACAGTATTGTATGTTTTCTACGTGCATTTTTTTTATCTTTAAGTTGTGAGCAAAATTAATCAAATGTATGTGTTTTTCTGAATTGTTTTGCATCACCTCATAAAAAGCTAATCTCCAAAATGGCAGCTTTGTTTCCTCTGTTTTAAAGGGGCTGGCATGGCTTTTTCCAAATGTTGTCACTTGCCAAGACGCCCGAGGAGACCTCATACATCGAATGGGAAAGAACGCAGCGGGCGCCTGATTCAGGCCTGGTGCCATGGCAACCAAGAGATGGCTTAGGGTCTGAGGCCTGGTCTGAGGCGGTCTGTTTTTCAGCTGTTCCCCAGTCTCAATGGCTTTGCCCATCTTCCACTCTAGCCTGCATCCCCCCATTTTTTGCAGTTTTATACAGCGCAAACTTGACCCGAACAGGCCGATTGCTGATGAATACTAAGCCTGAACGCACATGCACGACAGCCAACATCCTGAGCAGAAGGACAACAAGATGAAGGCACAAGCAGCGTGCACGTCGCTGCTTGTTCCTGTGTTAATACTCCATGGGGTGGGGGTGGAGGTGGGGGTGGGGCAGGCGCTGTGCGTCTGAAGCAGAGTTGATTGGTGTCAGCGCACCAAAAGTGCATTCAGGCAGAAACAATCAAGAAGATACAGGCACGCAAGCAGTGTGCACGGCGCTACTCGTTCCTGAGCCAATACTCCATGGGAGTTAACTTTCCAGAAAAAGGTGGGCATGCACCAACCATTAGCCAACTGCAGGCTATGGTTTTGGAATTACACAGACATAAGCCAATCCAAGCCGGTGGGATGGGTCAGACCCCACAAAGTACATACAACAGATCACCTGACAGCTGTGCTGTTTAGGTTCGACCTAATGATAGAAAAGGGAGCAAGCAGAGGAAGGAAAGAGAATATTTACCCCTACAATCTTCTCCTCAGCTTTGTCCTGTTGGTGTAGCAGATGGAGGTACTGCATACCAGAAGGCTGTTTCTTTTCCACCAGGCTGCTTCTGCTGCCAAAATGCTCTCTGGATAGAATACTCTAAACAGATACACGGGGCGCAGAAGCAAGTGCTGTGTATTTGTTTACAGCATGCAGCAGGTGCCCGGCCTCACAGAGCCCTGAGTTTAGTCTCATGAAAGTGACATCAGGCCGTCTTGCAACGGTTGCATCCCCTCTCTTTCCCAACTCGTCACCTTGCGATGACTTGGAGAAGGAAGGGATTTTGAGAGGCAGCTGTAAATGACTGACAAGCAGCCCCAGGAGTACAGTGATGATTCTGTACACACCCAGGGCTGCTTTAGAATGTGATGGTTTATCACGTCATTGGTGGGTGGTCCCAGAGGAGCTGGGCTGGCAGCATGTCAGCGCATAAGCTGCTTAACAGTCAATACTACACCACATAGCTAGCACATGCGCAGTAGCACATGTGCCTAATTAAAAGTGCCTGACGTTCGTCAGGCCAAGGCAGTGCATGCATTTTCAATGGAAATTGGATAATAGTTGCTTTTTGCAATTACCATCCACAATGCTTGTTAAACTAGAGGGGTGGGGCCCTTCCACCCATCATCAGAAACCGCTGCTGCTTCACTCCTTATATTAAAATCTGCTTTACTTGCTGGAATGGTAATAGAATGTTGTGGTATAAATATCGTATGACAAAAATGCGGTATCCTAAATTTAATTTGTAAAAATAATGCCTAATTTGAGTTATTAATTCAAAATCTACACCCAATGGTGTAATATTTAGGCCATGATATTTTTGTCATACAATATTAGTGTTATCAATATTCTGACACAGAGATGTTTTAAGATATGGGCAAAGTGGGCTCAGGCCCGGGGCCCCAGCCTTTCACGGGGCCCACTGATAGAGCCAACCCTGTTCTGCAGAGAGCCCAGCCCTGATGATCTTGAATAATTCTTCAACAGAATGTTTTAAATACCGTTAGTCCCTTAATTTATTATTAATGTGGATGATGTGTGAGAGTCTATTACAGACATTTTGCAGAGAAATGTTGTGTTTATGTTTCATGCAACATCCATAAAAAAGGTTTCTTTCATATCAAAGCAGAACCTCGCACATGATAAATTGGAGGGTGTCACAGAGATTATTTGCAGTAATATCAGTGAGCTGCTGCTGTGTTACAATATTGAAAACACACATAACTATCCCTGAATATTAGATGTAAACACATTTATAATTCAGCCAGTGTGCCTGTGCACTGTCAGTGACCTGGCCAAAAAGGGCAGGAAAGAGCTGAAACTGTATCATAAATTAAAAACTGTTCCGAACAGTGGCCCCCCCCAAAATACGTTTGGCCCAGGGCCCCCAAAATCCTTATGATGTCCCTGTTCTGACATAGAACCTTTTAGCATCACTTGCCCGGGTTGGCATCAGGTACATGCTTGAGCATGGGATCAGGAGGCAGGAAGCCCCTAAGAAGCACAGCTCTATGGTGGCACTGGGCCTGCCCCTCTTGGATGTGATAAAATGGGGTGCAATTGGACCTCTGTAGCACCAATCTATGGGGGGAAGTGGTGGCATGCTTGGAAATCTTTGTAATAGGGGAGGGTGGGACACCAGTCCCAATCTGGTGTCAGTCAACAAACAGGTACATGTTTGTGGAAATTTATAAGGAAAAAAGACTTACCCATTTCACACGCAGAACAAAACAATGTCAGCTAAAATATTAGATAGCTTTTTTCAACCAGACAGAGACAGATTGTGACTATTTTATAGACATAATAATAATGTTAAGGGCTTTTTTCACATCATGTACTTCTGAACATCATGATATCATTTTTTCACTGGAAGTTTCGTTGGAACCTGTGACCTGCTGGTCTCTGGAAAGGTAAATAGACCACCAAACTGTGGTGATGTCTTTAATTGTTTAAATCTTTTTATTAACATTTTTATATTTTCATACAACATACACAGTGCGTCAGCACCCTGTGGGGCAACAACATAGTTAAGCAGTTCGGCATGCAATCCATCTTATTAATAGAAAAGCTATTGGATGAGTTATTGGTAATAGTTCCTGGAGTATTGTCCTAGCAATGACTGCGGCAGTATCGTGTCAGGCATTGTGATGTACCATCTCGTGGCCCTCTTAGCTGTGGTGCAACATTTAATCAAACTGTGGGCGTAGGGTACAACAAAATGAGGCCAAAATAACCAAAGCAGGGATGGTATAGTCGCCTGAAACCCGCTGCCGCATGTGCTAAAAAGAGGGTGGGGGGAGAACGGCCATGTTAGAGCCGACCGACAGAAACTCCGTGAAGTGAAATCATGTTAGTATGTGAGGCCAATTTTGTGTGCATTTACTACCAATTGCTAAGCGCTGGGTTCCTCATCTCGCTCCCTGCCCTGGGGCCCCTCCTCCGTGACATTATCCATGCCCTGCAAACTCGACACCATAGCATCCCAGTGGTGTGCCAACGGAAACTTACGGATCCCAAGCAAGTCCTCCAGACGTAATGCAACCCCTTCTGCGCTGGCCCAATTAAGTAAGGAGCGTCGCCAGGATATGACGGGAGGGGAGGGGTCACCTTTTGGTGATTAGGCGTTTAGCCACTATGAACCCAGATCAAGGAACTGGGTGGCTGCTCTGTGTTTCTTACTCCTACTAAACAAATGCAGTATGTGTGCTTCCCAGAGAAGGGGGATGTCTCGGGAGGTGCAGGTGGCTAGTGTAGATGTCACATTAGCCCAGTATTCGCGCAAGTCAGGGCAGTGCCACAACATATGTAATATGTCCGCGTTTACCAATCGGCACCTAGGGCAAGCCGCATCTGATCTAGCAAAATACTTGTTGATTTGGACTGGGGCAAGGTATGCCCGGTGCAATATAAAAAATTGGATTTGCTTAAAGCGCTGATTGCATGGAATAGGTGTCGGACCTCCCCGAATGGCCAACCATTCCCTGTCTGTAAATACTTTCCCCAGAGCCTCCTCCCAATGTTGCCTCAGGGGGGTCAGGTCAATTTCTCTGTGCTGGCGGAGTGAGGACACGAACCAACGAGTCAAGCGCCTCCCACTTCCCATCACATGTAGGTACTGTATCGTATGGTGCATGGGCGGTTCCTGAGCAACACTACCCCACTTAGAAGCCAGCGAGGCTACAATCGCCCGATGGAATAAGAACTGCCCCGGGTACATGTTCTATTCCGATATGAGTTCCTGGTATGGAATGAGGGAGCCATCCCGGTAAAGGTCTCCCAGTTCCTGAATACCTTCTGTGTCCCAGTGACAAAGTTCAGTTGCTGTGGTGTATATGTCCCCTCGTGGTGTACCCAACAATGGGATGGCGGGGGCATAAGGTATGAGAGCCCTGGTGAGGAAGAGGCTCCTACGGAAGCACTTAAAAGTTATAGTGGGTAGGAGCGCACCTATGGGCCTAGGCTTTGTGCATGGGTGAAAGATTTGTAGTAATGTCTGGTGCGGGATTGGAGGCTGCAGTGAGGCTGTGTCTGCCAGATACCGGGATGACAGCCATCGGGCGATCCACTGGAGCTGGGAGGCCAAGCAGTAGTGTTCAAAATTGGGCACCGCTAACACCCTTTGGTCTGTGGATAAATAAAGTTTCCCCATAGATACTCTGTGTCTGGACGTTCCCCATATAAAGTCCCTTATTATCCCTTCCCATTTGGGAAAGAAGGGTGGGAAATAATAATAGGTAAGGTAGTGAAATAGTAAAGGAGACGAGGGAGAACTACCATTTTTACAAGGGCTACCCTGCCCAAGAATGCCAGTGGGAGGGTCTTCCAGAAGTTCATTTGTGATTGGATAGCTGTAGTAGCTCGGACTACGTTCCCCTCGAACAGATCCTTCCTAGTACAGTATATGTGCACTCCTAGACATCTAAAGGGGTCAGTGCACCACGTTATACGCACGCCTCCCATGGAATACCCTGGGTCAAGGGTTCTCTGCAGAAACGGATTTCACGGCATTAACCTGCAGGCCCGAAGCCTTGGCAAAATGTGTTAAGGCCTGATCCAAGGAGGGCGGGATGTCGTGAAGGTCTCGTACGTACAGCAGTAAGTCATCTGCATATAGCAAGATAATATACGAACCATCCCCTAGTGTAACTCCCATGTCCACGTGTGCATGGATGTGCGCCGCCAGTGGTTCCAGCGTGGAGAGGGGACAACGGGCATCCCTGTCTAGTTAAGCACCGTACCTGAATGGGATCTGATAAGTAGGGGCCCGTCCGAACTCGGACGGATGGGCGCCTATACAGCAGCTGAACCATACTGAGGAAATTAGGCCCTATACCGTACCGGGCTAGTGAGGCGAAAAGGAAATTCCAGTCAAGTGAATCAAATGCCTTCTCAAGGTCTAGCACCAGGCAGCCCGATCGAGGCCATTGGAGGGGGGCATACTCGGCTACCCGAAAGTACCGGCGGATATTTAGAGCCGTGTTTCGTTGAGGGACGAACCCGTTCTGATCAGGGTGGACCAAGGCGGGAACAAGGGGCACCAGGCGATTGGCTAAAACTTTGGCTAAAATTTTATAGTCGACGTTTAATATCACTATCGGTCTATATGATCCGGGGGAGGTGGGATTTTTCCCTGGCTTCAAAAGGGAAACCACGATAGCCGCGCACATTGAGGGTGGTAAAGCCTGGTCGTTAATTGCCGAGGTGTACAAGAAGTGCAGACGAGGCACTGCGTATGTTTTTAAAAATTCAGTGGGAAGCCCGTTGGGTCCCGGCGTCTTTCCAGATGCCAGGGACTGCAGTGCTTCACGAATTTCATCTACTGTCAGGGGGGAGTCCAGAGCGAGTAATTGGTCAAGCGTCAATGTGGGTAGCTCCACAGTGGAGAGGGATGACTCAATGTGAAGGCTGTTCCTAGTCAGCTGAGCCGAATATAACCCGGTGTAGTGTGCTGTCATTGCTGCATGAATGTCTCTCTGTATACAGCTCCTATGGCCCATTTCATCCACCAGGAGCTGTATGGGGCGCTGGGGGTGTTCTTGTCTAATTAGGTAAGCCAGCAGCTTGTCCGCCCTATCCACTGTAGCGTGAGAACGAGCCGAATGCGCATGAAATTGTGACATCGTCGTCTTTCTACTAGCACTTCCCGCTCAGCATGGGCGTCATCAAGTTGCTTTTGCCTATCAGGCCGATCGATGGCCTGCGCTTCTAACCGGAGCAATTGACGCTTAATGGCGGACAAGGAAGCATCAAGCTGTTTACGGATACTCCACGTGTGCGCAAGGCAATGCCCCCTTGTCACCACTTTAAATGCCTCCCATTCCGAGTCCACAGAGTCTGCATTAAGATCAAAGTATCCAATCACTGCAGACTCCAGAGAGCTCCAAAACGCCGGGTCCTCCAGCGCTGCCATCTGTAGACGACAAGCTGGAACCGGGGACGTCTCGGCCTCCCACGCCAGGTGCATTATTTGTGGATTGTGATCGGAGTGCGTCCGACCTAAATATTCGGTGGACTGAATTAGGGGGACTAGGGCTGCCGAGACCAAAATGCGGTCCAGCCGGACGTGCAGCTTGTGAACTGGCGAGAAGAAAGCATGCACCCTAGCGTGAGGGTGGCGCTCGCGCCAGACATCTGTCAACAACCAATGCCCCATCCAAGTACATAGGGCCTGGGCGTTCGAAGAGGCTGTGGTTCTATTCAACGGAGGAAAGGAACGATCAAGAGAAACATCCAGCACAGAGTTAAAATCCCCTCCCAGCAACCACGGAACCTCCCTCCATCTAGGGAGTAATGCCGTTAGGCTACAGAGGAATGCTCCCTGTCAGTGTTAGGGGCATAGATGGAACCTAACAAAATAGGTTGGCCATTCAACCTAACCTTAAGGAACACATATCGTCCGGCGGGATCCACCACCACCTCCTCCACCTGCCATGGTACCCCGGCCTTTACCCAGATGAGTGTCCCTCAGGCCATGGCTGAGTAGTTGGTGCTATCGATCTGACCCCGCCAGCGACGGCGCAGTCGAACGGCCTCTGGTTGAGTTAGGTGTGTCTCTTGTAGGAGAGCGATGCTAACTGCTCTACGCTGTAGGTAAGCATATATGGAGTACCGCCCGGCAGGTGTATGAATGCCTCTAACATTCCATGTGATTATATTTAGGTTAGTCATGGAGATGATGTAAATCTGTCGGTTTCCCTTCTTGGAGTGAACACCCTCAGGAAGGGTATGTGTGACGGCAGCTGGTCTCGAGGCAGGGCGACTCTTCTAGGGGAAAAATAAAATGTATGCATCCAAGGATACTGAAACATTATGAGAGCGGGCCCCCAACAGGGAGATAGACCCAAACTTTTATGCCTTTTTTATGGCAACTAGTTCAACGTCGTTGTTTGGCTTCGGGGGAAACACAGGTTTAAAGAAGGAATGAAAAGAGAAAGATTACTTGCATATTCTATCCCCCTTATTTGCCCCTCTGTAGTAGAAGGTAGAGTACTGGATATGTGAGTGAATATGAAAAGACCCAGGATTACAGCTTGGTACAATGGAGACATGTATGCGAACGAGCGCCCTTAGTTTCAGTCTCTTGGGAAGTCAAGGCGTCTGGGAATGGGGAGCAACAAGTTCTCAAATAATGTCATCCGCCGTCTGGGGGGGTAACATCTGAGAGTCAAGGCGAGCCAGTATCCGTTGACCATTCTGGTGTGGAGTCGGCACCTCCCCTGGATCTCGACGGAGACCCGGCGGAACTCGTTGGCGAAGGTGATCTGGCAGGCAGAAGGGCTGCCGCAACCTGCAAAGCTTCTTGACGCTCCGATCTGATCTGTTCTGGATCGGGTGCTGCGACGGGTAGCCATCCGTCTCTGCCTTTCTTCCTGCGGCGACCGCGACGGGGTCTCTTGTGCAGTTGGGGGTCTTCAGCGGGTCTAGGAGCCGTTGTCAGCCCGTTTTCTTCAAGCCTGTCCCATGCTTCTGCAGGAGAATCAAAGTATCGGGTGTTGCCATCTCGGATAACTCCGAGGCGGGCGGGAAAAAGTAGAGTATCGGAGTTCCAAATCTCGAAGTTGTTTCTTGACTGCTCCAAAGGTGGCTCGCCTTTTTTGTACTTGTGCAGTATAGTCCGGGAAGAAGGAGACGGTAACATTTTGCACCTTGGGGCCGGGGTGCTTGCCTATTTCCCGTAGAATTACATCCCTGTCCCTAAAGTTCATTAAGCGAAATAGGAAGGGACGAGGGCCAGCCCCTGGAGGGGGTTTACGGGCCGGAACTCTATGGGCCCGCTCTACTACGAACTGAGGTGAGAGCGATCCCGGGGGAGCAAATCTCTCATCCAGGATTCTGTGTAGCCCTCTGGATCGTGACCCTCCGTCCCCTCCGGTAGGCCAATCACCCTCACATTATTACGGCGCGACCTCCCTTCAGCATCATCCACCCTGTCCTCCAGGGTGCACACCCGATCCATCAGGTCCTGCAGAGTGGTCGCGAAATTACGGGATCTGGGCTGGAGTTTCGCCAACGTTGCCTCAGTATCACGGACCCTGTCAGACAGTTTGTGTTGATCTGCCCTTAGAAGCGTGAAGTCAGAGGTAATAGTGTCCATCCTGCCCTCCAGGAATGTGCGCGTCTGTTCCAGTGTGGTGCCTATCCTTTCCACCGCCGCCAGCACCGAGTCCAACTTGGCTGCCATGTCCGACTGGCTCGCCCCAACGGACGTTCCAGAAGTTTTGGGTGCTCCTTCGGTCAGGCCCCGGGCGGGCATCTTGGCGGCCGTTGGAACGAATGCGGCCCATGACTATTTGCTGGGCGCTCGGCATATGGGGCGGGATGTGAGTGTCTTCCAGCCGTGGACTCCACGGTGTCTCCACTGCCCTTCCAACGCCTCAGGCTAGTGCACCACCACAGAGGCTAACCAGATGAGGAAAGAGACGTGACTGTTCAGGAAGCACTCTGGAGCAGGGCCCACCCTGTTCAATTTCTAACACTGCCACAGTCCCATTAGGTCGGTACAGGAAGGATCGTGCGAGGAGGGACTAGGCCCGATCGGCCCCCGGATCCCCCCGCCTCAGCTAATCCCCCCGTCGTAGGCAAGGATCCCTGCGCGCTCACACAAGGTCAGGGTCAGCATAGGCCCGAACTGACCTCCGCACTGCTCCCCTCATTGCACCACCCAGGCGTACACCCACCGCCGTGCCCTTTTACACCAGGAGGGGGGGCCCTAGGCCTGACCGACCCCCAGATCCCTCACTCCCCTCCTCAGCTCAGCAGCGCCACCGTAGGCTCACCTGTATTGCCTCTGCCGCCAAGGTTGGGAGCTTCACAAGATGGCGGCCCCTGATTCAGGCGGGGGTCTCCTGCCGACTCCGGCATTGCCAAGGTCTCTAAGTGGCAGTCAGCAGTCCCGGGGGGCGCCACTTGGCACCGGGCCCAGTCGCCTCCCACATGTTATGTTATGTTAATTGGGCATTTATAAAGCGCACGGCTACTCCCAGGAGTGTCCCGGCGCTAAGCAAAAAACCACGTAAACAAGCACAACAGAGGAAAGCCAGACGAGAAGCCTGCCAAAAACGGGAATTAAAGTTGGAAAAGCCACGTCTTAAGTTTTTTCCTGAAGGTAAGGAGGTCCTGAACCTGTCTGAGGGCCAAAGGGAGACTGTTCCATAGGTGGGAGGCGATCACTTGGAAAGATCGACCTCCGATCCGAGCAAGAGAAATTTTGGGAACAGGAATCAAGAGTTGAGATGAGGACCTCAGGGTACGTTGGGGAGTGTAATGAGGAAATCTTTGTCTGAGATAAGGGGCTCCAATCTGATTGAAAGCTTTAAAAACCAGAATCAGTGCTTTAAAATGGATTCTTTTCTGAACAGGAAGCCAATGCAGGGATAACAAGAGAGGGGACGAATGAGTTCTAGGGCCAGCCAAAAGATGGCCCTAGCAGCCGAGTTCTGGATCACCTGCAAACGGGTGATTAGATAACTGGGAAGTCCCAAATACAGAGAGTTCACGTAGTCCAATCTCGAGATAACCAGAGCCTGGACAATGGTCTTTCTGTGAGGGACAGAGAGCAGGGGAAGAAAATTCCTCACCATTTTTAAAATCCCGAAACAAGTCCCAGCCACGGATTGAATCTGGGACTTCATAGAAAGTGTGGCATCCAGCCTGACACCAAGGTTCTTAACCAAGGTCACAGACGACCTGGGAGGGGTCAGATCCTGCGGCCACCAGTCATACCAAGTCTCACATGGTCGAGAGCCAAAAAAGATAATCTCTGACTTATCAGGATTGCATTTCATTTGATTATCCTTCAGCCACAAAAACTGCTGAGAGACATGAGTTTATTGCATGTCCATCAAACTCAACACCCTTCTCGCAAGTGAACAACAGCTGAGTATCGTCTGCATATGAAACGATCTTAGCCCCGTGTTGTTCTGCCAAAAGGGCGATAGGGGCCATATAAAGATTAAACAAGGTAGGGCTCAAAATAGAGCCCTGCGGGACTCCAACATTCATGGGAGGAATAGCAGCAGAGAAAGGGGGGGACCATATAGTTTGCAGGCGGTCGCTGAGAAATGACTCAATCCACCTCAGGGCTAGGCAACATGGTTTCGGGCCTGCTGCCCCCACAGTCCGCAGCAGCAGGGGAGGAAGGGGGAGCACCCCTCTGGCTCAATGGGGGCCCCCCGCTACTGAAATGAGCCAAATGTGCCCCGGCCCAGCCGCTCAGGGAATGGAGCCGCTCGCGGGGACTCCTCCCGGCCGATGCGGGTGCAGCAGCCTCGCCACTGGGCCCAGCTGCACCACGCCGTGCCAAATCACGTTGTAGGGGAGGGGAGGGGGAGGCCCCGCTCTGACTCTAAGGGGGCCCCCCCGCACTCACCAGTTCGGCTCCAGTCTCGAATGAGGCACCAGGGCAGCCCGATCCCTTCCGCCGGCACCGCAGGGCACCCAGTCAGCTCCGGCCCATCTGAACTCCTACCGGGTGCACTAATGGACACAGTCTGTCTGATGGGCGCCCCCGGGGCAAGGACTTCCCATGCTCCTCAGGATCCACCGTATCTGCCAGGCGACATCCCGACCGACAGCCTCAGGGAGCCGCCCCACCCCTCGGCTCGATAGGCGGGCGGGGCCCCTCTCTCCAGTCCGGCGAGGGCCACGGACGGCTCTGTTGATGTCCGTCAATGTCGCCGCACCCGTCTCTCCCGCAGGCACGGCGATCAAGACAGCCACGCCGCTGCAGCCTGGGCCGCCACTTCTCACTCGCCCAGGAGGCTTCGCCGCTCAGGCCCTCGCATTCACTTCGCGCACCGCAGGCCACCAGTCAGGGCTCCGTCACCACAGCGTCCTCAGCAGTGAGAGACCCCTCATCCGGATCAGCGTGGGGTCGTCCGTATACTCCTGGGCAACAGGGTAAGTTTCCAGTTGCTTTAGCTCAGGATTGCCAGGATAACCGGGGGATACGGAGCGGAGTGTCTTCAGAACACGTCCGCCATCTTAGGTGCTTGGCCACACCCGCCCTGTGGTGATGTCTTTATAAGGGTCAACGCAATTTGACTCACCACCTTGGACAACTAGTACTATATCTCTCCCCATGATCTGTTCTTCCTCAGAACTGTCACACAGCTCCCCATCCGGTATAGCGTTGACCTTATCCTTGGTTGACTGACAAACTTTGGCAAAATGCCCCATTTTACCACAGGTTCTGCATTTAACATTCCTAGCTGGACATGGTCAACCATTCGGACCATGATTAGAAAACCCACACCTGAAACAAATGTTTTTCTGACGAAAGAATCGGAATAGACATCTTGTTTGGTAGTGCCACTTTTATTCACAACAGACACGCCACTAGTTTCCCTACACGTTGATTCCTTGCAAGCCTTGTGAGAAACCTCAATGCGTTTCACCACGTCAATGGTTTCTGTCAGATTGGGATTTCTCATAGTAAGTAGTTTCTCCTGAACTTTTTTATCCAAGCAACGTACCACTATCTGATCGTGGATATGTTGAGACGTAAAATTCTCACATTCTGCAGCTAACATACGTAAAACCGCTACATACGTGTCAATGGGCTCATCCTGCAATTGCTCCCTCATGAAGAATTTGTGCCTGTTAACTATCAAACTGGGTTGAACATCGAATTGTTTTTCTAGTTTCTTCACAGCACACTCATACTCATCCAACTCATCACCATCCTGCTGCACTTGGAACGGTGGAAAAATGCTCAAATGGATTGACCCTCAAAACCCAGATTATGTTCCAACAAGAATCTTTTTTGTTCTGGGCGATGCCTATTACCTCCAATGGTTCCCAGGTACTTGCTGAAAGCCCTGTACCAATTCCTCCAAGGGACGGGTGGGTCGCCTGGTGATTGGAGGAAAGTAGGGGGGGCATTAACATTCTGCATAGTGGCCATGAGGTACTGAACACCGAGATGGACAAAAAGGTGTTGAACATACAGGTGAACTTTCACTTGTAACAAAGTTACACATAGACTGTAAAAGACTGCTAGTCCAGAACAGGAATGTGGTGTGGGATTTGAGGTCTCTTTATGTTCTCTTCGTGTCAGTTGCTGCCGAACTGTGGCCAATAAACTCAGCACTTGAACACGGCTCGTCTCATGTCCTTTCATTGTGACCGTGTCACCACAATTTGGTGATGATTTGGCCACGGTGAGGAACCCACACACTTTTGATGCAGCTGCTGCCCTTATGCCTGGTGAATATTTTCGATTGGGAAATGTCACGTACAAGGAAAAGGAATCGTAAAGGCCAGTTGCATGTGCACTTGGTGTGCCCTTTTTTTATTTATTTTGTGGTTTTACATCCTCGCATGGTTGAGACCAATCGTTCTGCGGTGTATGCTCGACGGCGGGAGGTACAAGCAAAGACCGAAATTGAGAAGCGGGTGATAGCACTCACCCATGTCGCGCGACAACAAGTACGATTGTAAGCGCGTGTGAGAAGCCCTCCATACCAAGACCCACACGCTGTCACACGAAACTGTCAGAGCGAGCGCGACTCCCCTGACGCAGCTCGTGCACTCACCCTGTGAATAGTCTTGGAGATTCATACACTGTGCGTGAATCACAGATGTAGATGCACAAATACTTGAAATATACTGAGAATACCTTGAAAAAACTGGACTGCGTGTGTGCGTCACGGATGCGCAACTCTCTGCTCCCAGAGTTGAATTTGTCCTTTAAATGTGGCCTGACTCTTTGATTCAGATTACAAAAAGAACAGTTATACGGGATTCTCCTATTGCACCAACACCATTAAACATAATACAATGCTGTGTATTTCCAAAGACTAATTTCCAATGTTACACTAAACTTTTCATTTAGATCACTGGTAAAACAAACACAAAGCTTTTTTTCTGTTTTTCCAACAAAAATTCCAGCTGCTAATTAGGTAATGCAATAACTGTAATATGTTTCACTTGTTTTAAGCAAAAAGTAGGATACTCAAAAACAATGAATTTGGGAAACGTTTCTGTAAAGTATTATTTGAGGCATTGCTTACTGCTCCCCATGGTCCTGTCCTCCATTGATTTCCACTGGATGAAGGAAGGTTGCGCTGGGTTCCTTTATCAAGTACAGTGTAGTCCTTGTGGATTTGAGTGTTGTCATGGTTAGGGTTATATGCTGGGTTTCCATGTCTGTTAGGGTCATACGACGAATGACATGGGGGCATGTTGCATGCCTGTTCTGCAGTAGGACGGCCTTCTGGATCGCAGAGACGCTCATCAATATGATGATGGTAGTTTATACAGACAACTTGCCGAAAAGCTCTTCCATTACCGCAGGAGACAGAGCACTAGGAAAATGAATTCATACATTAGGTATTAGTCAACAAAAGCCATAAAATAACTGGATAAACTAGGATGATAATCCTTAATTAACAACTAAATATGGTCTCACAAGACAACTTCAAGCACTCCAAAATATAATCATTCGATTTGCTTGTGTCATCGCAATTTGAGTGTATCCTAGCCCAGCTTCATACTTGGCACTGATTACCTATTTGCAGACTGTCAGGAAAGGAATGCTCCCTGCATTGTATACAGCGGTGTTCCTCTACCTTGAGTGCCTAACTGCATGTATCTAGTATCCTTGTTTTGGAGGTTTGGCCCTGACGTCACACCAATCTAGCAGGTGCAAAGCAGCCTAGGCATGTCCATTGACATGAGTAGGTTCTGCACTTGCCTTGAGACCTGGAGGGGAACACCTAGCATGCCTTGATGACTGACACAGGACCACAGTCCCTGTCATGGGCTTAGTACACAAGCGGTGGTGGCAACATACCATGTTTTGTGAATCTATAGTTGTGACCAGACATTTTATCTGTGTCACTGGAGTGGTGGCCTGGCCCACTCATTTACTGTGTCCATTTCTATGTGCTTCTCCAGTTCCTAGCATTGACATTCCAAGTGTATGCTGCGCATGTTTGTTTATGTAGCCTGTGTGGTACATGCATCATGTATGAGGGCGGGCCAGAGTAATGGAGGTCTGTTGGTTTGTTTTGAATACCACAGGCCTGGCCTTATAACGAGATGGATGTGAGGTTGCCAGCAAGCAGCTATTGATTAGCATAGAATACTGCCATTTGGAAGAGAGCAGGAGAGAGGGGTGGAACTGCAGACTTTGTTGTGCAGAGGAGAGGTGAGGAAACCTTTAGGTGAGGTTTGCCGTTTTGAGTCTCCCTGATTAATCCTTCAGTTGACTGAAGACAGCCAGAAGCAAAAATTGTATTTCTCTTTGTGGCTTTGTTGTGGGTGCTGTAGGCTGGAGACTACCCCATTGTAAGAAGCAATACTCAACACAAATGCTGTGTCTGGAAAGCAGCCTAGAAAGGACTCTTGAAAGCAGACCTTTCTCACAATGGGTCTACAGTTGCAGACAGAAGATATACATCTCCTGTCTTGTACAAATGTGGGTACTCTATTCTCACATGTGGTTATAACTTTACTAACTTCATGCTCTTCCTGACTGCTCTTCTGGAAGCTCTTTGATGTCAGACCTGCATCTCAAAGTTTTCAAAAGCAGTTGCACAGCTGCAGTGGGAATGATCAGACTGGGCACAAGATATTTTCTCAGGTTACAGCTCAATGGTTGTCTGATGTCAAGTGTTTTGGATGGGTTTCTGCTCAGTGATGATGTTTGCCTCAACTGAAGATTTGAAAAGGTAAATGCAGTTGTACCAAAATACATTTCAGGAACAATTTCTCAAAACTGCCTATACCAAAACCAGTTCACCTTACTCAGGGTTGCTGTACTACTCCTGGTCCCAGGACTTTTGTACTTTCTAGGCATCATACTTCCTGAAACAGACCTCTTCAGCAAGCATTGTTCCCGACATGGGCAGGGTGAAATATTAATGCAGATTATGTTAGGAAAATGGTTCCTAATTTTTCTAGAATCTAGACAAAGGAAGGTGAAACTCTTCAAATGTTGCCCCTATTGCAGCAGACAGGAATGATGTCTCCATTCATGCTGATTCTGAAGTGGCAGTAGATCAATCAAATGTGTGTGTAAAATGGTAAGCAGTCTGCCACTGACTGGTAATCTTAAACTAACCCCTAAAAGGTTCCCACTCATGAATTTATAACATAAAAATATAATTTCTGTACCTATGGTTCCAAACGTTTTACTGTGCCAATACGGAAGCATTTAGATATAAGCTATTTTTCCCCCTGAACTTCGCCCACTAGCCAGCTCTGTCCTATCCACTTAAAATCATTTCAACACCATCAGTCGGAACCCTTCTAGGGTGACTCCTGGGGATTGAAAAAGATATTCTACCAGAAACCTATTCCTGAAAGAAGCTTGGAGTACGCATGTCTACTTAGTCACAAAAGGACCAGCAATGAACTCAGATCAACACACTCCTTCATTTGTGAAGTATTCTGTAGATGCCTCTTAAGCTTGGGATGCCAAATGGCTAATTAGCAAGGTTGCTACATGACATGAATAGGTGTGAAGGCTTCCAATTGCAATATAAATTTCCTTAGGTCACTGAAGCTGGATGAAGCATACAATATGAAATGTCTCAAGTGCAGCAAACTTAGAATGGAAGCTATCTGGATATTATTTGAACTTCTCAGCCAAATAACAGACAATATTTTTTGGGTTGAACATGTATACCAAGTTGTATATTATTACAAAGGTTACAGGGTATTACTATAATAGGTGTCACAATTCAGCATAGTCTTTAAGCTCTTGTTCAATCAATCAATAAATCAGGGATTTATAGAGCACGCTACTCACGGTTGAGGGTCTCAAGGCGCTGGGGGGTGGGTGGGCGTGAGCAGCTCCGGATCAGCCGAAGAGCCAGGTCTTGAGGCTCTTCCTGAAGGTGTGCAGAGTAGGGGAGCATCTGATGTTGACTGGGAGCTCGTTCCAAGCCTTTGCTGCGACATAGGAGAAGGCTCTTCCGCCTGCTCTGGTTCTGCGGATGCGTGGGGTCTCTGCCAGGGAGAGGTCGGCGGAGTGGAGGTTCCTTTTGGGTACGTGGAAGGATACTCTCTCGTTGAGGCATTTGGGTCCGATGATGTGGAGTGATTTGAAGGCGTGGGTGAGTAGCTTTAAGGTTACTCTCTTCTCGATGGGGAGCCAGTGGAGGTCTCGTAGGTGCTGGGTCATGTGCTCATGTCGTGGGGTTCCGAGGACGAGTCTGGCTGCGGTGCTCTGGATGGTTAGGAGCTTGTGTAGCAGGGTTCTGTTGATTCCGGTGCAGAGGGCGTTGCCGTAGGCCAGTCTGCTGGTTATGAGTGCGTGGGTGACGGTCTTTCTGCATTCGGGTGGGATCCACATGAAGGTCTTGCGGAGGATGCCGATGGCGTTGAAGCAGGTGGAGGCGACGGCGTTGATCTGGTGGGTCATAGAGAGGGAGGAGTCCAGGTTGATGCCGAGGTTTCGGGCGTGGTCCGTTGGAGTGGGAAGGGTTCTGAGGGCGGATGGCCACCAGGTGTTGTCCCAGGCGGAGGGGGAGGGTCCAAGGATGAGGACTTCTGTCTTCTCTGAGTTGAGCTTCAGGCAGCTGTCATTCATCCAGGCTGCGACGTCCTTCATTCCTTCCTGGAAGCAGAGTCTGGTGTCTTCTGGATTTTTCGTGAGGGAGAGGATGAGCTGGGTGTTGGTGTAGGATACTATGCTGAGCCCATGTTGTCTGACGATGGCGGCGAGCGGGGCCATGTAGATGTTGAAGAGCGTGGGGCTGAGCGAGGATCCTTGGGGTACTCCACAGTTGATTTCTGTGGGTTCGGAGAGGAATGGTGGGAGTCTGATCCTTTGGGTCCTGCCAGTGAGAAAGGAGCGGATCCAGTCGAGGGCGGTTCCTCGTATGCTGGCGTCGTGGAGCCTGGCTGCGAGCGTGCGGTGTGAGACGGTGTTGAAGGCTGTGGAGAGGTCTAGTAGGATGAGGGCCGCAGTGTGGCCCTGGTCGAGCAGCATGCGGATGTCGTCGGTGGTGGCGAGGAGGGCGGTCTCGGTGCTGTGGTTGCTGCAAAATCCGGACTGGGAGGAGTCAAGGATGGCGTTCTCTTCGATGAAGGTGGTCAGCTGGGTGTTGATGAATCTCTCGGTGACTTTGGCTGCGAAGGGGAGGAGAGAGATGGGCCGGTAGTTTTTCAGGTCCGTCGGGTCGGCTGAGGGTTTCTTGAGGAGGGGCTTGCCCTCTGCCCGCTTCCAGTCATCGGGGAAGATGCCGGATACGAGGGAGGCGTTAATGGTCCGGCCTAGTTCGGGTGCTATGGCAGCAGACGCTCTATGGTAGATGTGTGGCGGGCAGGGGTCCGTGGGGGCTCCTGAGTGGGTGTTCTTCATTGTTGCGGTGGTGTCTTCGGTGGTAGTGTTAGACTTTTTATCCTTGGCATGGTGTCCCCTCCTGTTTTGCTGTCTTCATTTTTGCTGGCATTAGGATTCTGCACACTTTACCACTGCTAACCCATGCTAAAGTGCATATACTCTCTACTCAAAAACATGGTAACATTTGCTTTTCCACAATTGGCATATTTAATTTACTTAGAAGTCCCTAATAAAGTGCACTACATGTGCCTAGGGCCAGTAAATTCAAATTAAATGCTACTAGTGAGCCTGCAGCACTGATTGTGCCACCCACTTCAGTAGCCCTTTAAACATGGCTCAGGCCTGCCATTGCAGCTCCTGTGTGGGAAGTTTTAAACTACCATTTCGACATGGCAAGTTAACCTACTTGCCAGGACCAAACCTTCCTTTTTATTACATGTAAGTCACCCCTAGGGTAGGCCTAGGTAGCCCCATGGGCAGGGTGCAGTGCATTTAAAAAGTAGGGCATGTACTTTTAAGCTTTACATGTCCTGGTGGTGAAATGCTCTTACATTTATTTTTCACTACTGCAAGGCCTATCTCTCCCATAGGTAAACATTGGGATTGCCTTAAACACCTTTTTAAGTATAATTTCCAATTGGGAGCAGATGGAAATATGGACTATGGTGTCTTTGGACTCACAATTTAAAATCACAACTTATGGTGAAGTCAGATTTTATAAGTCTGAAAATGCCACTTTTAGAAAGTTGGCATTTTCTTACTTTAACCATTCTGTGCCTCTGCCTGTCTCTGAATACACGTCTGGGGTTGGGTGATAGGTGGGCTTTGTGCATTTCCTCTAGACAGTCACATAAAGGAAGAAGGGGTGTGTCATTTGCATCCTGATGGCCCATCACCTTTACAAGGTAGAGGAGCTGACATTTGCACTTGAATAGGGCTATGCCTGTTCACACACAAAAAGCTGCATATCCCCTGTAGTGTGTCTGGAGCCAGGGGAGAAAAGACGGGGACCTTGTGGTCTTCAAAGGCCTCTTTGATGCCTTCCCCCCTTCGAAGGCACATTTGGGTACAAGTACTGGACCCTGACACCATCAAATCAGAACTTTGCTGGGGACAAGGACATTCTGCCTGGAAGAAGAGATGCTGTGCTGTATGAGGAACTGCCACTTTTCTACCTGCATTACAGTGTTGGCCTGCTGATTGCTGTGCTATCGGATGGACTGCCACTTTGCTTCCTGTTCTGCTGTGTTGGCCTGTTGCCTGCTGCTTTTTGCCTGGGAGTGAAAGGGACTGGACCTGCTCTCTACATACTTGAACCCCAGTTTCTCCAAGGGCTTGCCTCTTGTTTTCTCAGGGACACAAAAGACTTCTTGCCACTCTGCAGGTGTTTGCTGGACTCTGCCATCTGTTAGTTCTACCGTTGCTTAAGGTGCCCCCTCCAGTCCAGGGCCTTAGAAGTCAGTTCTGCAGTTGTTTTCAGCAAAAATCAATGCAGTGACCCCTGTGCGCTGATTGGAACCGACGCAGTGCCAGCCGATGCAGTGCTGATTCAACGAGGACGTGGGTCCCGACTGCGATGTACGATGACGACGCAGCACCAATGTGAAGACTCCGCTGTGAGGCTCAACTTCAACACAGCGTCGATCCTTCATCCCCGGCTGTGAGGCTCAACTTCGACGCATCGACCCGACTGCATAAATCAGAACCAACGCACCGAGTCCTCGGCGCTGATGCTTGCTCCGTACAAGGTACTTTTTCAGCGGGCCCTGCATGGGTCCTGCTACTGGCCTGCCCTCCATCAGCCTGAACTTTGGATTGGTACCGGTCCTTCGCAACCCCAAGTAACATTTTGACCGCTAGTGACAACTAAACACTGTTTTTGCATTTAATCTTTAAAAAATCTAATCTCAACTTCATCTTATTAGATTTTTGCACTTTAGTATTGTTTTACTCAGATAAATATTCTCTATTTTTCTAAACTGGTGTGGAGTTTTTTTGTGGTGTTTTCACTGTATTACAGTAATTAAAGTGTGCATAAATACTTTACACATTGACTCTCAAGTTAAGCATGACTGCTCTGTGCCAAGCTACCAGATGGTGAGCACAGGTTAATTTAGGTTGTGTATCTGACTTACCCTGACTAGGATTGTGGCTCCTGCTTGGACAAGGTGTATAGTTTGCCAACCGGAAACCTCAATTTCTAACAGCTCTCACAAGTTCAAAACTGTGCAGAGAAGTAATTGTTCTCCATGGTTTCCATTACTAATCCCTGTGCAATAAGGCAGCCTGTTCCTAACCATCAAACTGCTTAGAAGGAGCTTGGATTTAATATTTTGAAAGCATTCACCACATAATGACCTCACAGGAAGTCAGCACTTATCTACTATAGTAGAATAGAAAAAGGAAGTGAGCATTTTTTGAGGCCTCGCCCCTTAGTCCTCAGCTAAGGCAAATAATCCAATGTCCCATATCGAGTAATATGGACGGAAACATAAAGTGAAAGAACAACTTCCTCATACACATGGTTTTGCGGACACTGCTCAAAACTGTACTTTACTGTACTGTATTGTGTGTAGACAGACACAGTCTCCAAGGATTGAGAGTGGGGACCATTCCAGCATTCTATCTTCTACAAGGAACCATCCATTTCTTATACCAACACATGAATTAACCATTTCAATTGTCCACAGGTTATACTGGGCAGAAGGTACAAAGTTCATTTTCCAGAACACCAGTTGTGTAAGTGGATTTTACAGCAATAGCTGATTAAACATGGTAGTTCTTATGACTAAAGGACAAGCACGTAGACAAGGGAAGTCAGTTACATTTTATTCATAATACAATAACTCACTTGAGACCACTCGCCTGCATGCCACTCTCCACAAGGTGTAAAACAACTTGAAACTTCTTCAGGTTTAGGCATGTGTGCACATTGTGTTTCATGTGCCACACCCCCCTCTGAATCTCTACAGCTGACGTAGCGAGCTTGAGTACCCTTTCCACAAGATACGGAACACTGTAAAAGAATAACAATATGGATTTATTATTTAGTAGCACCAGGTTTCCAGATCACTTGTAAATCAGTGAGCACATTGAACATAACATAACATATGTATGTATGTATATTGCAATTCTTTGGAAGTACAATCATTTTACATTTTTACACTTAAGCCACATACAAGCACACATCGCACACCATACAATTAAGCTTATGTATTCATACAGTAGAAATGTAAATACAAGAGCATTCTAGATTAATAAGAACTATTGTGAAGTAATTCTTGCTGATAATTTTAAAGGAAGAATGTATGTTCCAGTATTGAGGCTATAGAGCTTCATCTAGTTCATTGCTAGGCTCCCCATCAACAATGATGATGCGTCTGCACCGAAACATTTGAGACAATAATAATTGGTAATGCTAACACGTCTGTGTAAGAAAGTGGATTATAAATTAGGGTGGATGGTACATCACGAAGAATAAGGCCACAAACGTTTTAGGATAAAGCACAGTATCAATAATGTATTACAAACTGTGCTGCAGTTCACAGGTGACTTAACTTTTCCATGCCATTGGTGTATTTCTTGCACCACATACTGTGGCCTTACTGGGGAGTTAAATATGGCAATTAGGAGTTAGCTAACTTTACCAAGTTTTGGGGATCAGAGCACATACACTGGGGGCTGGACAGGAGTGCCCCAATACTCATGCAGAGTTCAAATACAAGCAAACACAGTCCAAAAAACAGAGTGAACACACAAAAAGGATCTGGCTTAAAAGTGCCTCTTTTGTCATTGATCAGTTTCAGCATTCACTAAGTCATCATATAAGTAATCTGTTACTCATCATTACACTCATGAATCTATTCATCCACCCACTGACTTATTCTTGCATTCACCCACTCACACAACCCCAATAAAACACACACAAGCTTAACCACATACGAACTATAAAATTATAAAAGTAGAAAAAAGAAAACATGATTCTGCCTAAACATGGCAGGCATACGCTAGCAATAACAAATAAAAATTAAATATAGCACCGGATGGTCATCTTGCATCTTGTATTACACATAGTGTTTCTTGCAGTGGTATTATACACTGCTTCATTGTTTTAAGGTTCCAGCGTGGCCGCTAAATTTAAAACTGTGTTGATGACTTTGAATGGTAAAACAAAGATACATCATAAAATGTGCAGATTATGCAGTAGTTACTAGATTATGTGGTGAATGTGGAAAATCCATAATTATGTATATATATATATATATGTGAACCAAAAGTTAAAGGGATCTTACGTTTAGGCTCAAATTTCACTTATACAAAGCCTGTGATATTCACAAGTTATAGTTAGCTGAGCTGTACAAAAGGGGATGATGGACGGAACGTTTGAGCCAATCAAACACTCACCCCCAGTCAACTGATCTGGGTTTAATCCATCATCATTCTTTAGCTCACTCCACCACCCCAGTTCAGACATGGCCATATGCAAATCAGTCTGACCCTGTGCCTCATGGGAACAGTCCAGCCCGAACTGCCAAGCCATGTCTTCCCTGGACCGGAAACAAGCATCCTAGGACCGGTTTCTGGCATTCCAGCCGTCATCAGCCAGGCTTGCTTGAATCCAGTGGCAAAGTGAGCAAGGGACCCACGTCTGGGCATACCCCCGCCAACTTAGGGCGAACAAAGCGATACAAAAGGGGATGATGGACGGAACGTTTGAGCCAATCAAACACTCACCCCCAGTCAACTGATCTGGGTTTAATCCATCATCATTCTTTAGCTCACTCCACCACCCCAGTTCAGACATGGCCATATGCAAATCAGTCTGACCCTGTGCCTCATGGGTACAGTCCAGCCCGAACTGCCAAGCCATGTCTTCCCTGGACCGGAAACAAGCATCCTAGGACCGGTTTCTGGCATTCCAGCCGTCATCAGCCAGCCTTGCTTGAATCCAGTGGCAAAGTGAGCAAGGGACCCACGTCTGGGCATACCCCCGCCAACTTAGGGCGAACAAAGCGATACAAAAGGGGATGATGGACGGAACGTTTGAGCCAATCAAACACTCACCCCCAGTCAACTGATCTGGGTTTAATCCATCATCATTCTTTAGCTGGGGTCCATTTTGGACAGTCATATTAATGCTGTTGGTAATACGAAAGGAAAAAAGAAAAACCTTGTTTATATTATTTATATAAAAGTCAGAGATCGGTTCTTGGTAATTGACAAAAAGTTAGAAATAGAGAAATACAAGAATACAATTTAGCAGTCATATTGAGTGCTAGAGTGCAATTTAGCACTCATATTGAGTGCTAATGGTGTGAAGACGTTTGTTACCATAGCTTTGACAATTGTCTTTGCAGTAGCAGTACTGAACAACCTACAACAATGTTGTCCAGTCCTCCAAACGGTTGAGTCCCGTATGGATACTACCAGTACGCAGGATCCATTTTAATTCTTCTCTATTAAGTAGTTGTGTAAGATCAGCTCCTCTTGAGGGTATCCTCACCACACTCACAACTGTCCAACGGATGTCGTCCTCAGTGTGGCCCAGAGTTTCAAAATGTTCCACCAATGGGGCATTAGGTGTCTTGCAGCGAAGTCTGCTCCGATGTTGGCAGATCCTAATACGTATCTTTTGAGTCGTTTGACCAATATAGATCTTATTGCATGGGCACAAAATAGCGTAAATAACATTGTTTGTATTGCAATTGGAGAATTCTTTATGAGTGGATTTGATGGTGCCAAATACAAATTCTTTACAATCAGAGGTAAATCTACACACAGTGCAATTGCCACATTTAGCATGTCCTATAAGGCGTGGAAGTCCCCAGTGATCATCAAGAGTGTTGGGAACGTGTGGGCATGGAAGTGCTGCCCTAACCAAATGGTCCTTAATGTTTTTATTCTTCTTAAATGCAAAAAGGGGTCTATCTAGATTTAGTATTCCTGCATTGATTACGTTCCAGTGCTTAAGTATACTCTTGCGTAATTTATGTGAAGATGGAGAAAAAGTAGTGACACATACAATGCGTTCCATTTGTTGTTTGGATTTTGGTTCCAACAAACACTCTCTGGGACAATACCAAGCTCTTTTCAGAGCATTACGTACAAGTCTTTTAGGGTAACCCCTGACTGTAAGTTTGCAACTGAGCACTTTGGCTTCTGTGAAATAATCTTCTTTCAACGTGCAATTGCGTCTGATTCTAAGAAACTGAGAATATGGTAGTGAGTCTCTGAGTGCTCTCGGGTGATTACTGTCATATTTGAGTAAAGTGTTTCGTTCAGTAGGTTTTCTGAATAGGCTGGTGATAAGTCGGCCCTCCTTATGCACAATATTTAAATCTAAGAAAGGAATAGATGTCTTACTATGGGATAAAGTAAATTTGAGACCTCCACAATTATTATTAAGCCAGTGGAGGAACTGGTTTAGCATGTCCTGGTTATTGTGCCAGATTATAAAAATATCGTCAATATAACGCTTCCATATTTCAATAGCGTTATGGAAAGGTTCCCCAATGTAAGTATGTAGTTGGTTTCAAGGGCATCCATGTAAAGTATAGCCAGATTAGGGGCAAAAACCGCCCCCATGGATGTACCCTTGGTTTGTTGATAGACGTGGGTCCCTTGCTCACTTTGCCACTGGATTCAAGCAAGCCTGGCTGATGACGGCTGGAATGCCAGAAACCGGTCCTAGGATGCTTGTTTCCGGTCCAGGGAAGACATGGCTTGGCAGTTCGTGCTGGACTGTTCCCATGAGGCACAGGGTCAGACTGATTTGCATATGGCCATGTCTGAACTGGGGTGGTGGAGTGAGCTAAAGAATGATGATGGATTAAACCCAGATCAGTTGACTGGGGGTGAGTGTTTGATTGGCTCAAACGTTCCGTCCATCATCCCCTTTTGTATCGCCCAGAAAGAAGTTGGGCCAACAAAGTGGCGCTACGCCCCCAAATAGGGAGAGATCGGAGTTGGAGACCTCGGAGGGAGAACAGTCGACTCCAACCGAGGAAAGAGCCAATATGGGGGAGCCAAGTTATTTTCGGGAATACAAACTGATCAGGGAAACCAGACAAAGACCAGCGTTAAGGACCCACCCTCCAGAACAACACCAAAAAAGAAATGAAAAACAAGGAGGGGTAAGAAAGGAAGGAGGGGAGGCCCCCACTCAGAGGGTCAACTGCAGCAGGGAGAAAAGAGGGAAATGGTAGACCCCACAGTAGCGATGACAGTGATCAACCTGTCAAAAAGAACACTTACGCAAGATGAAATAAAAGTGTTACAATTGGGCCTGACATTCTGCCCAACAGCGGAATTTGATTATGCACAGACTCGCATAGACTTTTTAAAATACATTCGAAAACTGAAATTGCAAAAAATCCACCTGCTGCACCCCAATAAGACACAAGGTGATGCAGCTGATATACCGCACGATATGGATCTTCTTAGTGGCCACGACCTCGAAACACTAATGATACTACAATTCCTGGACTCTACTAGTGAGAGCAGTGAACCAGGGAGTACGGAGGATGTGAACACGTATTTAGAAGAAGCAGGCATTATACAAACTGGTGGAAGAAGCAAACTGAAAAGAAAATCAAGGATAAAGCCACTAACCCCCCACAATGCCATTGATGTTTTCAGTGAAGCAATTATTTCAGACCTGAAGAGTCTGGCCAACAAAGGAAACTATAGAGAACGCCAGTACAACCTTTCTAGGAAACAATGGCAATCCATACAGACACTCAAGACGGAGGATTCCTTAGTGTTTAAACCTTCGGATAAGGGAGGGAATATAGTGGTTTTTGACAACGAACAGTATTACAAGGAGGCAAAAAGACAACTTGATGATATGCAATGCTATTTGCCTTTGAAAAGAGTGGAATATCCCGATTGTATTCAAACTTTTCATCAATGGTTGCAGAAATGGAAAGATGATGGTATGCTAACACAGGATGAATATTTGTTTCTTTTCTGTGAGCATCCGGTTCTCCCTACTTTGTATCACCTCCCAAAAGTTTATAAAGACATGCTAAACCCTCCCGGAAGACCAATTGTGGCCTCCATCAAGAGCCTCCTAGAAAATACTTCCGTTTACATTCTCTTTTTTACCATCCTTTGTCAAAGATTTAGCTTCATATGTGCGTAACACACATGACTTTTTAAGACTTATTGAAGGCATAGCATGGGAGGAGGATATGCTGCTAATCACTCTTGACATCACAAGTTTATATACTTGTATTAATCATGCACAGGGTATCAATGCAGTAGAATGGTTTCTAAACAAAAGACCATTGAAATACCAGAGACACAATCAAATGCTCCTGGATATGGTAAAATTCTGCTTAGAGAATAATATCTTTACATTCTCAGGAGAGCTGTACAGACAGCAACGCAGGACCGCAATGGGCACATGCTTCGCCCCCACCTATGCGAACTTGTTCGTGGGCTGGTGGGAGAAGCACGTGGCCTGGGGTGGCAGACATGAAAAATGGATCGACAAAGTAGCCTTATGGGCTAGATATATAGAAGACTTGTCTAACTTATGGTGAGGCAGTCGTTCTTCAGCTGAAGAATATATTGCATAATTAAACATCAATGACCTAAATCTGATTTTTACAGCTCATATCAGCAATACTAAGGTATGTTATCTAGACCTTGAAGTATATATAGAGAACGAGAAATTGTTGACAAAACTGTATAGGAAACCCACGTCAGGGAATTCCATCCTGCACACGGGGAGTTACCATCCAAAAAGTCTAGTCAACAATATTCCTTATGGGGAACTACTGCGGATGAAACGCAATTGCACCACACAGTCTGACTACTAACAAGCAAAGAACGAAGCTCTCAAACGTTTCGCAGTGAGGGGCTATACCAGCAACAGTTTACACCAAGCGGAGGTGAGGGTAGAACAAGTGACTAGGTCACAACTGTTAATAGCTAAAACCACTAGTGACAAAGACAAACAGGAAAAAAAGAACCTGTAGGGTGATTAGGTCACCACAGTTAGTCCAAATCTTTAAAAAGAATTGGCATATTCTACAATCTGACCCTCTTTTGAGAAAAACAATCCCTACTACACCGCAGATAACCTATAGGAGATGTAAATCCTTGAGCGATTATCTAGTACATAGTCACTTTCGTTCTATACCACCAAAAATAGATGTAGTCACAGGGTTCTATCCTTGCACAAAATGAAAGGCTTGCAAATATAGTAAGAAAGTCACACATTATAAGACCAGAGAAAATGACCCTAGAACATCACGGAGGATCAATTTGTTATTAAATTCTAATTCTGAATTTACAGTCTATTGTTTAATATGCCCCTGCCAGAAGCGTTATATTGGGAGCACCATTCATCCTGCCAAAAAACGCATACAAGAGCACATGCGTGCGATCAACAAGAAAGATAGTAGTTACCCGGTGGCCTGCCACTTCCAAACCGCACATCAAAGCAACAGGGACTTGCTAAGTTTCTTTTGCTTAGATAAAGTCCCCAAAGACGAAAGAGGGGGAGATAGAACTAGAAGACTACGCATTCTTGAATCTAAATATATAATAGAACTTCAAACTAAGGCCCCCCTAGGTCTTAACAACGATGAAGAACTTTGGGTACATCTCGAATAAATCAATCAGATATATTTAACCATGTGAAATATGCACAGGGATCTGGGCCTCTATGTATAACCTCTGAAGTATCAGGTACTCCTCCTGAAAATGATATTCATCACACTAGGTACACGTAACAATAGGGGTTACAAAAGATGTAGTTTAATTAAATTTAATTCTCGAGAAATAGATTTTGGAATTGGAGAAATAATCTATGTGTATGCCGCTTCAACTGTTCCAAGAATCAAATATGATTGCATACTAAGGGCACAATGATGTATTGGATGCCTTTGTATTGCAATTCCGCATATGACATATTGAAACTGTGAATACTTATTATGAACTTTCATTAATGATTAGAATTATTGAATTGTCAGTGTATAACCACCCATTTAGGGCACAATTGTGAGGAAGACCATAAGTATCACAGTATATTAGGGAACTGCCGTAAGCTATATTGCACAAGGGGGATATGTGATTGAAATATATTTGCAATGGATTGATATGATGATAACTATCCCTTTTGTGCGATCATATAAGAGAATCCACAATGATGAATGCAGGAATTGTTGTTATATTTATTGTTTGCACTTTTTACTATCATACACAATAATGTTTTTGAGCACGTTTTAAGATGGCCGCTGTGATTCTGGAAATTGATTTAGACCAGAGGACCGTCTTCTTTGTTTATTATTATCACGTGATGCACTGGTTTTGATTAAAATGACTCCGTGACAAAACTGAAACCGACATCGAGAAAGGCTTAACGCCGAAACGCGTCAAGGTGGGGCAGGAGGCCTGCACATTAAAGAGTATTTTACTTTTAAAGATTCCGTGAGTGCGCCCATTTCTTGGCTGTTTCTGGATATTTCGCCAATGTGGATGCATGTGTAGCGGCTCACCACCGCTGGGGCGGCACCCGGGACAAGTGGAGCGGCGGCGGTGATCCGTGTTCTCTGAAATATATATCTATATTCACTGAAAAAACAACAGGTTTCAGGGATGTTATAGTTAGTTGGACATTTCACTCGTACAAAACCAGAGAAATTCGGCCGTTATAGTTAGTTGAGCTAACTATAACTCGTGCCCCGCAATGCACTGCTGATGATGTCACATATTACATCACTCATGACATGGTCACTGATATCACTGATGACATCATCCACTTAATATCTGATGCACCTCCTCCCACCCTAATATAACCTTTCATACACCTACTCTAATATACAAACTACCATTCTCGAAACCATAGGCACACCAATTCCAGCTAGTACATACCCACTCACTGATTCATAGGTCTACACACACATCCACTCACCCATACAGTCACTCATACATGCAGTCACTCATCAATATAGCCACTGATATATGCACTGATAAACCTATACAGATACTCACACCCCCACTCACCCATAGAGTTACTCACACACCTAGTCAGTCACCGAAAGGATCAATCACATTGCCATTTACTCATTATACAGTTATACACACACCACCAATCATTAACCCATATAGACACTCATGTAGCTACTCACCAACCCATGCTGCCACTTACACACCAACTAACAGACTGATACAGACATTCACACAGATTAGTCACTCACCCATGAATTCAGTAAGACCCTTTTAATCACTCACTTATACAGTCAGTCACGCACCTACTAAATCAGCCATTCAGTCACTCATACACATCAGCAGTGCATTGCAGGGGTACGAGTTATAGTTAGCTCAACTAACTATAACAGCCAAATTTCTCTGGTTTTGTATGAGTGAAATGTCCAACTAACTATAACGTCCCTGAAACCTGTGGTTTTTTCAGTGAATTTCTAAGGATTTTTAAATGCTAATTTCTAACTATAACGTCCCTGAAACATATGGTTTTTTCAGTGAATTTCTAAGGTTTTTTTAAATGCTAATTTCTAACTATAACATAGTAGTCGCGTTTGCAAAGTGGGGCAGAAAGGGGACTGGGCCTCCAACGAGCGCTCAGGAATTCCGCTGTGTTGGACTTACAGGAGATACCAGGAGGGCTACTTGGCCCCCAAAGTCCCTCAGGAGTAAAGTGGACTTCATCCCCCAACCAGTACTGTGCCAGGAGGCGCTTTTGCAGAGTGGTGGAGAAAGGTGAGCATGGCTTCCGAAGACCTCTTTGCAATCCTACTGTGTGGGACTTACTGGAGGTAACAGGAGGGGTAGTTGGCCCCCAAGGACAACATTGGGGGCCATCTACCCCTCCTATTACCTCCAGTAAGTCCCACGCAGCAGGATTGCTAAGTTCTCAAAGCAGGCCATGCCCCCTTTGCCCACCAATCTGCAAACGCACTCCCTGGCGCACTCTTGGATGGGGATTAAAGTCCCCTTCACTTCTGGGGGTCGTTAGGGGCCGACTAGCCTACCTGACACCTCCAGTAAGCCCCAGGTAGTGGGATTGCTGAGACGTGGACACAGGCCACGCCCCCTTTCTCCACCACTCTGCAAGCGCGCCTCCTGGCGCGCTCTTGGTTGGGGGATGAAGTCCCCTTGCCTCCTGAGGGTGCCTGGGGGCCAACTAGCCCTCCTGTTATTTCTAGTAAGCCCCACACAGCTGGATTGCTGAGACTGGTCCGAGGCCATTCCCCCTTTTTACACCACTCTGCAAATGGGCCTCCTGGCGCACTGCTGCTCGGGGGATGAAGTCCACTTTAGTCCTGAGGTCCTCAGGACACAAGAGGACCTCATCGCCCCAACAGCAATGTGCCAAGAGGCGCATTTGCAGAGTGGTGTAAAAAGGGGCGTGGCCTCGGGCCACCTCTCAGCAATCCCACTGTGTGGGGCTTACTGGAGGTACCTAGTGGGCTAGTTGGCCCCTAAGGACCCTTAAGATTCTAGGAGACTTAATCCCCCAATCCAGAACGCACCAGGAGGCGCGTTTGCACAGTGGTGCAGGGAGTGGGCGGGGCCTCCGACGAGATGTCGGCTTCTGCTTTTTAATATAATTGTTAGAAGGGGGGGCTGTGTGGCCCCCCTTCTCAATATTTTTTGGGCCCTGGGGACCCAATCCCCCAGGGCCTGACTTTTTTTAAAAAATTTTTAAAAAGAAAACAGGAAGGGGTCAGCGTGGTCCCCCCTCCCGAGGCCGATTTCAGCCCCGGGGACCTCATCCCCCCCAGGGCATGGCCCATTTATTTTTTATTTTTTTATTATTTTTACAGGAGGGGGGCCACGTGGCCTCCCTTCCCTGGGCCACTTTTGGACCTGGGGACCCAATCCCCCGGGGCCTGGCCTCGTTTCTTTTTATTTTTTTAATTTTTTATACGGGAGGGGGGCCTGGCCTCAATGTTGGGGACTGCAAGGGGAGCCCCAAAGCCCCTGCAGTCCCTGCCGGCTCCCCGCCTCCTGCGGGAGCTGGCATTGCTTTTGGGCAAAGGGAGCTGCTGACATGCAGCCCCTTTGCCCAAAAGCAATTCTGCTTTGCTTCATGGAAGCGAGAGCAGGTTTCCTGCTCTCGCTTCCATGAAGCAAAGCAGTGTTTGCTATGACAGGGCGGGATCACTGCTCCCGCCCTGCCATAGCAAACTGCAATGTCCAAGAGTGGGCACCCCGGGACATTGCTGGAGCCGGCCCTGGGGGGTGGCGGTCCCCAGGGCCATGGAAGGCTACAGGAGGGGGGCCGCGCGGCCCCCCTCCCAACTGTTTTAAAGCCCCGGGGAGGTGGTGGTCCCCAGGGGTCCACAACATACTCCCATATTTAAATAAAGTGTGCCCCTGGGAGGTGGTGGTGCCCGGGGCCGTGTGGGGGGGGCTCGAGTCCCCCCACACAAAGTTTTAAAAAATAGCCCCGGGGAGGTGGCGGTCCCTGGGGCATGGGGGCCTGCCCTATATAATTTGAAGCCCCGGGGAGGTGGCGGTCCCCGGGGCAGCGTGGGGGGTAAGAAGCCCCCCCCACGCATTTGTATAATAAAGCCCCAGAGAGGTGACGGTCCCCGGGGCTGAGGAGGGGCCACGTGCCCACTCACATTATCAGCAAAGCCCCGAGGCTGCAGGACTGTGGGTGCCCCCGCCACATAAATCGGAATTGCCCCCGGGACCTGGCCCAGCCGGGGGCTTAAAAAAAACAAAGCACGGGAGACTGCATTTGGTTTTTTAAAAAATAATTGTACCGGATTCGCGCTCCCGACGTGACTCCGGACGAAAATGTTTTAAAAAAATGCTTTTTTTGGCCCTCCCCCTGACCAGGCCTAGGGTGTCAGGGTGTTTTTACCCTGACCCCTTTTCTTGTTTTTTATCGTTTTTCTCACCTTTTTTCCTGTGACTCAGTACCGAGTCACAAGATGGCTGCCAACACTTACTGGTTTGAAGGGTTGGCAGCCAATCAGAAACAAGCTCGGGATCGGGAGGTTTTAGCCAATCAGATCTCACAATTCTCAAATATCGATATCTGCAAATCTTTAAATTTCTCAAAAACTACTGAACGGATTTACACCATTCAAAGAAAAGCGTGATTTCTGGACCAAAAGCTACCTTTTTGCCAAATTTGGTGAAATTCCATTCAGCAGTTCGGGCTGTAGCCGTGTCTAAAGTTTCCTATGGAAATTAACATGGAGAAAACACATTTTGGGACCCCTCATTTTTCTCGGTCCCCACTTGACGAATCACCTCGAAACTTTCAAGACAGGAGCTGACTGGAGCGCCCCATTCGTTTTGAAAATTTTGCGAAGATTCGTCAACCAGTGCCAAAGGTATTGGCAAACGAAAATGCTTTTTGAATGGAAACAAGTTTCTAACTATAACTACCTACTGATGACCGTCAGTAGGTAATATATATATATATATATATATATATATATATATATATCTATATATCTATATAAAAACAAAGGTTACAGTAATGCTATACATAGGCGAAGTAACAACGTATCTTTTAAACTCTAAAAACCACTGAAATTCACCAGTTATAGTTGCCTCAAGTAACTTTAACTTGTGCCCTAAGGTAAATTTATAACTCGTGCCCCAGCTGCAGTGATAATATCAATGATGTCATAGAAGATGTCATGAGTGATGTAATATGAGGGGTAATTAGCACGGCATTGCAAGGGCGCGAGTTATAGTTACTTTTCACACAAGTTGTAGCTACTTGAGATAACTATAACTTGTGAATTTCAGTGGTTTTTAAAGTTTAAAATGTTACATTGTTACAGAACATTTCACCTAACTATAACGTTACTTTAACCTTTGGTTTTTGCACTGAATTTCTAGGTTTGTTTTTAACTTGAAGTAATTTTTAAATACTGAATGTAAATCCAACCCTCGCCATGCATGGCCCTGCGGCTAACCCCCCCAACATGCAGCCAACCCCATGCTGTTCACAGCCTTCAGTCATGTGGGGTTGGGCACACAGACTGGCTCTATGAACCCCAATCCCCCAGGGCTTTTTTTTAATTAAAGAGGAGGGGGCCGCATGCTCCCTCCCTGAGCCTAATCCATCTCCCAGGGCCTTTTGTATGGGGAGGGGGGCCATGCATTCCCCAGGGCGTTTATTTTTATTAAACTGGGAGCCACACCCTTGGCTCCCACCAAATAATCGTTGGAGGCCACAGGGGGAGCCCCTAGGCCCCTGTGACCCCAGCTAGCTCCCCGCATGCAGCGGGGTCCCGCATTGTTCCTGCCTGGCGGGAGCAGCGACTAATGCTGCTCCCTCCGGACGGAAGGACTATTTTGACACATTTCCCTGCCGCATGAGTGTAGGCAGGGAAACAGATCAAAAGTCTGCTCCCAGCCGGCGGCAGTATTATTATAGCTCTTGCTGGCTGGGAGCAGACTTTGCATTTGCTCCTGCTTGGCCAGAGATTCAATGCTCCCGCCAAGCGGGAGGAAACACAGGTTTCCCATCCTGTGCGGGCAGGGAAACTGCTATATCCTGGGGGTGGGCTCCCCAGGAAATAGCTAGTAAATAGGCCCGAGGGATGGGGTCCCTGGGGCCACAGAATGCTCAGGGAGGGGGGTCAGGTGGTCCACAGGGCTGAAAGCCGCCCAGGGAGAGGGTCCACCTGCCACCCTGCCCCTCAAGAATACGTCTAGCCCCAGAGGATGGGGTACCCAGGGCTGAAAACGGCTTGGGGAGAGAGGCCACGTGTGCCCCACTCCCTTAAAAAAATAATAACCATTGTTGCCCCGGGCTTTAGCCTACCCAGGGGTTTGAATTTGGATCCTCTGTGAATTAGCGGCAATATAAATATTTTTTTTAAACGTGTTTGGTTCAGACGGGGACCCCACCACCAGGCCTAGAGGGTCAGCGTATCTGTACACTGTCCCCTTTTGTCTTTTTTTCAATTTTTTTAGGACTCAGGACTGAGTCACAAGATGGCTGCCACCACTTTCTGGTTAAGGTGGTGGCAACCAATCAGATCTCACTTTGAGATCTGTCAGCTCCGCGGATCCTCCGCGGCGTGATCCTCCACTTAGTTTCTCCAAAACTACTGAACGGATTTACACCAAAACACTATAAGTACTCTTTCTGGACCAAGATCTAGCTTTCTGCCAAATTTGGTGTAAATGCATTCAGCGGTTTGGGCAGTGGCTTGTCCAAAGTTTCTATGGAACAATGAATGGGGAAAACGAGTTTTGGGACCCACTTTTTCCTCAGCCACTGCTTGATGGATCAGCCCAAAATATTCCATGTGCAAATTAGTGAAAAAGTATCACTTATTTGGAAGGTTTGGTGTCAAACAGGGCCAAATTTATTAGCAACACAAAAAATGCATTTCCCATTTTTAAACACCCCAAAAAAAAGAGGACTCGAAAAATCCAACAAAGGTGGATCCACCAACGTTGGACCCGCTTTAGAAGATGCATCAGTAGAAACAGTCATCATTTTGGTTGTATTGTTGGTTGAGGAGTCAATCACCCCCCCCAGCCGGCGAGTATCAGCATTGGTGGTGCTAACAAGTAGCAAAGCAATATCTCGTGGAGGACCACGAACACCCCAATGGCTTACTATTCCTAATCGGCCACATGGTGTAATTTGACATGTTTAATGGAGACAAAGCGTTTGTCTCTAGAACCAGCAAGCGGAGGCAATATCACGGTTCTTGTACTTAGAATGCCAAGGTCCAGCACCGGAGCACTGTAGAATGGGCCGAACTCCTTTTTAATTGTCACCTTCTCTCGAACGAGATCTCCAATTTTTGGAATCTAGCCAGAAACTTCAAGATTTGCATCTGCAGCTAGTGAAAGAGATGGGTGCAAGTGTTTGCTTGGTTGAGCATCACAAAACTTTTGTAAGTCATGTAAGACAGCACAATAGTTATCTATATCAAACGTTGCGGCAGCCGACACAATGCCTGGACCGTCAACATGTGGAACATACATCTTGATGCCAAAAAGTACTTTGTACAGGGTCTGCCCACCCAGAGATCCTTTAGAGAAGTTATTAAGAGCTCGTTGAACCCCATAGAGGTTGTTGAACCAACCACGCCCAGTACCAAATACTCTAGCCGTTAAGGACTACTTTAAATCAAGGTTCATTCTTTCCACAACAGAATTTCCCTCGGGCCTATATGGAAAACAATAATGCACCCAGTTACCCAGGGATGTCAGTGAATCTTGGTACGCTTTAGAAGCAAAAGCTGGACCCTGGTCCGAATGGAATGCACAGCAGGCATAAGTACCGATAAAGATGTGCAAGTCTTTATTAACAGTTTAAGCATCAGCCGAGGGCTGTGGCCAAACCCAAAGGAATCTAGAGCAAGAATCAACTGCAACCAACATGCATTTGAACACAGTATCTGAAATCAGTGGATCACAATGATCTAAATAAATACAGCCAAAAGGCTTGTTGGAAATTAAGAGGTGTGTCTGCGGTGGAAGAGCCACAGTGGAGCTTTTGATTTGTTGACAAATGTCACAACACAGGACATTTTTTGGCATGCTGGTATAATACTTGCCACCAATAATGTAGCTGTAGCAACGAAATTGTGGCCACCACTTCTGAATGTGTGGAAGCAACACCTTCATGTGCCTCTACACCCAAAGTGTGTCTGCAATCTTGGTTGGAAATCAAGGGATTGCCAACCCCAGGAATAGTTACAAAAGGAACATTCTGGTCATTTAAATAAGAGTATTTACAAGGAAAACCCTTTGGTAAAGGGGTGCCGTTAGCAGCCAAGATATCATTATCTACACGCGTTTTAGAGCGTGTAGCTGCTGCCACTGGAGTTGTGTCAACTGCAGATTTGGCTGCTTAATCAGTCAAAGAATTCCCTACAGCTTGTGCTCCCACACGCTGATGACTAAGTATAGTAAGTAGTTTATGCTTGATTATGCTATCCTTTGAATCTTTGAATCCATTTTGTTGTCAATAATGTAGCTTATCATTAAAAGAGTGTACATAGTAATACAAATCACACACAATAGGAGTGGGGAATTCGGGATCCATGTGCAAGAAGCAAAGCCTTTAGTTCAGCCAACTGTGCAGTGCAGCCTCCTAAAGACTGTGTGTGAGTTGTTTGAGGTTGGAAATGCCATCCCACATAACACCAAAAACAATGGCGCATGCAGCTTTATATTGCGGCTTAGAACCTTTAGGAGGTTGAGCTGAACCTTCGGTGTAAATAATATATTTATACTGATCAAGAGGCAGAACAGTAGATGGCAAAGGGTAAAGATGCTCATACTGTTGAAATTCTTGTGTCTGCAAAGAAGGGTCAAAGACGAAGTCCACATCAACAGCTGTTAGGAATGTAGCCCAATGTATCCATATGTGGTGGAGGGCCTTAGCGTTAGGGACGCTAGCTTTGGTGACAGCCTCTAAGGCTGGCACCGGAGTAACAACAATAATGCATTTCCCTTGAGAAAGTGGCCTTTCTTTAAGGATGGCCATCTGCACAGCAGTCAGTATTTTTTCAGTGGAAGCAAAACGCATTTGTGTTCCGGAATATAAATGTGATTTATATGCAATAGGCACTGTTTCACCTTTGTTATAGGTGATGAATGTAAATCCAATTGCACCTGGTACCAGGTTTGTGGTATTGACACGTGTATGCAAGTGGCATGTTTCAATTAAATCAGATTGTAAAGATCTGAGTGTATCTGTATGTTCTGATGTCCAGCATGCTGGCAAAAAAATCAGGGCATATCAATGCATAAAGTGATTTTATGCATTGTGGATAGTCTGATATGTATGTTCTGCCAAATTCAGAAATCCTAGCAGGGACTGCAACGTTTTGAGCATGTTTGGAGGTTGCAATTGTGCACATTTCTCAAAAAAATGAGGGGCAAGACTGTTTCCCGCATGCGTACATTTGTATCCTAGGAAAAGGACACTTAGAAAAGCTATATTGGACTTTTTAAAGTTGAACTTGTAGCCAAGTTCAGCAAATCCCAATATTATGCGATCTACTCTGGGCAAGTGGGGATTCAATTCATCGTCCGTTAAGTATATATATATCATCTATGTAGGACAGGGCGTTAAGGTCAATATTAAGAAGAATCGACACAATTCGTGCTGCAAAAACTCATGGTTTATTCTTATAGTCCATAGGAATTCATGCGCAACATATTTGACAGCCACGGGTGCTGAAAGCGGTCCAGTCACAGCTGTTAGGAGCTAAATTGTGACTGAAAAAACCATTGGAAATATCCAATGTGGTTTATATTTTTTACGTGCTACTTTGCTGATGAGTGCCGTACAGTATGTATTTTGCACTGAAAATGTGCATGTATTACTATTAAAATATCTATAGTCCACGACAATGCGATAGGAACAATCCTGTTTTAAAACAGGAAAAAGATTATTATTCACCTGAGAAACAGAGGGTTCAATTACTCCCTGGTACTCCTTAAAGGGTGCTTTAGCATCCCACTTAATAGGATATTGTGGCTGCACCTGTGGGGTGGATAATAGGTATAATATGATAAGGGGAATCCTTATAACAGCCAACTTTATTGGGATAAAGTGCAGGTCAATGCAAGGACCCATTCGGCTGCATAAGCTTGTTTGACCTCGTCAGGGACAAGGGCAGAAAAAGAAGGCAGCATCACATCCTCTCCTTGGGGGGATGTGAATACAAATGGTGGGGGACAATAGACCTCCACGAAGAAGATGTCATAAGACAAAGTTAAATTTTCCCAGAAGATTGCTTTAATGCTGTGTTTAAAGTCACCTTCAATTTTAATATTGAAGTAATATAATCTATCTGGAGAGGCCATGCGTTTATCCACAGTTTCACCTGTAAAAAATGTATCAGTAGCTTTTGCTACCAGAAACTCCTGGACATTCCTGCATTCAATGGTGACTTCTGCCGCGCTGTTGAGGAGAGTCACCATCCAACTCCTGTTCAGGAGGAGGGTTCTCACTGCCTGTGGCATATTTAGCAGTCAAAGCTGCTACTTTCTTTTTCTGAAACGGGGCTTTATATTGAGGAGTCTTGTCTTCCTTCTTTATCTTCACGTCAGATGAGCATTGTGTCTCCCTTTTCAGTTTCACGTCCTCCTCCTTTCTGCGTTCAGATTGCCCTTCTCTCTTGTACTGCTGGTCAGACGATTTCTGAGAGGAATGAGGCAAACATGTATCAGTACAAGTATTGATTTTAGCACAATCACAAAAATCATACCGCCTTTCACCAGAACCTCCGTGAGGTTTACCTTTCTGTTGTTTTTATATTGATCTCATGGTTTTTTAGGAAACTCATGGGCTGGGCTGGCATCCTTGTCAGTATTAGGCTTGCTAAGTGGTGGTGCTGAAGGTCTGGTTCCCAAATGATTGCGTCCTAAAGAGGTATAAACATTAGCAATAATTATAGGCAACTCATGCTCGCGGTCACCTACCTCCACCATGATAAGTCACTGGTGAATGGCTAGAGATGCTGCTTCACCTTTAACATTAGAAAGAATAATTTCTTAGACTACAGGAAAATTATCCATTAGTTTCATCCCCAAATCTAGGGCAGGACCTGCCCCATGCTCATTCTGTATCTGTTTGAGAACTTTTGGCAAAACAGCCATCAAGGGAGTGCCATGAAAGATAGTATAGACTGTGGCAAAAATTGTCCCCCATGTGTTGCAATCTCCAAGAGTGGGAACCATCCCAGTAGGTAAGCACATAGTTAAAATTCTGCGCTTGTCTTGTGGTCCCGTAAGCGGAAACACAGCTTTGAGTTGATACATTTTTTTGGCAATCCACAATGGAATTTCCTCATGATTAGTGGGTCTTTTGCCCATAACTGAATGAACAATTACAGGACTTATATCAGGTGCTGCAGGCAACTGGGCTTCCGCTTGCAGGCCAAGTCTTTCTGGACCAGCTAACAATGCACGCAAAATAGAGTTAGGTGGCTGTATAAGGCACAAAGAACAATGTACGAACCACCAATTTGCACGAGATTTAGATTGCCTAAATCAGGATATGGTGTATATCCAGTAATGCCGTCCAAGTAGCCCCCTCATTACTGAGAGGGCCCATTCGAACTGGCCCAGGCACATGGGGAAGGGCACCATAAAACCAAGTCTAGTGTTCCCAGACCGTAGGAGCATTTTCAACAAGTGCATAAGGTCTATATGCAGCAGGTGCTTGTGGGACAGTGTATTTGTGAAAAGTGTTACTGTTATCATCCACAGCAGTGACCCAAGAATAAAAAACTTCAAAGCGGTATGCAGCGTCCCCTTCTACTACAAAGATTACAGGAGCACCCGCATTAGGGACTCCAGGTTGTGTCAAATGTGCATAAACTGCCGGTCAGCAGTTGGCTGCAATAGCTATAGGTTGTGCCATTAAAAAACAAAGATGGATTCAAAGTGTAACACAAATTCGGTTCTAACCTTTTAATATTCAATCTTGAAAAACCAGCAGAATTAGGTACTTCCTAAACTATGGAGGATAATTTGCCAGCACCACAGACGTCTCCAGTAAGAGGTGCGAGGGTATTGTGGACAAGCACAAGCACTACTCAGAGTTCCAGCAAATACGTACCTTACCAAATATTGGCAGCGTCATGTTCAGTGATCTAACCATAAACTCTGCCCCTGTCTGCACTAATTATGATCTCACATATTACAGCACTCATGACATGTTAAATTACATCATTGTTGACAACACTGTTAGATCTGAGATCCTTAGCTTGGTATTCTGCTAAACCTTTTTCCTTCACTCCTCCTCTTTTGCTGAATTCATTTGTGTTGGTATTAGGATTCTGTAATACTTTATCACCTAACCAGTGCTAAAGTGTTTGTGCTCTCACGTTGAAACTTTGGTTTACACCTAATTGGCACATTTAATTTACTTGTAAGCCCCTAGTAAATGGTACTACATGTACCCAGGCCTGTAAGTTAAATGGTCTTGTGTGCCTGCAGCACTCATTTTGCCACCCACTAAAAGTAGATTTTTAAAATATGTCTCTGGCTTGCCACTGCATCTGTAATGTAGTTTTAAACTGCCATTTTGACCTGGCAAAATAAACCTTTTGTAAGGCCTAAACCCTCCTTTTTAATACATAAATTTCAACCCCTAAGGTAGGACCTAAAGAAGGTCAGGGTGCATTGTTTTCAAAAATTACGACATGTGTACTTACGTTTTACATGTCCTGGCAGTGGAAAACTCCTAAAGTCATTTTTCACTGTTGTAAGGCCTATCACTCCCATTGTCTAACACTGGGTTACCGTATTACATTTAATAAGTGATAACTTTGGATTTGGAGCAGAGAGAAATATGTCAGTGAATATATATGTGTGCATACAGTGTATCATTAAAATACAGTAAAATTCTTCCACCCCCCAGGGTTTGTCTGAGAGGGATGACCAACACCAAAATGCTTAGCTACTATGGTAAACTGAGATTTCTTGTAACAAAATACCTGTCTACAGCCTGTGACACAGTGTGATAACAATCCACTGTTAAAGGCCTATTGGCTTTGACAAGTGTTTTTCACAATAAATAAGCCAGGCCTAGTGCATAATAAATAAATGACATCTGTTACATCAGACATACGTTTCCCCAGTGAGCCAAACAGGGCTAAAGCCTTTATCACTGGCTCGTCACCATAACCAACTTAGGCCTACTGTATTGAGCCTAAGCTATCCCAGAAGTCAACCATCAGAAATACTGTTAAAAAATTGAAAAATTTATATAAACTTACAAATGGTAATGCAAACTACAATCTCACCGAAGAGAGACTAACAAGGATTATAACAGTGCAAATCTTCTATACCCATGGTTTTCCAGTGGGGATAACCAACAGCTTTTCCTACTACATCAATCTATAAGATTCCATGAAAAAATACCTCCCTGCAGACTTTAATACAGAGTAATACCTATTGACTTTTACACATGCTATTCACGGTAAAAATGTCACTCCCACTGCTTTTACTGTAACAGTCATTATAAACAGATTAGCCCTTGATCATTTGCTTGCCCCCATAGCCCACACATTCCTGCTATTCTGAGCATAAGCTTTCCCAGAAGGCAAAAAGATCAATACAAGTACTCTTTTTCAGTGGACACATACAACCTCTGCCCACACAAAAGCTTTACTCAAGAAAACCAACATGTTCGAGGAGTCTAAGTCTCCCTCTCAGCAGTACTTCTGTATGCTCTTTTTGTATTGATTGCATAAGGCAAATGGGAAACTAGTAGTAATTTATTCATCCATAGTTAATTAAAACCATTACATGTACATATAAAACACATTAAAATATTAGCATGAAAATACAGTAATGCAATATAACCATTAAAATATCTCAAATGAGAAAACTGCGAAACAGTGCATTTTATCAAGTCGGATTTTAAGTGATCAAGGCACACACAATAATAATTTAGTACACTTGAATAAAATGCTACATCCAATATAATAAAAATAAACCAAGGCCTGCTTCAAGTGAGAAACACCTCCCCAAGTAATTGTAAAGTGCAACCGTACTGTGCAAACATATTGCCATAAGGTGCTTTTGCGCTGCTTTACAATGTACTGAGTAAAGTGCTATTTTCCTGATGGGAGAGTTAAAGGAATTAAGAGGCTTAGGACCTTATTTTGATGTCGGTCAGAGTTGCATCTGACCTGCACCATTTCAGTGTGTGAAAACCTCAATATGGTGCGGTCGCAAACTCCCATTTCTCTATGGGAGCTTATGTGGCGGGCAGAAACAGCCCGCAGCACAAGCTCCCATTGAGAAATGGGAGTTTGTGAAAATCCCTGCACCGTGGAGCACACAGTGCAGGGATATTGGGCCACATACAGAGGGCCAGGAGGGAACGGGGGGCCTGCTAGGGGTCCCAAAAGTCACTTTCCTACAGCCTTTCCATGTCTGAAAGGCCGACATGGAGACATGGAAAGGCTTTCGGAAACCGACATCATAATCCCGATGATGGAAACGCCATCCTTAATGGATTATGAGGCCATTCCAAGTGGCCAACGGTCTCCTTGAGCCCGTTGGAACCAAGTCGGATTCCCTGGCCGGTTTAAACTCTGACAACCGTCATTGTAATACGCCCGTCAGAGTTTGAACCTACAATGTCAGTCGGAAAGCCTCCGACTGCTGGTCGGAGGCTTTCCGACTGACATTGTAATCAGGCCCTTAGTCTTTGTGGGGTGCTACAGTCACTGGCCTGATAGTGTAGCTCTAATACAGTGTTAAAATAATGGTGATACCTAAAATGAACAAGTGCTGTGTGCCTACTACCTCCCAGGAAAACCCTTGGTCTGTTCTTGACTAGAAACACAAGTCAAAGAGTCATATGCTAGATTTGCAGCCAGGTACAAGAATCTCACCGTCTTGCATGTCATTTGCACTGAGACTCCCCCAATAAAGAAATAATAGCTGGTCAACATGACTTGATTTGCAGAACTCTTAGTGATGGGCGTAAGAGTTTTGTCTGTGTGTTAACAAAGCCGGACAAACACACAGAAGATGAAGCAAAGATTTGTTGTTTTGGCCACAGAGCCGGCACTCTGAAGTAGTCAAGTGCTGTTTCCGGGTGGCATAAGATCTTTCGAAGAGAACACACCAAGACGTATTAACATGAGATCATGTTTCCTTACCTCGGAGAAGTGTGCTGATAGATATGGTTGGGAACCCCAAGCTGCATTTGATGGCATGACTGCCCAGGCATGCCCTTTGCTTGCTACAGTAGCCTTATCAATAGGAAATGATGAACGTTTGCCAGCTTTAATTGTGATTCATTTAAAAGCAGGTTAGTCCATGGGGGAGAGCCAGGCATCTTCTATTCGGAGTGCTGCAATTGAGTACTGTGGTGGTGAGAACACACAGTTCTTTATGTGGGCCTGTCTTTCTATTTCCACCCAACACTGGTGTGCCAGCAGATTAGGATGCCCTCATCCTCCAGCAGGCTTTAACCAGGGTGCCCTGCCTGGTTGCACCCTGATGGAGCAGACAAAACTCAAGTCTAATTTGGGCTTGCGAGACATGCAGCGGGACCGAATAAAGTTTTTAAAGAGGCTTGATTGTAAGATGTTTAAGATTGTAGCGTCTTTCCCTTTAAGCAATTCCGAGCCGTAATATACTGAAGAGTATGTATAAAAAACAAGGGTAACCCCGTAGTAAGACCAGGGGTGGTAATATGGTTAAGGAGAACAGTGGTCTCAGGGAGGCTTCAAGAGTCCTCGTGTAGCCTGGGCTACTGTAAATGAATGCAGAGTTAATCAAAACAATTACTTTCAATAGTAGTCCAAACAGGACTCATTAAGCAATATATGCCAGGACACAGGGTGCAGAATGACATCACATTTATTAACACCATAAATGGAGTATCATTCAATTTTCAACGTTTAATAGTTCTGGTGCTCACACAAAAAGTGCAAGTGCGTGAAGTGAAAGTGCTTAGTGACATTTAAAACATTACATCGCATTGACAACAAGCTAAAAACTCCAAACTATTCAATTACAATGAAGGAGTTTTTGGTTGTAAGGTCGACTGGCGTTTCGATCTTAATGATTAAAAGATCATCATCAGGACTGATGTGTGAGCAATTAGAATCTAGTCAATTAGGCGAAAGGAAAATGTCAACACGCGATTGGAACCCGCGAAGCTGAAGTCCCAAGGCGGGTGGATGGAGGATCGGATCAGAGATCAAGGAGGATGTAAATCAGCCGGTTAATGAGGAAGGGAATCGACGGCACCCCAGGGTTATTTTGAACCGGGATGAGTCCGGAGATCAAGGGTTCCACATCCGTCCAAAAGTTGGTCTATAGACTGCTACAGCCAAATTGGAGTTTTACTAAGGAAAACGATATTGTCAGCATATTGCAGGCTTCTGATTTGTGCTGTGTCCAACATAGGTGGATCTCCCTGCACTAGGGATAGGTGGCTGTCAAGGTCAGCCATGAAGCTATTAAATAAGCTGGGTGCGAGAACACCCCTGTTTTAGACCCATATTCGTGTATATATAGTTTTTGGTGGTTCTTCAGCCGCCCCCCATCTTAATTTGAGCCCATGTGTTGGTGAATAGGTTGATTATTTCCTCCAGCAGTTTCACTAGTGTACCCCACCTTGCCTGATCAGCCAAGAAGGTAACCAGCAACAAATCTGTTATAGTGCTCATTCCTGCCCTGAAGCCAGTCTGCGTTTTTGGAATTATGTTTGAGCGGTAGACCCAGTCCTCCAAGTAAATGAGCAAATTTGAGGCATAGATCTTGGCTTCTACATCTGTTAAGGCGATTAATCTCTAGTTGGACAGATTTGAGCGTGCTACTGATTTGTAAATTGGCTGACAGATAAAGCCATGCCAGGGTTCTGGGATGGTGTTTGATACCATGGCATAATCAAAAAGAGGAGTTAAGTGCGAAGACCAGAAGCAGACATCTTTTTTATATAAGGTGTTCGGGAGGCTGGAGCCTTTTTAGCGTTTGGGCTACCTGGTTTTTACTGATCTGTAGATAATCCACCTCTGGTGGGAGCAGGCTTAGTTGCTTCGCCCGGGCAGACTGCATGTTGTAACGGAGAGGGGGGGGTCCTGGTCCACTAGATTATAGACTGTGGCGATATGTGTTGACCAGGCCTCTTCTGTAATTTCGGCATTGTGGTGCCGGTTCCGCCCATTGATAACTTTGTTTATTTGGGCCCAAAATAATTTGGAACTTGATTGCTTACTTGCATGCAGTAATTTGAGCCAAATGCCCATTCTGGAATTATGTTTCGCATCCAAAATCGCTTTTTTAAAGTTTAATTTTAGTTATTTTGGACAGTACAACCTGATTGGGTTGGCCACCCTGCAAACGGGAGCTCCTGAGCTCTCTATTGAGTTGTTTCTTCATAGTGCATAATTGTGGTGTAAACTAATCTTCCCCACTCTGGTTTTTATCTAGATGTCATGGAGGTTTTATGGGGAAGCTTAGAATAAGGGTTTCGACAAAGTTCTCCCTTACCTGGAAAGGAGACAAACGAGAATTGGAGCTCTGCGTTTCCTGTGTGAGGTGGTTGGTAATAAAGTCCATTATGGTTCCTATTGTTGTGTCCTTCCATATGAGGTGCCTCAAGTTGAACGTCTTGGATGCTGTTGAGAGGCATTTCGTCTCTGGAGCCCGAGGTGGTGTGAGCTCCAGAGTAAACGTTTGAGCAAAATGAACGCTATCTGATCTTACTTTTATAGCAGAATTGGTAAGTCCCTTGAATAGATCAGGATCAGCTAGAGTATAGTCTAAAGTGGTGCCTGACCTGTCTGTCGGTCTAGTAAAGGCTGCTGGGTGACTTCGTCCATTGAGTGTTTAGAAACCCAAGGTGTCTAAGGCGGATAGGCATGTCTTGATTTGTAGATCCTTTCTGATTTGATTTCCAACAACTCCTGGAATACGATTTGGAGCTTTGACATCTGAGCCTTGCAATAGATTCATATAAAAATCACCTGACAGCAATATTAAAGCTTGTGGATAGATAACATTCAAGGCTTTAAGTAAAGCAATCAGAGTCTGGATCTTATCAGGTTTATACTTATGGGCAGGGTGGATGTACAGGTTTACAATTAATAGTGTAGTAAGCGGATCCACTACGATCTAAACACACTGCATCCATGAGAGACCCAAGTCCACTTCCTCATGTGCCCACAAGATGTCAGTCGAGATGTAAATCACCATGACCCCTTTGGTCCTTCCCGACTTCACCTCTTTTGTTGCTGCATAAAAATATTCCTTGAATCCCACGACTGGTGTTGATGATTGCTGCGTTGTTTCTTGCAGTAGTACTATCTCATGGTCACACAGAAATAATATGAAATCGTCCTCCCCTACCTGTGCGCCAAGTTCATTTACATTCCAGGTGCAGATTCTACAAGTGTGGTTCCGGGGTTGGGCTTTGGGGTAACCCTCATACGCCTCTGAAAGATCTGCTGTTTGTGATCTTAATTTGTTGGAACCCTTCAGTTTTTACCTGCTGCTGAAATGCTTTGAATGGAATTGTTGACTTCGTTATTTGGAGTCCTTTCCTGACTGCACTGGGGTACTCTGGGTCGAATGCCCCCCTCAACATACCAATTATTGGCCGTGGTGGGAGCAAGGGGCTAGGATAGTGTGTTGACGCAGGCTTCATCATGTCTATTCCCCAAGCTGCAAATTTTTCCCTGTGCTGCCAGACTTGGGATGCAATGGTTTCATCTGACTAAGTAATGGTGGTGATGTCAATCCCTGGTTGCTCAGGGTTAGGTCTAAATTTGACTGCTTCTATGTTAATAGACCTAATGTGATGCAGACCTTGTACTGCTTCGAGCAATTTTAGCACTGCACTCTGATATAAAATGTCATGAAAGCCTCTTCATTTATATTGGGGGAATGAACTCAATCTTTGCGCTTACTTGTTTAGAAATACCCCTCCCCTGAATCATGGAGATTGCCTCAGATTCCACATGCGGCTGCACCCGGGGTTGAACAGAAAAAGGATGGGGCTGGGGCACTCTTTGTATTTCTATGTGAGGATCCACTACAGTGACCTATCTTGGTACTTTGTTACCCGCTTCCAAGGAGGGATGCCTGTTATGTAATTCTGGTCTGTCATTATTACCGGAACTTAAATCGGTGATTGGGAGTGGTCTCTCCGGAATGACTTCGAGACCCTGATTGGATGTTGGTAGACCTGTATTGTCGACAGAAGAAACCTGAGTGTAAATTTGTAATTCAGGCATTTTTCTGGCTTGTGGCCCAGCGTTACAGAGTAGTGTGTTCACTACGGTATGATTCAAGGCTTCTAGGGGATCTGACGTTGTTGAAGCTAGCGGCCCAGAGTGACCACTTGACGCAGAAGCTGTGGCAGAGTCCAAGGCTTCTAAGTGCTCCCCTGGTCGCTGAAATATCAGATATGTGGTGATAATAGAGTCTGCATTTTGTTTCGGTTCTATAACTATCCTCCTATCTGGATGGTGTCGATATGTGTGCTTTTGGGAGGAAGTTGCACCATTAGTAACTATTCACCTTTCTTTTTTCTGGATTTTCTAAGTTGTTTACGTTTCCTCTTTGAAAGTGAGGTTTTTAGGCTTGAAGGCAGTATGGCCTCTACCAGGTTGTTTTGTGTTGCTGGATGTGTCGACAAGATGATAACTGATTCGTTCATTAGTGACGCCTCTGTTTGCAGAGCTAAATTTGTTTCTGGCTCCTCCTGCATAGAAAGTAGGGGATTTGTTCCTATTGTTATTGGGCTATCATGTTGGCCTTGTTCTATGGTATAGCACCGATTGCCGAAAGAGAGTCTTGTTTGGGAGACCTTCACTTCTTCCAGTAATTCAGACAGTATTCTTGGGATCATGGCAAGCGTCTCCACGGTAGTGGAGCATTCACAAGTGTGATAAGTGGTAGCTGGATCACGCTGTAATTTTCTGATTTTAGGGTTTAACTCCTGTAGTTTAAAATCAATACTTTGGACATGCACAGAAAGTGTGTTGAGTAGATCAACTTGGGTGTCCATATTGTCGGGTTGATTTGTTAGTGCTGATGAAATCACCTCCATGGTGCATAGTAGCTGAGGCCAAATGGAGGCATCTGAAGGTTGGTAACTGGGGATATCTTACCTTGTGAAATGGAGGATTTGTCCTTTTGAGCCCTTTTGTCTCCAATGGCGAATGTAGATGGATCAGGTTGTCCCACTGTCTGGTCTTCAGAAACTCTCTTGCATGGGAGTCTTCTTCCACAGAGGTGGAAGCAGTGAATATAGTTATATTTTGGGACAATAGAGGGAGAAGAGCAGAGCTGGTCTGTGGGTGAAAAGTGACTATTCAAATCGGCTTAATAGCATCTCACGCCATACTGAGGAGAAAACTAGTTACTTACCTGTACACTATGGTTCTCCAGTATTGATAGCTTTCATAGATTCACATGCTTGTATCTTCCCCGTCGTCATGGTGGGAGTCTCACGGTAAATAAATAACAATAGCAGTAAAAGAAAAAACTGCATAGGAAACCATAGGGAAGTATAGAGTTTGGTAGCCTATCATCATTATTATGTGGTCCAAATGCCAACCAATCAGCTGCCAGCCCTGAGATCACACTCCCCAGCAGAGCCACCATACCTCAGATTTCCAGCCCCAAGTGTGAGCCAAGGATGTATCTAAAGATAAAAGTGGTCTACCTGAGAAACGGGGAGGCGGGGCGGAGTCGCATGTGAATCTATGAAAGATATCAATACTGGAGAACCATAGTGTACAGGTAAGTAACTAGTTTTTCTCCAGTATTGAATCTTTCATAGATTCACATGCTTGTATCAGAATAGAGAGCAGTACTTATACTTTGTCGCGTTTCCAGGATAGAACCCTTTTTTCTTAGGGTCTGTTTCTTATTACCAGAATACCATAATGATTTATAATAAAGAAAACGTTTGTATGTCTCAGTGCATATTACATTGGGAACATGAAACGTGAAGATACCAACCATGCATAGTAAGACCATCCAATGGAACACATAAGAAGAAAAATTTTAACAAGAAATAACATAGCATGTTAGATATGGTCTGAGAAATACCTTAGTGAAACAGGTGTCGTAGAACTGCTTGTCCCACTGCTGAATCCGCTTTCCACGCTGTGTCCAGACAGTAATGCCTGGTAAACATGTGCGCATTTGTCGATGTTGCCGCTCTCCAGATGTCCGGAGGCGATACTCCCGCAAACAATGCCGCTGAAGTTGCCATCTTCCTCGTTGAATGAGCGCGAACTCTGGATTGCAGAGGCTTTCCGGCTTTCTTATGGCATAAAGAAATGGCCGAGGTTATCTATCTAGAAATACTAGATCTTGACAGAGCCAAGCCTTTTCTGGGCCCAGCAAAGGCCACGAACAATTGGTTTGTCTTTCGGAAAGACTTCGTTTTGTCGATATAGAATTTGAGGCATCTTTTGATGTCCAGTGTATGCAGAGATTTTTCCGCTGCAGAAGATGGGTTTTTAAAATATGTAAGCAACGCAACGGGTTCATTGAGGTGAAAAGCCGAGGGGACTTTGGGAATGAACTTAGGATTTGTTCGGAGTATGACTTTATCTTGTTTGAATTGAAGAAACGGTTCTGCGATCGAGAACGCCTGGATCTCACTGACCCTTCTGGCTGAAGTCAGGGCGAGTAGCAAAGCCACCTTCCAAGAAACAAACTGCAATTCAGCTTTGTGAACTGGTTCGACCGGGGGCTTCATGAGTTGCGTCAGGACCGTGTTGAGCTGCCATGGGATTGACGGATGCTTAAGTGGAGGGAACACTCTAAAGAGCCCTTTCAGAAATACCTTTATGACCCTCTGAGACCAAAGAGATGGACGATTTAATGTTCTGCGATATCTTGAGATAGGCGCAAGATGTACTTTGACCGATGCATGGTAGAGTCCTGCCTTGGCTAAGTGTAATAGGTAAGGAAGAATTTGCTCTGGAGAAGAGTGAAAAGGGTGAGAGCTTGAGTGGAACACCACTGGCAAAATCTCTTCCACTTTGCTATGTAAGTTTTATTCGTTGAAACTGCTCGAGATTGAGAGAGGATATCCCGGCATTCCTGAGGGATATTCAAGGAATGAAATTCGTGCTCATGAGGTTCCAGGCTGACAAACTCAGAGATGTCAACTGAGGATGAAGAACTTGTCCTTCGTTCATTGAGATTAGATTTTGAATCAAAGGAAACTGCACTCTGGGAGCCACTGACAGCTGGAGGAGCTCCGAAAACCAGAACTGTCTCGGCCATGCCGGGGCTATTAGAATCAAGTGCAAAACACACAAGATGATGGACGGAATGCTGCACATTGGCAAACATTCACCCCCAGTCACAGATCTGGGTTTAATCCATCGTTATTTTGCTTCACCACGCCACCCCAGTTCAGACATAGCCATATGCAAATCAGTCTTGACCCTGTGCCTCATGGGAACAGCCAAGACCGAACTGCCAAGCCATGTCTTCCCTGGACCGGAATCAAGCATCCTAGGACCGGTTTCAGGCCATCAGCCTTCATCAGCCAGGATAGCTTGACTCCAGTGGCGTAGTGAGCACGGGACCCACGTCTGGGCATACCCTTCCCACTTAGGGCGAAATGCAAAACACACAAGATGATGGACGGAATGCTGCACATTGGCAAACATTCACCCCCAGTCACAGATCTGGGTTTAATCCATCGTTATTTTGCTTCACCACGCCACCCCAGTTCAGACATAGCCATATGCAAATCAGTCTTGACCCTGTGCCTCATGGGAACAGTCCAGACCGAACTGCCAAGCCATGTCTTCCCTGGACCGGAATCAAGCATCCTAGGACCGGTTTCAGGCTATCAGCCTTCATCAGCCAGGATAGCTTGACTCCAGTGGCGTAGTGAGCACGGGACCCACGTCTGGGCATACCCTTCCCACTTAGGGCGAAATGCAAAACACACAAGATGATGGACGGAATGCTGCACATTGGCAAACATTCACCCCCAGTCACAGATCTGGGTTTAATCCATCGTTATTTTGCTTCACCACGCCACCCCAGTTCAGACATAGCCATATGCAAATCAGTCTTGACCCTGTGCCTCATGGGAACAGTCCAGACCGAACTGCCAAGCCATGTCTTCCCTGGACCGGAATCAAGCATCCTAGGACCGGTTTCAGGCTATCAGCCTTCATCAGCCAGGATAGCTTGACTCCAGTGGCGTAGTGAGCACGGGACCCACGTCTGGGCATACCCTTCCCACTTAGGGAGAAATGCAAAACACACAAGATGATGGACGGAATGCTGCACATTGGCAAACATTCACCCCCAGTCACAGATCTGGGTTTAATCCATCGTTATTTTGCTTCACCACGCCACCCCAGTTCAGACATAGCCATATGCAAATCAGTCTTGACCCTGTGCCTCATGGGAACAGTCCAGACCGAACTGCCAAGCCATGTCTTCCCTGGACCGGAATCAAGCATCCTAGGACCGGTTTCAGGCTATCAGCCTTCATCAGCCAGGATAGCTTGACTCCAGTGGCGTAGTGGGCACGGGACCCAATGGGATGCAGGAAGACATCATCCCCAACAAGGATTTGAAGATTCTCACTGAAGTGTACCTTTTTGTTTCTAATTGTGATGTCAGTCTTAAGATTTTTTGGGTGCGTTCTTCTGAAGGATACGCTTTTGCTTCCTTCGTCTGGAGCCTGGCCCCTAGGAATTGAAGGGACTGCGATGGAATGAGAGAAGATTTTTCCATATTGATCCATAGGCCTAGAAATTGGAAGAGATCCATGCAGCATTGTAGGGATTGCAGGGTGTCTTGGTATGATGCACCCTTTATTAGCCAATCGTCCAGATACGGATATATCTGGTGGCCTTGTTGTCTCAAGTGCGCTGCGACCGGCGCCATGCATTTTGTGAAAACTCTTGGTGCGGATCTGAGTCTGGAGGGTAACACTTTGAATTGGTAGTGGCGCCCTGCCACCGCGAATCGTAGATACTGCCTGTGTTTGATGTGAATCGGAATATGAAAATAGGCATCTAAGAGATCTAGGGATGCCATGTAATCTCTCCTGCGCCGCATCAGGAGGATTTCCGGTAGAGACAGCATACGGAACGAAATTTTTCTGATGAATTTGTTCAAGCCTCTCAGGTCCATTACCTGCCTCCATTTGGAAGACTGCTTTTTTCGAATCAAGAAAAAATGCGAGTAAAATCCCTTCCCTCGCTGTTGAGGCGGAACCTCCTCTATTGCCCCTTTCACAATGAGGGACAGAATTTCTGCCTTGAGGGCTGAGAGATGTTGTTGCTTTCTGCGAAGAGGCGGTCGATCCGGAGATTTTTGTATGAACTCTAGGGTATGACCGTGATGAATAAAGTCCAGTACCCATCTGTCCGTTGTTATGGACAGCCATTGATGATAAAAGCGAGAGAGGTAATGGTTCTGCTTGAGGTATGACGAGGTGGTCGGCGCCTTGGCATTGTCACTGTCTCCGATTGGAGTCCTGTGATTTTCCTCTCGCAGCAGGCTTCCTTCTGGGCTGGTAGGAAGTGTTCGAGGAACGAAACTGCTGGTTGTTGGAGAATTGACGGTACCCCTGTTAGTGATAAGGTTGGTACCTGTTAGATTGGAAGGAGGATCTCTGATTATACTGGCCTCTTGATCCTCTTCTACGAAAGGACTGGAACCTATTTTGTTGTAGGGAACCTAAAGCCTTCGCTGTGTCTTTGTCCGATTTTATTCCTTGAAGGGCATCATCGACGTGTTTGCCGAAGAGATTCTCCCCATCAAAAGGCATATCGACAATCTTTGCCTGGACTTCAGGCCTAAATGACGTAGCCTTTAGCCAACCTTGTCTGCGGAGCGCCACTGCTCCGGCCATTTGTCTGAACGCCACCGATGATATGTCCATGGCTATGTCTATGGATTCGGAGGCTGCCCTAGCCCCATCCTGTAAAATGATGGTAGCTTCTTCTTTTTTGTCTTCTGGCAGATGAGATAAAAAGTGGTGCGATGTCCGACCACATCTGTCTGTTGTAGTGGCTGACAAGAGCCAACGCATTTGAAGCTTTAATCGAAGCTGCTGCCATAACTGCAAAGCTTTTCCCTGCGCCATCCATCTTTCTTCCTTCCTTGTCGGGAGGGGCTGAACAAGCAGAGGCCGGGTTCTTGGAATGCTTCTGTGCCACCTGCATTACCACCGATTCAGGCCGTGGATGCCCAATCAGGCACGCTGGGGAGGACTCGGGAGCCCGATATTTTTTCTCAATCCTGGGTACCGAGGCTGCAAACGAGGCTGGGTTCTTCATGATCTTTAAACCCTCATCCCAGATATGATTGATCATTGGGATCGTCCTGATGGACTTCCTGGATGATTCCTTGAAGTCATAGAGGAAACAATCCGTTTCCTTCACTGGCAGAGGAAGAGCAAACCTCTTGGAGGCTCTTTCCATGAGGTCGTGGAATCCTCCGATGTCTTCCGGCGGGGAGCTTGCCGGGGATGGCGATGGAGATGGCGAAGTTGGTACGATATATTGATCCCATTCTTCGCCCACTGGATCATCTTGAAGAAGTTCTCCTTCCTCTGGCTGTTCTTCCCCCTTCGCTCTCCACAAAGTCATCCCGAATCATAATTACTGTAGGGGTGCGCACTTTCTGCACTGGAGGTGGAGGTTGAATCACCGGAGCCTGTGCCGCAGGTTGTGTTTTACCTGAGGTGTCGGAGGCAGAGGCGTTAGCATCCGGGAAGCGGCGATAATAGTCATTAATCATGTGTCATAAATCAGACACTAGCGAGAGAGGCATGGACATCGACTCTTCTCTCACATTAGGATTTGTGTCTTCTTCCTCCCCATAATCGTATGATTGCTGGAAAGACTCATATCTCTTGGAGCCGGATACCGGGCGCTGTGTAAAAGAGAGTTCTTCTGCACTTCCTGGTATTCGTCCTCGTCTGTATCCTGGCTTTTAATATGTAGCTGTGAGGGACTGTAGGCCACTTCATCTGGTCCGTCATCTTCCGACTGTTGCATATCCAGAAGATTTGAGGGGGGAAGCGGCGAGATTTTAGTCCATGTGGTATATTCTGTGTTTTTGTTGTCCGTCGACGAGCTCGTCGACGGCAGAAATCTCTTTATCGAGATCGTCGTCAGCGATCTTGTCATCGGAGATTTGAAAGTCGCTGTCGACGGAACTCCCGTCAACGAGATCGACGACGGGGAAACCAGGATGGTCGTCGATGAGGTCGTCTTCATACTCGTCGTCGACGGTGCCGTCGACGATCTATCCATCGATGGGGTCGTCGACGATCCTGCCGTCGACGGAGTCGTCTTCGTGGGTGCCGTCGACGACGCTGACGTCTTCGTGATGGTCGTCGTCGACGATGCGGTCGTCGTCGAGGTCGTCGACGTCTTCGTAGGCGTAAGTGCCGTGGACACTCTGGTCTTCGTCGACGGGGCCGACGACACAGCTCTCGCCTCTGAGGGCTTCTTTAGAGGTGTATGTGGCAATGAAGAGGAAGATGACTCCTTGTCCTTAGTCTTCTGCTTTTTTAAAACTGCTTTCTCCTCAGAAGATTCTGTCGTCCGTTTTTTAGAGGAATGAGCCTTAGAGTCATCCCCTGAATCAGTCTCTGAGGTGGCCTTCTTTTTCTGAAGCCACAACAGTAAACAAGCCTCTCTGTCCTTAAGAGTTTTAGCAGAGAAGGTTCGACAATGCTTGCACTCCTTAGGAACGTGCTTGGGATGAAGGCAATATAAACATTCTTTGTGGGGGTCCTCAGAATATAATCTGGCCTTCCCACAAGATCTGCAAAGTCTGAAAAGCCTCTTTTTAGAGCCTTCAGACATTTTGAGAAAATAGAGGAAAAGAATACCTCAAATCCAGTTGAAAAAACTGTAGCAAGACAGGTCAAAAGTTCACCAGGGAACAAACTGAGCAAGGCTCAGGGAGACTCCTTGTCACACGACGGCGGTTGGAAATCTGAGGTATGGTGGCTCTGCTGGGGAGTGTGATCTCAGGGCTGGCTGCTGATTGGTTGGCATTTGGACCACATAATAATGATGATAGGCTACCAAACTCTATACTTCCCTATGGTTTCCTATGCAGTTTTTTCTTTTACTGCTATTGTTATTTATTTACCGTGAGACTCCCACCATGACGACGGGGAAGATACAAGCATGTGAATCTATGAAAGATTCAATACTGGAGAATCTTCATTTGCCCACTCTAGTGCTGAGTTGTTTAAACCTTTGTGAGCCTGATTTGGGCAAGTAGACCCAGATATATGCCAATCCGTGTGCTGGGAACTAGTATAAAATAGACCCCCACCCTGTTTGAGCTCTTGGTCCTGTTGGTACTTAGTAGCTGCGCAGTCCATCGAGTAGCTTGATCTATAGGGCCCCTGCTTTGTTCCGTGTACTAGGACCTCTCCCAAAAGCTGAGCCCTGGCCTGGCTGTCTGAGTGTGCGATTTTAGGGATGACGTGATGTGTTGGAGAAAGGGGCTCCTTTACCAGATTTTCTGCATCCCCTGTTGGGTGTGATGCTGGCTGCATAGCTGCTTGTCATTGGCTGAAGGAGGAAGTAGCTCCTTCACTGGGGGTGGCTCACTGTCACAACCAGTCCCTTGGTTGGCCTGGGTGGTAGAGCTAGGCACTTTACTAGATGCTGTTAAAAAGTATGTAATCTTTGCATTTCTTGGTCCTGGAAGTATAGAACAAGGTGCTGTTGATAGTCCTCCTTGCAGATCACGTCTAGGTCCGGAGAAGTAGCTAAAGCTGATGAGTTGGGGTTGAGGTTTGGATTCTTCTTCACTGTGCAGCTGTGTTTTTTATTGGCCTGGGGCTTGGGTACCCCATATACATTTGCTGATCTCATGCTGTTTGCCAGCGAGTTGAGCCAGTCAGTCGAAGTCCAACAGTCCTAATTTGTTGAGTATAGGACGAGGTAGATATACAGCTGAAAATGAGGCGGGGGAGCTTCTCAGGAGGCGCAAGCCGCACCTGAACCTAGTCAGACCGCATCTGCACCAATGCCGGCTCTACTCTTGACTACAGCATCTAAAGCTGCTGAGTAGAATGCCCTTTAACCTCTCACTTTAGTGCTTCTTATACACTGTCAACATTCCAGCAGTGGTTGGGCACAGAATTGGAGGCTATAAGCACACTGACCTGTGGGTTGTCATATGCTGGTTCATGATTGCTAAGTTCAAATTTGTAGAATACAGAGAGCGATTTCCCAGCCGCGATGTGCCGCCACACCTGTCCTTTGGGTAGGTTATCTTGAGTAGTTCGGGCGGGAGAGGGGCATGAGCGCGCAGTAGTACTATAGCATCATGGCCTTGAAGGAAATTAAAGAAACTTGAAGGAACTTAAAGGAACCTGAGGGTCTTTTAAGGCGCCTTGGCTGCTGTAAGGCTCTATGGCTGATGGAACCACCAGCAAGTACAGGGCATAGGGGAGGGGCTCACCCTGGACACAAGCCACACCTGAACCTAGACGGGCTACTTCAGCGAACCTGAGGCTCAGCCTTGTACAGGGCCTAAGCCTGTGACCCCTGCTCTGAGGTAGCTCCACTCACCTTTGGGGGCTCCTGGGGGTGGCATCCGCAGGATGTCCACCCCCAACAGCTTCGGGCGAATGGTTCAGGGCAGGCCCTTCAGGTAGTACCCATTGGTCCTAGTTACGCTGGGAGCGGGGTTTTTATTTCGGTTGGTGTATTTTTTTAACTTGAATCATTTAATGCTGTAGTACTTATAGGTAGTGTGTGTTTTTTGCTTTTTGTCCCCTAGTACTTTAGGACGGTTTCGAATGTGGCTGAAAAGGCAGCAGCAGTTAGGGATGCCTTGAGGCTTATATGTGAGGTGGGCAAGGAAGACCTGATAATGCCTGGTGTTATATCACAGGCGTTGGTGGGTATGTCCTGCCCTGCAGCGAGAGATGTTGCAGCGGCTGTTCTGGCGTGTTCGCCGCCGCAACAGAAGATAAAACCATCAAGTGAGAGTAGAGGTAGGTGTGCGGGGGAGAACTTACTGCTTATCGAAGAGTCCTCAGCTCCTCAACGGACCGCCCCGGTTGACGATGTGTCAGAAAGTGCCCCTCTCAGCGGTAGGGGCCGTGCGCGTACATGCACTATTAAAGGTAAACGCCCCGTTAGTGAGGGACGTGTTCCTAAGGTGAAGACTGTTAGCAATTGCCAGCGCGCTGAGTCTGCTCCACCCGCTGGTCCTGCAGTGGGCAGATTACCTCAGCAGGAGGCGATTGAGTGCGTGCACGCGTATGGCAGTGTGAGCACTGGTATGCATAATATGCCGTTTTTTCCTTCCATGCTGCAGAGGAGCGCCTCTCAAGATACAAAAAAGCAAGAAATGGAGAGAGCACTCCCTGCATTAAAATGCTCAGCTACTCTGGATATTTCTGTTACTTTATCTAGCACAGTTGTTTGGGATACGCATTTAAGTAGCTTTGTGGTCAAGGCATCCACTTTAAAGAAAGGTGTATTTGGGGATTCAGATGTGTCAAGTGCAAGATTACCCTACTGTTTCATTTGGCAAATGGGTTTGGGTGGCAAGAGACAGTGCTTTTGAGCAGAGATGGTTAGATTGTACAGACATATCAAGGGGCATACCCATGATCAGGTCTGGACAGCTAACATCACTATGTCCCCTGTATCAGTCTCACCGTGCACATGGTCAGATCACCATGTAATCAAATTCACTATTCATGATAACCTTTCGACCAAAACCCCCATTTCAGGAGGGGGTACACGCAGAAATTGGAATAAGATTGAGAAACTCTTATTTCTTGACTCACTTGCTAACTCTGTCCCTCCCTTTAACTCCTCTATTAACTCGGCTGATGTACAGTTAACTACTTGGTTACTGACTGCTAGCGACAAGTTTGCGCCTCCCAGGAAGATCCACGCCACTCGTCGCCATGACGCTCAGAAATGGTTCTCTACCTATCTGAAAAATCAAAAACTAGCTCTGCAGCAATTGGAAAGAAAGTGGAGACGTAATTATCTACCTGAAGATAAATGGTCTTACCTAAACACCTTGAAAACATATAAAAAGTCGATTCTGACTCTTCTAAAAATCCTGTCTGCAACCAATCGTTCAAAGGAGATTTTCTCCATTGTGAATGAGTTGTCTAACCCTGATAGAATTTCAATTAAGCCTACTCCCTCCCAAACCTTTTGCAACTCATTGAATCTTTTCTTTATTGATAAAATTAAAAAAATTAAGTCCAGTATTCCGGCCTGCCAAAATCTGGATTTTAGTTCTTGTATTACCCGAAATCATTGCACCTTTACGCAATTCCCTACAATTAGTGAGCACACCTTTGTGGACCTTCTCTCTAAAGTTAAATCTGGTTCCCCCACTGACTGCTGCCCTCCTAGCATCTTGAAAGAAATATTCACTGCCCTCCCCAGTCCAGCCCTCAATCTCTTAAATGAGTCGCTGTCCCAGGGCATTGTCCCTGCAACTTTTAAGGAGGCAATTATTGTCCCCCTTTTGAAGAAGGTGGGCACTGATCTGTTAATTTCAACAAACTACCGTCCAATCTCCCTTCTTCCTTACCTAGCTAAGGGCTTGGAAGCTTACGTTACGAGATGCCTCACTGACTTCCTGGAGGAATCTGAATTTCTTGATCCCCACCAAGTGGGTTTCCGCCCAGCTCACTCCACTGAGGCGGTGATCCTTACAGTGTTGGATACCCTTCGCAGCGAGGTCGATGGTGGTTCCTCGCAGGCTCTTGTCTTGCTTGATCTTTCCGCTGCCTTTGACACGGTGGACCATAATCTTTTAGTCAACCGTGTGAGGGACGTGGGAATTTCGGGACCTGCTCTGGGCTGGATCAGCTCCTTCTTGGAAAATCGCTCCCAGGCAGTCTGTACTGCCCAGTTTACTGCCCCCAGAATCAGAATTTCTTGCGGAGTCCCACAGGGCTCCTCACTTTCCCCCTGTTGTTCAATCTTTACCTTCTCCCTCTTGTCCGAGCCCTGAAAGAGCGTCAAGTCTGTACATTTAATTACGCTGATGATTTTCAACTTATCTTTTCCATCAGCAATTCCCGAAGTCGGTCCATGCCTTTCAGTCTACCATGCTGTTCATTAGTCAATGGATGAACAGCAACCATCTAAAACTTAATCCGGATAAGACGGAGTTGGTTTTAACAGGTGGTACCTCTAAAAACCCCTGGGGCCCTCACTTCTGGCCCAGGGAGCTGGGCCAGTCCCCCTCTCCATCCAGCTCTGCCAAGAGCCTTGGGGTAATAATTAGTCAGGACCTCACTATGAAGCCTCAGATTGGGGATGTGATCTCCACCTGTTTTTTCCAACTCAGGAAAATAAAAAAGATCTGCAGATTTCTTACCCATGAAGCTCGGATTCAGGTGATTATCGCCATGGTTATGTCCCATGTCGACTATGCCAATTCGCTATACTTTGGCATCCCCCTTTACCTATCCAAACGTTTACAGATGGTACAAAATCAGGCCGCACGTCTGATTCTTCATCAACCTAGGCACTACCATGTCACTCCTCTTCTAAAGAAATTACATTGGCTTCCGGGTGTTCAACGTTGTGCCTTTAAGGTTGGGTGTCTTATCTTTAAATCACTCAATGGAAGAAGCCCTAAATTTGTGAATAACTTGATTAACAAGTACGCCCCCACACGCAATCTCCGCTCAGCCCACAAGCAACTTCTATCTATCCCCTCTTTTAAATTGAAGCGCACTGGTGGTGCCAGGTTTGCTATTTTGGCCCCCTTGTTTTGGAACTCCCTCCCCTCTGAAATTCGCTTCTGCACCAATCTCCTTGGCTTTAGGAGTCTCCTTAAGACTTGGCTATTCCGACAGGCTTTTTGAATATCTTTCCTGGACTTGGGTATCAATCAAAGTAGCGCCATGAAACCACCCCGGTGTACGTGCGCTTTACAAATTCATTTTAACATAACATAACATAAAAGGACCACAGTTGCAGCAAGTTGGAGCGACTTGCAGGACACCGAAGGAAGAATGCTGCATAATACTAGCAGATGCAGTGATTACCAGCTGGCTGGGTTTGTTGTGACCTGGGAGGACCAGTCTGAAGGCAAGGAGTGGTTTGGTGCAACCATCCCAATGTCGAAGGATCAGAAGAGGCCTTCGGCATCATTCCAGAGTGTGAAGAAAGTGGATTGGCAGCATTACGAAGGGGGTGTTAAAGGGGACAAACCAATAGAAGGTGATGCACAAAAGTAAATCAGAGGGTTTGAAGGGACTTCCTTATATAGGTCTATCTATGCCATTAGTTGCACATCTGACTACAGCTACTAAAGAGAAGATTTGGAAGGGGGAGTTTTGGACGTATTCAAATTATTACAAAGGGAGATTCAATCCAAAGAAGGTTCCAGGGAAGAGGCTTGGGAATTGGCAAAGCGTCAAGGGTGCCCACAACTATTGATACATGGAAATCTGCATTTTTAATATTTGCTAGTGCTTATTGTGAAAAATGTCCTGAGAGGTCAGTATCTCCATTCAAATACATATATACCATACGTAAAGCTCACATTGAATTTGGGGTTTTTGCATGGCTACACTATAATGAGGAGTTTAGGGCCAGAATGGTTCTTATTCCAGATAAACCCTGCGGGGAGGTTGATAGTGAACTCTGGGTGCAGTGGATGTATCCACAGCGGCAGCCCCCATCAATGCACACAGAAAGTGGCTTAGCAATCCAATATTGGCCCTTTCTGGGGTTAACCACCTCTGGAGGGGTGGGTGCTTAGGGAAGAGGTCAAAGTCTCAATGTAGGGGCTTGCTGGAGCTTCAACAGAGGTTACTGCCCGAGAACCCTGTGTAGATATAAACACGAATGTTCCAAATGTGGGGGTAAACATGCAGTCCTCCAGTGTTATGGGGAACAATCAAATTTTGGGGGCAGCGGGCAAGGCAAGGGTAGGAGTGTATCCTTTCAGGCTGGATTCAAAGGCTTTTACACCAATTAAAGTGGACGCTTTGAGTTATTGGTTAAAATTTTACCCTAACAGAGTTGAGGCAACCAGGTTGGATTGGGGCTTTTGAGAAGGCTTCAGACTTGGTTATCAGGGTCCTAGGATACACAGGTTTGCAGACAACCTGAGATCAGCTAAGGAATACCCAGATATAGTCAAGCAGAAGTTGGCTAAAGAGGTTGAAGAAGGGAGGATGGCAGGTCCATTTACGTTTCGGCCCTTGCCTGATTTGATGGTTTCGCCTTTAGGTGTGGTCTTGTAAAATTTCTGAAGGTGAGTTTAGTATGATTCATCATATTTCATGGCCACAGGGTTTATCAGTAAATGACTATATAGTAAGGGAAGATGCTGCAGTGCAGTTTGCCTCAGTGGATGTAGCTATAGATCTGGTTTGATCGGTGGGCCCTGGTGCTGAGTTGGCAAAGTGTTTATGTGAAATCAGCATTTCGTATACTCCCAGTTCATCTGGTTGACTTTAATCTGTTGGGTATTCAGTTTGAAAATCAGTTGTATGTTGACAAGGTTTTACCCATGGGTTGTGCAATTTCTTGTAACCTGTTTGAGTCTTTTAGTACCTTTCTTCAATGGTGCTTCACTTTTAGAACAGGTTTTGAATCCGTTACTAACTATTTGGATGATTTTCTGTTTGTTGGAGCGGGTGGCACACAGGTTTGTGATGAGGCTTTGTCACAAATCCAAGAGCTGATGTCTAAGTTGGGAGTACCCCTTTCTCCTTAGAAAACTGAAGGTCCTAGTACATGTTTAGTTTTCTTGGGCATTGAATTGGATACAGTGAAAATGGAGGCAAGATTACCGGACGTCATTTGAGTAATCTTAACTTTGCCTGTAGGGTGGTTAGAGTAGGAAGATCTTGGGGAAGATTGGAACTGGATGAATTTGTTTGGTTCATTTTTATTTTTGGGGGGTTAGCTTAAGGGTGGGGGGTTATGTTTGTTCGTTGTATTAGTGAGCCGATTAATTTAATTCTGTAAATGTTAATGAGTTTCTGGACTGCATACCTGTCCTAATAAAGCGGCCTTTTACTCTATTTTGTTCAGGTTTAATGTACCATTGCGCCCGATGTCTTTTCGTCACTTGCCTGGGGTTGCTGAAGTCGCTGTTTTGCAGCTTCGCAGTTTCACTGTTTTACAAGCCGGGTGCTACAGTGAATTGAATTAAATGGAGTTGCTGGAATCTGTGTTGCAAGACCCCTTGTGGTCTCACCGCCTTCTTCAGGCCACCAGGGCCTCATTTCAATATATCCTTCCGCTTGAACTGGAATACAATTTAAATTGAGAGCGGGGGCATTGTAGTGGCAGTGGGGCTGTAGTGATTGCCGAGGGCTGGCGGGTAGTTGGATGTGGCGCAGCAGCATAGCTCAGAACAACTACAGCTGAGCAAGTGCCCAGGCATTTGTCAGCCCGAGTGGGATAGGTATGCCCAGGCATGGGTCCCAGGCTCACTGTGTCACTGGATTCAAGCTATCCTGGCTGATGAGGGGTGAAACTGCGAAAGCGGACCTAGGATGCTTGTTTCTGGTCCAGGGAGGACCTGGCTTGGCAGTTCGGGCTGGACTGTTCCCATGAGGCACAGGGTCAAGACTGATTTGCATATGGCCAGGTCTAAACTGGGGTGGCATGGTGAGCAAAAGAATGATGGATTTAACCCAGATCTATTGACTGGGGGTGAATGTTTTGATTTGTTCTGCATTCCGTCCCTCAATTGTGTGTCTTTTGGTTTCTCGCTCTAAGTGCACCAGGTATGCCCAGACGTGGGTCCCGGGCTCACTGTGCCACTGGATTCAAGCTATCCTGGCTGATGAGGGGTGAAACTGCGAAAGCGGACCTAGGATGCTTGTTTCCAGTCCAGGGAGGACCTGGCTTGGCAGTTCGGACTTAACTGTTCCCATGAGGCACAGGGCCAAGACTGATTTGCATATGGCCAGGTCTAAACTGGGGTGGCATGGTGAACAAAAGAATGATGGATTTAACCCAGGTCGCTTGACTGGGGGTGAATGTTTTGATTTGTTCTGCATTCCGTCCCTCAATTGTGTGTCTTTTGCTTTCTCGCTCTAAGTGCGCCGGGTATGCCCAGACGTGGGTCCTGGGCTCACTGTGCCACTGGATTCTAGCTATCCTGGCTGATGAGGGGTGAAACTCCGAAACCGGTCCTATGATGCTTGTTTCCGGTCCAGGGAGGACCTGGCTTGGCAGTTCGGGCTTAACTGTTCCCATGAGGCACAGGGTCAAGATTGATTTGCATATGGCCAGGTTTAAACTAGGGTGGCATTGTGAGCAAAAGAATGATGGATTTAACCCAGATCTCTTGACTGGGGGTGAATGCTTTGATTTGTTCTGCATTACGTACATCAATTGTGAGTCTTTTGCTTTCTCGCGTTAAGCCGTGGAGGGCACCTTGTGACTACAAGAACGGGATACCTGGAGACACTGCATTGTGCTATGCATGCATAGGAAAACGGAGAAAAATAGGAAACATGCGGAACAACTGCTAAAAGAAAATTAAACGGATGTTTCATATACCCAACACTAAAGAAGAGGAAATACATTTTTACATCCTAACGCACGCATGTGTTTATATTTTAAAATCTATATTTAAGAAGATAACATAAATACCTTTAGTGTTGTATGTATAAAATATTTATATTCTTTTAGAAATTATTTGGAATCCTGTGTGAGTCAAGCCACCATAATTTATTTATTTATTTGAGGTTTTTGTAAAGTGCATCAATCATCCCCTAGAGGATATTAGGGCGCTGGTAAGGCTGCTGTCAGTTGTAGAGGCATTAGTTGGCACAGAGGCCTCATATCTATGTCCTGAGCAACAATGTTTATAGTTTCTTCCTGAATACGAAATGCTCTTCAGTAAGATGCAAATTTAATGGTAGTCTGTTCCATTGAATAGCCGCTAAATGTGAGAAGGAGCATCCTCATGCTTTAACTCTTTTTATTTGCCTTGTTTAGGCTAATGCAAGATTGCGAGATCTTAGATCACGTGTTGGATTATGGAATTCTATTCTTGTTTGTAGAGTTGCTGGGCCTAGTATATGCAGCGCTTTGTGTGCGTAACAAAGTAATTTGAAGTTCACTCTTTGGCGCATGGGTAACCAATGTAGCGTCGCTAAACAAGCAGATGCAGAGCTATATCTTTATTACATATCAATTTGGCTGCTGCATTTTGTGTTACTTGTAATAGTGAAAACAGATAATCTGCCAAGCCCACATACAGAGCATTCCCATAATCTAGCCTACTTGTTATGAGGGCATGGACTATTGTTTTCCTCCAGTTAACTTGAATCCATTTGAAAAATCTCCTTAGTAGTTTTAAAGTTGCAGAGCATTTGCCAGAGGTGGCCTTAACTTTATCTTGCATAGTTAAAGAGTTATCTATGAGTACTCCTTGATTTCTCACTACCTTCTTGGGCTTAGATTCGGCTTCCAGGGAAGTTGGTCACCATGAGGAGTCCCATGTCAGGGTGGCCCTTCTGAAAAGTAGGATCTCCAACTTTACGGCATTCAATGTGAGGCAGTGATCTGTCATCCAGTTTGCTGTCTCCGATAGACAGTTTACCAGTTTATTTCCGGTGTCGTCATGTCTTTCTCCTATTGATATCACCAGCTGTGTATCAGCGTAGAAATATATATCAAAACCCCATTTCTTCATGATCATTGCCAGGGAGGACACATAGATATTAAAAAGTATCAGACTTAAAGAGAAGCCCTGTGCGACTCCACAATCAATTGTCTGGGGGTGTGACTTGAAGGGGCCAAGCTGTACTGTTTGAATTATTTTTACCAGAAAAGAACTACACCATTGCAAAGTTTCAAAATGAAATCCAATTTCATGTAATCTTTTCATTAATAAGCTGTGTGATACAGTATCAAAACCACCAAAATATCTAGTCGTATCAGGGAAACTGCTTTGCCCTGATCCACTAGTAATTTGATGTTGTCGAGCATGGCTAACATGGTAGACTCTGTACTAGACTTGGCTCTAAAGCCTGTTTGAGATGGGTCTAGTAGACCATTGTTCGCCAAGTAAGCTGTCAGCTGACCATTGATTAATTTTTCAAAAATATTGGACATGTAGGGAAGTTGAGAAATTGGCTGGTAATTTGAGAGAATGGCGGCATCCATGCCAGTTTTTTTGCCAAGGGTGTAATCAATGCTTGTTTCCAAGAATCTGGATACGCTGCCTCGGACAATAAGCTGTTAAATATTTTTGTTAGGCAAGGGCTCAATGTTGATGCAAGACACCATAACCCCAAAATTACGTAGATTTTCCTTATATTGTAAAACTGAAGGACCTTCCATACGTGATAATGGGGATGCAGGGGCTGTCTTAAATGAAGATGCTAGAACTTGGGACATGTGGAATAGTCAGAACCACATGTTTTGTTTGTTTGCAAAGGTTTGGAGGCTCAAAGCAGAAGATTTTAAAGATTATTTTGCTTATAGAATCATTTTAGAAAATCCCAAGAGGAACCTTTAGCTACAGTGCATCCTACAAGAGACTGTTGTTTGTTTCCCTCTTGTTACATTTTTGAAATTATTTTATAACGATTTTCTTGTAGCTTTTTAATATGAAAATGCGTGTTTGGAAGCACTTCTATTCAATAAAATGCTATTGTGTGAGTTAATCTCCTTACAGATGTGGTTTGTGGTACTTCAAATGTGGAGTCAGCTACAAATCCCACAAAACATGCAAGATTGATAGCAGTCACAAAACAGTTGTATGTAGTTTCAATTCCTGAAAATAGTCAGATAGTACCTCATGTTAGGCCAGGAGAACATTTGCTTACATTTTGGAAAATGTGAAATAACACCCCCAAACAGTGTAGGGACATGGTTGTCTGGAGCAGCAACTGTTTCTTTAAATTACACCAGCTACTTTTAAAAACACATTTCCATATGGGTATATTGGGTATATGGGATATTGGTTAGCTCTCCCTTTAGAGCACAATATCTGCTTTCACAGGCAATCACAGTAGGTCAGAAAATGCAACATAACTGATTAATATTCATTTAGCAGGCCAGTTTCTGACCCACGCAAAAGGGCAATTTACAATGCGACTGATAGGTGCATAGGTCACAACTCAAATTATACCATTGTTTGTAAACCAGTCTGTGCGCAGTTTGTAGATCCTTGGTTTGTGAAGAGAGATAGTGATCATGCCCCAATTGTTGTAAATAAAAGGTACCAATACCATGCATACAGCTTAGGATATTTATGCTTTTTGAAAGATCGTCATATACAGCTCATGCCAGAAAAGACAAACCATATCTTCATTATCAAATGATTGAAACGAGACAATAAAGAAGGGAAAAGGATATTGGAAAAACCCTTCTTAAAGTCACAGGCAATTGCATCAGGATCTGATGCAATCAGGTGATAGCATCATCTACATATGATAGTCTTAGTAGAGGGGTAACAATACTAGCGAAGAGCAATTCTCTGTAATGTCTAATTGGAAGAGATGGCAGATTTGTAATGCTCCTACAGTACATGGCTCTAATGAAAATGACCCACTAATGTTCCAACATTTGCTTTTTGGAAGTGGCTTCATCGGAGGGTCTCCTCATTATATGTGAAGATATCAATCTAATGCTAGATCCCGATATTGATTCGTCTAATGCCTTACTAGGACACCATATGCGTCAAACATAAGCTGCTGTCCAACATAACATAAGGTCTTAGATGTGGGGTGGTGCTATTGCCTTCCTTAATCTCCTGGCTATACATATTATTATGCACCACATAAACATATCTCTAGTTTAGATTTGATTTGTGTTGCTCAAGTCCTATCTCCATATATCTCTGTTTGTCACTTTACCCATATTATCTCTTTGCAAGAATTTTTATGTACCAAACCTGTCCTAGGACAAGGACAGACCTTGCTTGATAATGGTCAGTATAAAAATATATGATTAAAGTACTGTACAATGTTTTTTAAGAAACTACTGTCTCTGCCTCTCTTTTTATGATAGTATAGGACAGTAGTTCTCGAATGAGCCATTCAGAAAAAAAATCTTTGACTATATAGTAAGTCAGTTACTATAAACAATTAAGGCTATATATGCACCAAACAGTCATTGGCTTAGCCGGTGTATGTGCAAGAAGTAATATAATTGCAATCAATCAGAGGCATAAAATCAAAACACTATATAAATAAGTGTGCTCAGTGCCCCCACACAAACAGAAGTGAGTACAGCTACATATGTGTATATATTGGAAAAACAAACCACTATGGTCTTCAATTACATCAATTTGCAACAATTTATAGCGGAGGACAACAAATGAACATCAAAGACCAAGTCTGATGGTTATTTTGTCAATTATATTTTGACCTCTACAGGCATTTCTGAGGTCTCATCAAGACAGAGCAGAGTTGGCACACCTTTTGTAGGTTGGTAATTGAAGAGATAATTGAAGATGAGGTACCCATATGATTGGGCATTGAATGCACACATTTTATAACTAGAAGTAATAGTGAGAAAAAAACACCCAAAGGTTTGGAGCAGTCTGATGAATGAGGAGTAAATCTTATAACTGTGGTAGGCAAACTGCCATGCAGCCTTAGTGCTCCTGTCTGGTGGTGCGAGGAGACAAAGAATCAAGATGTAGCACAGTTGCAGTGTGTATCATCACTAACAATCCTTATATAATTTGGAATGCCATAAATGCTGTTGTCGGAGGGCTACCCTTAGTTTCACTATTCAAAAAGATAGAAATCTCAGAGAAGAGACAGAAAGATTATGCAATTCCTTAATTTGTTTAGAAATTGAGCATGCTGTTTTTATTCGGCAGGGGACATCTACCTCACAGGATGTCCCTATTCATCAAAAGCAGCAGCACTGTGAAGGGTTAGGACGTGAGTGAGAATAGAGCTTTGTGATCCATGAGTAAGCTAGCAGGGATTGAAGGATGGTTCACACGTGTGCAGGGCTATAGGCCTGATGATGGAATGAAAAGTTGGCACTATTAAGAAATGCTGCCTTCAAGATTATAAAAGGGCACCTAGACATTCAAGCCTCTTATCAATCCGTCATCTTGTCTGCATTTGATGATTATGCTCTTTTTTTATATCTGTTTTTACTGTGCTCTTACCCATGTTTTCACTCACTGGTGACTGCACCATTCCCCTCATAGCTTTGTTTTGAAATTACTGTAGGTCCCCATTCGTCTTTTACAAAACAGAAAATTCAATATGGAAGATATCAAGATATCTTTGTTGAATAAAAATTGAAATACTTCATAAACTGTGACTACTTTCAATGATGCTATCCTACAGTAAATAACTCCTTGTCTGGCATTAGCCAAGTCCTGTTGATTATACTAATATTAAAGTATAATAAACTTGCTTAAAGGGGCTTTCAGACACCTCTCTTCACCCATTGGTCTGTTGTTGTGTCATTCACATTTTACTTCCACCCACTACAGCATACATCATGGGGAAAAGGGTCAGCCTACTTCAGTCACTGGTTAACTTTACTTTGAGTGACGAAATGTTGCTCATTCACAATGAGCACATCCACACACAAGGCAGTTACTTTGGTGCCAGTGCTTTTCTTTTTACTTTATACTTACTTTAGTTTAAAACAGTCTTTTAATTAAACCGCTGCATCATACACGATCACAATAATACATACATATATTTCAATCTAGCAGTGGTGGAAAGAGAGAACAGTGCAATTTCAATCCTCAACTAGGTGTCCCAAATGATGCCCAACCTTTTACATGTGTGAACCTCATGTGTCAACTCCCCCCCCTTGCCCTGCCAACTAAGGGGCTGATTACGATGGCGGGCGGAAGCACATCCGCGGTGCTGGCGGTGGCAGAAAATGCCCTTTTCCGCACTCCATCGGCGGTCCTTGCGTCCGCCGCATTACGATGGGCAAAGATAGCCCATTTCCCGTCCGCTGCGGTGTTTCGGGAACCGCCAGGAATCCCCTTCCGCAGCGGTGGCGGACGGAGCCAAAAGGGAGGGACAGCCGTGCGGAATGCGGTTACGACCGCCGGTTGTATTACAATGCCACAAACAGCCCACCACACCGCTGCGGAGAATCCGGCCAATCGAGGATGGCGGTGGCAATACTGCGGATAGCTCCATGTGTTCCTGTCCGCTGGGGAAACGGCGGTCTTTGGCCTTACCGCAGCAAATCCGACTGCCGCGGAAGGATTTTCAGCTTTTCCGCCGCTGAATCCTGGAATCCGTCCACCGTGGTAGGGTGTTTCTGGCGGTGCATCCTAATCTGGCCGGCGGTTTTGCCGCGGTACCTGCGGGCAGAACTTTCCCGCTAGCACGGCGGTCAGAATGCTTTTCCGTCTGCCATCGTAATGAGCCCCCAAGTTCTGTATTTCTCCCAGGCGCCCCAAATCTTTTCCCATTTCTTTGGGCATACTCTGCTCTGGTAAACTACTTTCTCTGCTTGTTTGCACCAATCTAAATCTCGTTTCCAATCACTATTCTTTGGGGGTTCTATGCCACCCCACGCCCTAGCAATGTTCCTCTTTGCCACCATAGCAGCTAACATCAGCCAGACCTTGGTGTGTTTAGGCCATGTCGTTTCCCCAGTTACTTCCAACAGTTGCCTTTTTGCTTCTGCTGGGACTTGCAGACCCTCTACTGCAAACATTATACGGGCCACTTCAGTCCAGTATCTTTGAATTTTAGGGCATGCCCAAAGAATATGAAAAAAGGAGCCCATTTCCCCACAGCCCCTGGCACATTGGTCCGAGTCACAGCGGCCTATTTTGTACTGGAGCATCCGAGAAGTGTATGATCTATGTAGTATCCTAAGTTGAATTAATCAGAACCGGGTACATATAGCTCTTTCCCTAGGACTCTGTATGGCCTCAGCCCAATCGTCATCTTCTAATAGGCCTAAGTCTGTTTCCCATGCTTCCCTCAGAGGGCCCAAAGGATCTGGTAAATTATTCATTATTTTCCGATGTGTTAACGAGATAGACTACTCCTTGACCCGCTAACAGAACAGTCGGGTAGCTGTTCTCCTTCCGGTACGTGGCATCTCAGAGCATGTTTCAGCTGCAGATATCGAAACCGTTCTCCGTTGGCCATCTGAAATTCTGTTTGCAAATCTTCAAATTTCCCAATGAGGGCCCATTTATGAAAGCCCCGGAGCCTCCAATCACACTCCCAGAGAGGGGTTTTTTCTGTCAGTTTGGCGTCCCACCCTCCTAGTTTTGTGGCAGCTCACCATGTTTGAGCCACCGTCTTTGTATGTATAGGGAGTGTTTTTTGTACGATCTTTACGATACAATACAGCCGGGTACCCTCTGTTTCTCATTGCGTGGTGGTCTACCCGGTATGCTGGTTCTGTCTGGGTTGTAAAGACCCAGTCATTAATATTTATGAGCTAGGATGCAAGGTAGTAGCTCCTCACATCTGTGACCACTAGCCCCCCTTCGTATATTCCCCTCTGTAACTTACGCAACGCAATTCGCGGGCTACCCTCTTCCCATAACAGGATACGCAACACCCCATCAATCACTCGAAAAAACGTGTCCGGGAACTGGTATGGGGTGTTCTGAAACACGTATAAGAGTCGCGGAAGGGCCAGCATTTTGAATAATACGGCTCGACCCAGGAGTGTAACTGGGAGTCACCTCCAATGACACACTTCCCCTCGCAGCCTCTCCAATTGTGAATATAGGTTCAGGGCCAAAAATTCTCTCTCCGACTTAGTTATCCAAATCCCTAAATACTTGAATTTGTCTTTTTGTGTCAGGGAAGTACAGACAGAAGTGAGAGGTGGGATCTCTCCAGCTAAGGGAAAAATGAGCGGCTTGTCCCAATTAATCTGGTAGCCCGAGTAGCTGCAAAAACATCAAAAGATATGTATAAGTCTATGGAATGTCTGGCGAGGTTTATATGCATACAGTAATGCATCGTCCGCATATAAGGAAATTTGTTCCTCCCAACCTCTCCCAATGTCTGTGCCGTATACAAGAGGGTCCCTGTGCACCCACGCTGCAAGCGGTTCAAGTGCCATCACACAAATGACAGAGGAGAGGGGGCAGCCCTGTCTTGTACCCCTATATAGCATAAAGGGCCTGAATACTGATCCATTTACCCGGACTCAAGGGGTCAAAATATAGCAACCATACCCAGGCACAAAACTTTGGGCCAAGTCTGGGCAGTACAGCGAATATGTATGGCCATTCAATGCTGTCGAACGCCATACGGGCATCCAATGACAGCGTTGCTATGGCTTCTGCTAATTGGGACCCTGTTACGGCATGACGCCATATAGGCGTCGGAGATTTAGCCTGGTGCTCCTGTGTGGCATGAACCCGGATTAGTCGGGATGAATTAATGTGGAGATAATGGGGTGCAGTCTATGAGCCAGCACCTTAGCTAGTACTTTTGCTTCGAAGTTTAGGAGGGAAATGGGTCTGTTTGAGCTACATAACTCAGGGGGTCTATCTTTCTTTGGTATAACCACTATGGTGGCCATTCTTAAATCATCTGGTAGCCGTCCTTCCTCCTTGGATGCTTGGAACATATTTAGCATTGGTTGAGCTATTGTGTCTGCTACACATTTATAAAATTCGGAGGGCAGTCCATGTGGACCTGGTGCCTTTCATGACTGTAAGTCTGGAATGGCCCCTATGATCTCCTCCCTTGTTAAGTCATTATCAATAGCTTCCCTATCGTCTGCCGATAACTCCAACAAAGAAATATCCCAAAGTAAATCAGCACAATCTTCCCCCGTCCTTTCAGTGGCGGACTGGTATATTTCTTCATAATATGTTGCGAAGGCCTCAGCTATTTCTGATCCGGACCGACATGTGCCGCTGTCTGGTGTCTGGATCTCCAGCACCCAGCTTCGGTCCCTGTCCCTCTTCGCTAACCATGCTATTAATTTATTAGCCTTGTCGCCTAGATCGTATAGGCGCCTCTATGTGGCCACGCATGAGTCCAAGCCGCTTCCTTCTCCAAGTCTCCTAGTTCCTGCTGTTCAAGACGTATCTTATGTCCCAACTCGTTATCCGATATGTTCCTTTCACCCACTTGTAACTCCAAGTCGGTAATTTCTTGCTCAAGTTCCGCACATCGGAGATAACGTTCTTTTCTTTTGCCCCTGATTGCTGCTTGTATGTATCCCCTTGCCACTGCTTTGTAAGCCTCCCACAGTGTGCTTGGCGATCTCACCGACCCAGAGTTTTCATCAAAATATTGTTTCGATCTTTCGGTGAACTTGTCTTGGAATTCCCAGTCCTTAAACTGCCAGGGGTCAATACGTGGAGGGAGAGTAAAGTCTTGAATGAGGCCTCGCAAACTTACCTCCACTGGGGAATGGTCCGATATGCCCCTTGCTTTGTGTTGTGCATCGTGGAAGCGACCCTCGAATATGCGCTGTGTGAATAGATAGTCCAATCTGGACCCGCTGCCATGTGCGGCAGAGACATGTGTATAGAGTCTGGCAGATGGATTGTGTGCCCTCCATAGATCTGTGAGTCCCAATGCCTCTGCAAACTTCTCAGTGGTTCCGAGACCATGGTTGGCGTGAGACCGTTGTCCTATCAAGGTCTGGGGACATTGTGGCAATCATGTCTCCACCCAGTATTAGGCTGCCTGGGGGCATGTCGAGCAGTGTTTTACTTAATGCCGGGAGGGTGTCGGCATGTAGTTTAGGGGGTATATAGGTACAACACAGATTAAGGGCCTGTCCCTCCAACATTCTGGCTATTGCCACGTATCTACCCAATGGGTCCTGCCAAGTGCGGCCCGGCAGGAAGGGCACCATGTTTTTTATCGGGACTGCCACCCCTCTAGACCCTGAGGTAAATCCTGCATGGGCCGCCAGAGTGTAGCCGAATCTATTGAGCGCCAGATAGCGGGTGCCCCAGAGGTGTGTCTCCTGTAAAAAAACCAGATCAGAGGAGTGTCTACGCACATATTGTAGAACCATGGTACATTTGATCTTGTCCCCAAGGCCACTGACGTTCCACGTTCATATCCTCAGAGCCTTTGTGGATTTTGTTGTCATAGTGTAACCTAATGACTTGCTACCCTACTTCCGCCCCCACTGCCCTCCCCCGCCAATCCAGATTAGAGTATTGCGAAGCCTGCGTAGAGGCGTATGTACAGCAGGAACAACATAACCATTAAACATTCCTAATTTCCTAATACTTAAACACCTTCCCCTAATACCTCCACCCCACCCTGCTACCCTGCACCGTAGGTCTATAACTACCCACTTCCCCAATTTTCAGAGTGCCTGTCGCCCTTTTCTAACCATTACAATACACTGGGGTGAGCTAGCACCGTTACCTCCAACCCAAAGGCGGCCACCCACTACTCCCATAGCTTCCGATTTAAATTGTGTCTGCATACATATTAGTATCTAGTCTCGGCACTTACGTATCTTTGCCCGGCTATGAAGTTCTCAGTTCAGTGCCCATCACAGTTTGTTCGAGGCCCATCCCTGGCCCAGCATGCTGTACCCCCCAATCAGAATGCCCTCCTGCTAAAGTGGAGGTTGTTGCCCCTTCCTTCCCACACCCTCAACCAGTAGGAGTCTGTGAAAGATCCTCCAACAGGGGTCCCCCATTTGTGCTGGTGTTAGAAGGCCCCCTGGTGGAGCCGTCGCTCCTCTCTCTGCGTCGTGTTTGGTCCCGTTCCTGTTGTTGCTGCTGTTTGGGTACTTCTCCGCCTTCCAGCCAGTTCCATACCTCCTCGGGTTCTGTGAAATACCATGATTTGCCCTTGTCCAATACTCTGAGTTTAGCCGGAAATAACATCATATATTTGAGGTTGTTGGCTCGCAACGCTCTCTTTACTTCATCAAAGGTGCTTCTTTGGCGTTGTACCATGAGGGTAAAGTCTGGGAAGAAGCTGATCGTTGCGTTCTCATATGATATGTCCCCTTGCGTGCGGCCTGCAAGATGGTGTCACAGTCGCGATAGTTGAGTAGTCTGGCAATAATAGTTCTGGGGGGGCCCGGCTTTGGTGCCAGTATTGGTGCTCTGTGTGCCCTTTCGATTGTGAAGAGTTTTGAGGGACACTTGGGTTTCAGGTGGTTGATGATGAGGTCCTCCAGGAAGAGATCCACCGAGGGTCCCTCCACCCCCTCAGGGACCCCTACCACCCTTATGTTATTCCTGTGGGCTCTCCACTCCTGGTCTTCCAATTTTGCAGCCATCAGCTTGTGTTGGTGAGTGAGACGTTGGACTCGGTCTTCTAGTTTACGGGTGACGGATTGTAGGTCGCAAATCTTTGTTTCTGCCACTGCGACTTTTTCGGATGCTTTATTCATGTCCACTCTCAGGAGATTTACTTCTATAGTGACTTTGTCCATTTTGGACTCAAGGGTCGTTCCCAGTTCATGGAAAGCTGCCATTATGGCTCCCAGCAAGGGTTCCATTGACTCTTGGCCTTCGGGCGCTGTCGCCCCCTCTGCCGATGTTGGTCGGGGAACCATATACTTATCCAGTTTATTTGTTTGGGGCGGGGGCCCACCTTTGGGGCGCATTGTGTCTTTTCCAGGGGGCGGGGGGACTCGCTCCGGTTCGTCCCTGTCGCGTAGTTGCATGCATGACCAGGGGGTTCCTCATATAGTCCAAACTATAATATAGGTGGTGGGGAGTGGGTGAGGAGCCCCAACCCCACTATCCGTGCCGCAGACCCCTCGTTGTCGGTATTCCTGATCCCGGGCTGATTTTACAGGACTTTGCTCCAGGCCTAAAGCACCACAGGGCGCTCGCCAAGGCATCCGGGTATTGTCCCGCTCTGTATATGTATGTGGGGGGAAGGCGCTAGATCTTTTGGGTGATAGCCCCATACACTGTTTCGCACTCTGGATCTTTATTCCCCCCACTATGGCTGATCCGGGTCAGTTACCGTATGCCGTCGGTAATGGCCAGCCACAGAGGGCACTTGAGTCCCTCTCCGCAACGTCAGTCATTGGAAGGCGATGTATGTTCGCCCTCCCTCCACAGTTAAAGATGCAGCCCCAGTACACAGGTAATTACAGTACCTGGTCAGGGGGGTATCTTGGGCCCCAGGTGTCTGATTTCTGTGGTGATACAGGAGCGAATCCTCCAGGATCCATTTGTGCCCAATTGCTACCACTCATCAGGTTCTCCCCCTCCTAGGCAGCCACCAAGAAGGAGGAACTCCCTGCAGCCGCCCAGCGACCAGCTCCTCTTCACGGTGCGGAGGGAGGCAGGGACCGGATCACGCTCCCGTCCTCTGAGTTCGGCTTCTCTTTGCTGCTCAGTTGATGGGTTGCTGCAGTCTGCGGCCCAGCAATCCGGGCGCAGGCTAACTCCATTTTCTCTATGGCCACTCCCCCAGAAGCCCTCGGAACTCGTTTGGTGGGCGCGCTCCTCACGGCGTATTGCAGCGAAGGTCTCGCCTCTGGCTGCTCAGAAACAGGATTTCCTGGGGTTGTGTCCGCAACTCAAGCAATCTCCCACACTGCAGGACACCCCCCGGTATGCCCCTTGTCTTGGGGTCGGGTGGATTTCATGCGGATTTCAAGAGGAAGCAGGGTGGTCACTACAGAGCTTTTACGCTAAGCGACCATCTTGTTCGGCGTCTAGCCACGCCCCTATACTTACTTTAGTGGTGCCTTTATGTTTAGAGCCTGAGGTGAAAACAGGACCTTTGTACCAGATTTGAGCAAAGGCCACATTCCATGCTTTGCCAGTTCCTATCTCCTGCCAATGCTATTGTAAATTCCTTTTGAATTGTCCTCTGCTTATCTGACTGCTGGTATTTCACAGCATAACAGATTGCTTCCATTTGAAACTGTATTGAGTTATCCTCTTTTTAATATCCATGCAGTACACGTATTGAAAGCTTCAATATCATGCATGTGAGTTAATATTTTGGACTTAGTTTCACTAATGATTCCTTATTAAACTTTGCCCAGGAAGAAATTCAACCTTTATTGTGCTTGATTTGCTGAACGGTTACACATTTTTGTTATTATATATTTCCTACTTTCCTTCCTTCTTTCTTTCGTCCCTTCTTTCTTTCTTTCCCAATTTCCTTCTTTCATTAGTTCCTTCTTTCCTTCCTCTTTTCATTGTCATAATTTCCTTCTTGACATCTTTCGTTCTGGCGTTCTTTCTTTTCTCTCTCTTTCCTACTTTCTTTCCCTATTTCTTACTTTCCATTCCTTTTCTTTTTTTTCTTTCTTTCTTTTCCTTCTTTATTTCCTTTCTTCCTTCTTTCTTTTATTTCCTCCTGTCGTTCCTTCTATCCTAGTTTCTTTCGTTTTCTCTTTCTTTGTTCACTTATTTTCCTTTCCTTGCTTTCCTGTTTCCTTTCTTTTCTTACATCAATATTTCTTTCCTTTTTTCCTTCACTCCTTCTTCCATTCATTTTTTACTTCTGTCCTGCTTCCTCTCCTTCTTTCTTTGCTTCTTCCCTCCTTTTTTGTTATTTTCTTTCCTTTACTTCTTTTCCTCATTCTTTCCTTCTTTTCCCTTTGCCTTCTTTCTTAGTTTCTTCTTTCTTGCCTTCTTGCTTTCTGTCTTTCTTTCCCTATCTTTTTTTTCTTTCCTTCTTTTTTACCTCATTCCTGCTTTCTTTAGTACATTCTTTCTTTTTTCATTATTTCCTTCCATTTTTCTTTCCTTTCCTTTCTTTTCTTTCCCTTTTCTTTCTTTTCTTCTTTCTTTCCTACTTTTCTGATTTTCCTTCTGTTTCTTCTTTCTTTCTTTTTCCTTCTTTTCTTCATTGTTTTCCTTTTTTCCATCTTTTCTACTTACCTTCTTTGTTTCTTTCTTTCTTACAGGCAAGAGGCTGTCAGCCAATGGCAGAACAATTGCCTTTTTTATGCCTGTGTTAACCAAAACCTTTTGATTTTACTAAAATTATGTGTATGACATAGTTACTTATAGGGGTTTTCAGCCAATTGTGTGGCATTGTGTTAACATTGTTCTCCAACCCACTCAAGCATGCATCAAGGGGAAAAGCATCAGTCCACATCATTCATTGACTGACTTCATTATGAGTTATTGCATGCTGCCCTTTCACAATGAGCACATCTACACGCAAAGTAGTTCCCTTCAGTGCCAAGGAGTACTATAGTAAGGTGTGCTATTCTAAGGTAAAACAACGTTTTTGTCTTTAGTCATTGATGAACACCCTGCAGCTTCCAGAACAATAACGTTTTGCAAAAACTATGACATAAAAAAACAAGAATTGCTAAAAGGCTGGCAGACAACACCAGACTTATTGGCTTTGCCAATGCTTGGTTTGTAATATGTGGTGACCTGCATTTCCCAGGGGAAAGGGACTGAGAAAATTGATTGAAGTACATTTAGAATAAGTAACATATTAGACGAGTAATACAAGGGCAAGGCATAAACAAATATGTAGCACATCTTGACATATGGACCATGAGGAGAAATGGGAAAATAAGGGAATGATAAGTGATATAAAGAGATAGGTAAAGTGAGGACAAACCATGGATACACTTATGAACATTCAATGGCTGGTACGCAGCCTATCAGATCCCAGCATTTCAATGAAAATATACTTCAGGAAATAAAACCTTACACGCACTCTCTTACTAAACATAGGGGCATAATTACAAGCCCCTATCGCCACCACAGCGTCACTTTTTTGGACGTTGTGGTGGTGATAGTGTCTTCGCCTTATTTACAAGGCAGCGTTAAGCCTCTTAATGTGGCTTAACGTTGCCTCGTAAATAAGGCCCCCTTCCCTGCTATACTTAGCGGGAAAGGGGTGGGCAAAGGGTGTTGTGGTGGGCGTTCCACTGCAACACCCATTGATTTTGACGTTGCCCCATATTTACAAGGGCAGCGTAAATATGGGTCAGTGCCAAAATTAAGACCAGGGGAAACCTGGTCTTAAACAGGCTCGAGGAGGAGAAATGTTTCATTTCTCCTCGTTTTTGCTGTTTCCTTGTGCGCTGCGTTGTGCAGCACACATAGAAAGAGAAAAAGGCCATTGATTGTTTATATGCAGGAAGGTGTCCCTTCCGGCACATAATCAATAAAAAAAAAATGACGTTCTGCAGCTTCTATGTGTGTTGCATTAAGCAGCACACATAGAAGTTTCAAAATGCCATTTCAGATTGTTTATGTACAGGAAGGTGTCCCTTCCTGCACATAAACAATCCCTTCCTGCACATAAAAAATCTTCCCCTACAACGCAGGCACCCTTGCACTATGGTGCAAGGGTGTCTGCGTTGGGGCTAGGCAGCTAAAATTAGCGCCAGCGCAGGGGGATCGCAGGGCTGCAGCGTATCCTTGTAAATATGGTGCAGCCCTGCGTTTTGGAAGTGGCAGAGCACGGCGTTAAGCCAAGGTGGCCAACGCCGCGCTCCGCCACATCCTAGTAAATATGCCCCATAGTTCCATTTTTGTTGGGTAAAACATCATTTTAAATGTCAGGTCCTGTTTTGCACCAAGTGTACGTTAAAAAATGTGAAACAAAGAGAGTCTGGTCTGCAGATGAGTAATGTCCATTGTTGATTTTTTACTTTGCTCTGCTTTATTTATGCATTGATTGGACCTTAGAATTTGTATATTGTAACAAAGTATGGACTTTGGGCTACATAAATATCTGGTGTAAGCACATACACTCGCTTTATAAAAGTGGCTGGAGTTTATCGCCGAAGTAAATTGAAATCTTAGCGTTCACATGTGAGACACAAGCCAAGGGACAAGCAGATTTTGAAATGGTCCATGGAAGATGAAAGCGCTGTTAAATGGCCCTTAATTATTTACAAGAAAGATTATAGAGAAAATGTGTAAAGTTCAAAGAAAATAAATCATGACGTCTTCATACGTTGGTACACTCCAATTAGTATATATTTGATTTTTTGAATGTTTGTGAACTTTGTAAATTTCTTTGCTTTCACATTTGTCATGTGGTAGTTTACGTTCACTGTAATAGGATTTCAAAACTACATTTAAAACAAAATAAGCTTCAAATAGTTTATTGCGAGACATGTCAAGGAAACATTTAATGTTGTGTGTAGAACGATTCGCTCGCATACAAATTTGATTTATTATTGCTAGTTCAAGGTGTAATAACTAGTTTAACGTATTACTTACAGGTGTCCATGATCCAAACCGCCATTCAGTAAACTTTTGCCCTCGATTTGAAGGAGTGGCTGTTGTCAGCGCTTTCATAACTTCTTTGCAAGGTGCAATTTCACAGTCCTGTGAATATATACGTAACCCAGATAAAGATAACTTGAAACATTATTATAGAAAAACACATGAAAAGTTGTAATTCAAAACCAAACGAATGCTTTCAACCAAGTATGACACAACATGTATTTATCAGATAGCTAGAACATGAAGGAGGCACGGAATTAGGCCCACATCACGAGTTGCCTAGAGTGTTATCCCCGTGAAGGTCACTGCTCCGGGCAACTACGAGTTTCCTCGGTGTCTTCGCAACGGCAGTCACTGGGTGTGCATACTCTGGACCGGATGTCCAACTTGCAAGTGGATCTGTGGGGGCTGCTGGTAGCTGCAGTGCCCGGGCCCCAGCCAATCGCATACTGCAGCATAATGGGGTCATAAAAGCGCTACATTGCTAGATCTAAACCCGCTCCACCCTACCATCAAACCTATCTCCCACAGCGCAGTCAAGAGAAAAGGCCCCCACGCAATTGTCACCTGCTCCAAAGAGGTGGTAAATGTGTGAGAATTTGAGCAACCTTATTTCCCCTGGTAGGGGGAAATCATGTGGAACTGGAGCCAGTGATCCTGAGTCAGCATGTTATCCCCCATTCCGGGTAATCATCAGACACATGTGGGGGATAGAAACAGAATCGAAGGGTCTGGCCCTCTGTTATCTCTGCTCTTATATCTGGGGAACTTGTAAAGAGGCCTCTAGTAGTTGACAATTCCAGGCATCTATGATGCTATGCTTTGTAGAGGTCTGATTGTTTTTCCTATCATGGTCTTTCCAAATGGCCACTCTGTCAAGGTATTGAAGAGAGTGTAGAGTTGAGGAGTTAACAAGAAGGGTGCATACAAATAAAAAAAGCTACAATTTCATTTAACACTATCATTTATCTTTGGCTGCTGAGTTCTATACTATTCTCTTGGTCTAGGTTACCTCATATCCGTACATGAATATACCAGAGTCTTTCCCATACCAAGGTCCCTCTACTCTCTGTAGTCTATTCTCTTTTTATACCCCTTCAAACATGATGTAGAAGGTTTTTTCCCTGCCAAACATCCCCATTCATTTGTGCCATCATTCTTTCATCAGTCAGCATCTAATTATATCTACATTCACTTCTTCACCAAATTGCTGCTTGTTTCTTCATTCTTCTTCACACACAAGATAAGAAAACTCGATTTTCCATAACCACTCTATTGCTGATTTTCAGCCTGCTGGCAGTTCTTATCCAAAGTGGCAAAGGTACCCACAACATAGTGTGTATCAGTGGCGGCTCGCATAGGGCGTGCTGCGTGGCGGTGGGACGGGGCAGGGGAGGGGCCTGGTGGGGGGGTAGTAAACTCGGACATACGACGGAACGGAGGCACGCCCTATGCGAGCCGCCACTGGTGTGTAAAGGTGCTCAAAGTGACTATATACAAATAAAGACAACACCTCCTTGTGATAATCCCCGGTCTTTTCAACTATCTAGTCAGATCCTGTTAGAATTTACAGTCTCACAATAGATCAAGTTGGAAACTCTAGATCAAGGCGATTATCACAAGGACACTGTGTCGTCTGCACCGTTGACATTATTTAACAAGCCCATGTTCTGTACATACATGAGTATAAAATTTGTACAGAAATATAAATGATAAATGGTTCAGAAAGAAGGCCTATATATTGCATTAAGTTCATTGAATGGATTGATTAACTCGGGATACCACTGATTGATATGAGTGGGTTTCATGTCCTTGAGAAAAAGTCCCAGATAACCATTGTTTTGCTATTATAGATATACCCAGGTCCTGGTGAGCACATTCGGTTTGTCTTTGTTATATAACTTATGCAAAAGAGGGTAGGGTCACCTCTAGGAGATTTTACCTCATTGGTTTTGGAATGCCAGGAGTGGCCCCCACCCCCAGGTTGGCAATGGGCATAAATGTGGCATCTGAAGTGTCCTCCTCAGAGCACTTCTGGACCTGTGAAAGAACAGGAGAGGACTGGACTTGCTGTCTGTAGCCTGACAATGCCTTGAAGACTGGACCTGCTTGCCTCCGTATACCCAGGACAAAGGAGTGGACTCCAAGGGTCATACGGCTGACCTCTTGTTTGGGCTACAGGGACACAACAAGCTGCAACAGGCCTCTCTCTCTCTGCAACTGCCCAATTGACCAGTTCCAACTGGACCTTCCCTGGACCTTGCTGCTGGCCTCTGTTGAAGTGAGTCCTAACCCCCAAGTAATGCCCCCTCCAGGCCATGGACTCTTGGCTGGTGTTACAGTGTACTCATCCTGACCAAAATGCAAAAGCTGCAACTTAGAAACATTTTGCCAACTTTTGCTCCAAAGAACCAGCGGAAGACCTGGAGTTGAAGCCATTGAATCGCCGGTCGGAATTAACCTTCTGGTTTGCCCAGATGAAGGAGATCAGACTTTCAGAAATGTTTCTAAGTCTAAACATAGAGGGATTAATCTGGACCAATGTCGAGCAGCAACCTGTCAATGTCAAGGCCTTCCTGGGGAAAAAAAATTCGAACTTCACCCATTTTGAGCTTTCAGGTTGTCATCAAGCCCTGCTTCGGATACCGCTTGCAGCTCACCCCACCAACAACTCGTCTACAACCACTTTTTCTCCAGATTTTCCAAGCCAGGATTTTCCACCGGGATGAACCTAGACCCCAATTCCACTTGCGTTCCATTGTGGTTTGCCTAGACTTTTTACTTTGACATTGACCTGGTCCAGCACAACCAGATAACCACAGTTGGCTCTTAACTCTTTCTTGTGCTATTTTTTATTCAAATTATAAAATGTCTAACTCTAGTTCTGCTTATTTGATTTTTGTTGTTTTGGTGTAATTTTATTTATTAACATTTCCTCTATTGGTCTAAATAGTTTTGAGATTTTTCCTGTGTTGTGCTTTCACTTTATTACTGTTTGAGCACTGCATCATATTGCCTGTAAGTTAAGCCTGACTGCATTGTGCCAAGCTATCAGAGAGTTAAGCAAAGGTTTATTTAGAGTTTTTTGTGGTTCACCTTGACAAGACTGGAATAAATTTTTGAGGTGGTTTCTCACCACCCTCAATTAATACTCCAATCTCTTACATCCAGTTCATTACTTTGTAAAATATTTGATGTTTTAGAAAGGGCAGGCACTACCAATTGTTTTCCTCTTTTAGGATTCGTTCATTTTGTTTGTCGCTACATGGCCTGAAGTTTGAACTAGGGGAGGCATGGAAGGCCCATGTGGTGGTTAAGAGAAAAGAGTGTAAGACCAATTAGCAGTTTGGAGTGCTGGAGATCTGGGCTTATATTTCTTCCTATCTGTCCAGTTTGGGACCTAGTATGCTGTAGTTCATTATTTGCTTTTCTCAGTTATTTTGATGGATTGTTTAATTATCTACATGCTACTGAGCTAGATATACTTCACAGTCCTGTAGATGGCCTAGAATCCATGCCAAATGTAGGTTATTTTTTGCTTCAAGTGTCTGCTGGTGGTTGGGGCGGGGATTTCAGGAGTCCACATCCAGGTAGCCAGCCATTTTTATTGTTCTTAGCTGCTTTCTCCACATGTGCTTGTCTACCATTTTGTGTGAGATGTTTGGTGAGTATTTTCTGCACCTTTTTTAAAGGTTTCTGGCTGTGATAATTGTTGCCTGGGGCTGCTTGTGTTTTCAAGTTTCTATTCTGTTATAATTTACTTTAATTAATTTTATATATTTTTGCTGCTGCTTTTATAGTTGGTGTATGGACCTGTGGATGGGCCAAGGCACATTTTGGTTATATATTTGCAAACCATTCCCCTGCAATGCTGGTGTTGGGGGGAGAAAGTGCTCCATATGATGCAGATATTTTCTATTTGCTTTCATTCCTCTTTCTTACTTGCCATGTGCTCATCCACAATTTTTGTGAAACCTGTCTCTCTCTGAATGGAGGCCATTTTGTCTTTGTTCTCCATATTAACAGATATGTTTGCTAGTGTGTACACACACACACAGACACAGACACACACACACATACACATATTGTCCCTCGAGTCCCTCATCCTTTGACTGTTATACCGAGGCACTCTAGCATATTATGGAGTAGAAACTCTGGGTGTTACTAGGGAGGGGGGGTTTATAAGTGACCACTGTGGGGAGAGGGTGCAGGAGTAATGTGGCAGGGCTTCTTCCACTGGCTGTAATGACTGGGAAGTTGTGGGAGCTGCTGCTACTGCCACTGTCTCCTCTTTCTCCTCCAGACAACGGAAAGCTGCCTCAATTGTGTGAATTTTATCTAGCAACAGTGGTGCAGCTATCTTCTGCAGGGTCTTGCACCGTGTGATTACTTTTCACCTCTGGTGGGAACTCTAGGCTGGTCTAAGGAGAAAAGAAAAAGACATAAGTTGTACTAGTTTCTGCAGGCACATATCTGTACAGTCTGCCACACAGTGCTGCAGGTTCTTCTAACAAGGGACACTGGAATTAAGGACACAAAAATTATGTGAGTCTGTTTCAATGCCTATGCCTAATTACTATTTCAAGTATGCGCTACTAATCAATTCATCACCACCTGCATACCTAAAATTATTTTTCAGTTCAAATGGATGAAAAAGGTTTCAATTAATGGATTGATGACAAGGCGAAACGTTTTACAATAGAGCATTAACAAAAAAATTACCAAGCTGCATAGTTATACTGCCAAGGAAAAAATGCATATATTTAGTATTATTAGTACCAAAGACAGTAGCATGTAAGAAAAAAACTTAATACATGAAGAATTTTAAATTGTTCCTAACCAAAGTATCACTTTGAAAGAATTATTCTACACATAAAAAATCCCAAAATTCAAAGCAATACAAATTTTGAAAATGGAGGAAAATGTTTGGGAAAAGATCACAAAAACAACAAATGCTCAAAAGAGTAGAGGAGAGATTGCTGTAGTAGGAAATTAGAAATAAAAGAAAGGAAAAAACAAAAGGAGACAGGAAGGGATATAATGAAATAAAAGAAGGGAATTGTAATAAATAGTATGTTAGCTTTGCTCTTACTCACTGTGATGCTATCTCCTAGATGACAGAATGTTGATGTTTGAATGTGAAAAGTGGTTAGTGCATTCTCTCTGGAAGCTGTGGAGATGTACAGTCAATAAACGTAGTGTTTCCACCCCTGCCTGACCTCGGTGTGATTACTACAGGAATGTAAAATGAAACAAAAGGAGTTTTGCAGGCTTAATAGACACTAGATTAAAATAAAAGGATATTAAGAAACAAATTTCAATGACAAAACTATATAAGGCCATGTTGTATAAGAAAGCAAGGGAGTTTAATTTTTGTAAAAGAGGAACAATGAATAAACACCACTTACCATCAGCAGGCACTGAAGAGGCGGATGAGCTGGTGGTGCTGGTGTTGGCCTTTGCACTTTACCTTTCATTTTCCTTTGCACCTGGTCTTCTTTGGTCGTCCTGAAAGGAGGAAAGAAGACACTGTATAGTAATACTGAGCAATGCAAGCTACCTGCGATGTAATAACTTGTGCGAAGTGCTAATGAAAAAATATTAAACATTACTTACCTGTCTCCCTACCTCAGTGTCGAGCAGGTCCTCCTCCCAGTCAATGTTGTCTGCCAAGCAGTGCCTGACCACTGCTTAGCTTGTGCAATAATGGTGCGATGGCGCATGTTGTGTTGTGTTCACTCACAGAGGTGTTGGCACTCTGCTAGGCTATAAACACTTTTAGGACAGCTGTCTACATGAGGGGGAAGAAATGCAACACATAGAAAAGTAAGAATACTACCTGCCTTTTCAGAAAACATGTGGCTGGTGATCACATCATATCTGTGCGACAGCCTTTGTATGTCATGACTAGGGAGGGGGGCGACAAAAAGACGGACAGTGAAAAAAAAGACACAACAGCAGGGGAACAGTGACAGGAAGTAGAAGTAAACTAAAATAACAGGTGAACCCAATTTGTTTTTGGACTGATGCTGTTTTTCTATTTTTATTCTGTCACTAGGATCCTGCGAACCAGGCTCCAGTGCATGTGCTCTGACCCCTTAACATGTCAAAAATTGGCTACACTCCTTGGGCCGTATTACCGGAGTGCCCCGGTGGTGCAACGTGTGTTTGCGCTCACTTTGCGCGCACCGGGGGCACTTTGGTATTACAGAAGGGGCTGCAGCTGCTTGTGCGACCCCTTCTGTAATACCAATAGCGCAGGTTCACATAAAGCACCAGGGCTATCATCAGAGGGTGTTTCCTCAGTGCGCCCCTTGATAGCAGCCATCTGAAGGGGGTAAAGGGGTTCCATGGACACCCAAGACAACCCCTTGCAGGCCGGTGCAGTGAGCAACTAATCTCTAATCCCCTTTAAAAGTGCGGGCGGGTTGCCGCCTGCACTGTGCAGCACGAAGCGACTTCAAAGCAGCCGCTCCATTTTTCACCTGAATGCGCTGCCTTCGGGGCAGCATGAATTTGCGGATGCCCCCTATAATGCAGCGAATTTTCCTGGTTAGCGCTGGGTGCACCTTTTGAAAGGTGCACCCAGCGATATCCAGGAAAATGCGCTGCATACCGTAACACAGCCCCTTATTGGCACTTTTAACTTACCAATAAGTCCCTTGTAAAGGGTACGCTGCTGTGTATCCCAGGCTTGTAAGTTAAATGCCATAGTGGACTGCAGCACTTTCTGTGCCAAAACTAAAGTGACAAGGTAAAATATGTCTCCAGGCCTGCCACTACAGCCTTGTAGTGCAGTTTTAAAACTGCCATTTTGACTTCTCAAAATGAGCCTTTCGACAGGCGTAAACCTTCCATTTTAATAATTTTACGTCACCCCTAAAAACGGCCTTAAATGTCCATTAAACATGGTGCATGGTATTTAAAAAGAAGGACATGTCTGTTTAATATTTTCATGCACTGGCAGTGAAAAGCCTCCAAAGCCGTTTTTCACTGTGTAAAGGCTGACTAATGATGGTTTACACTATTCCATGGAATAAGTGCTAAATTCAGTTTGGGAAGTAGCTATAAAAATGATTCAAGGGCTCATTTTAATAGTAATTTAAAATCCAAATAAACGGTAAAGTCAGATTTTATATTATTACTAAGGAATAGACACTTTCAGAAAGTTATGTTTCTGCCCAACTCCAAAAGGCATTCCTGCCAGTGTCTAGGGCTTTGGGTGTGGGAAGATGTCTTTCATCCTTAAGCAGTAGAGTCTGTGGGCTGCACACAGCCCCTTCCTGCCCTTCAAATGATGCCTATCCTGTCACTGGCAGATGCAGCTCACACCTGCCTCCAGGTTGGCTCCTACCAAGTGGGAGGGGGAACTGCCCCAGAACTGTTTTTGAGTGATCTGAGGGTGGGTTTGCCCATTTCCATAGCCACACCTCTGGAGGGAGCTCTGCACAAGGGAAGAAATGCTCTTCTACAATGGTTCTGGGTACAGAAGCACAAGGTGGGATTTTTTGTTGCCAGGCAAACAGGGACTGCTGCAGAAGTGGGTAGGGTTGCTTGAGAGAACTTTTTACCCTATTGGTTAGGGAGGCGCCAGGAGTTACTCCAGCCACAGTCTAGTGGCAGGCATAAATGTGGCAACAGTGGGCACCCTCTGTAGAACATTACTGGACCTGTGGAAGACAGAAAGACTGCACCTGCTATAGAGACCTGTGAGAAGAGACCTAAGGGCTGAACCTGCTCCCACTTGTACCCAGGACTAAGAAGTGGACTTCAAGGGTCAGTTGGTTGGCCTCCTGCAAAACCACAAGGACACAAAAGGTCAGTTGGTTGGCCTCCTGCAAAGCAACAAGGAGACAAAAGCTGCAAGAAGCCCACATTCCTGAAAGAGCACAGTTTACTAGTTTCAAATAGACTTGCCCTGGACCCTGCATGTGGCTTCCCCTGGAGGGCCTCCTGGCCCCCAAGTGCTGTTCCTGAAATCTTGGAACCCTTGGCTGCTGACAGAGTGTTTAGAAACTTTCTGGTAGCTTTTCTTCAAGAAAACCAATGACAGACAGGGACCAATCGTCCAGCCGATCCGCCAAGGATGCATCCATCGCCAGTGGGCCTAACTTCACTATAGCTTTTGCTACGCTTTCCACTTGATGTTGGTTTTCCGTTGCTGTTGATGCCGCTTTTACTCGATCCTGCAGGTTCCTTGACACTGTCACCAACAAGGATCCTATCGACGCTGAGGATCTCCAGGGTGTGAATCATGAACTTCTGCTCTGAGCCTTCCCATCTTCGGCAACAACAACTGCATCTGGACCAAGTCCTCCTGCAACCCATCATCCTTGACTTCAGCCTGCTGACTTCGACGCGGACGAACCCATCGATGACCAGCCAACATCTAGAACAGCTTCTAAGAAAAGAATATAACTATTTAACTGGGACAAACCCAGTCCCTATATCTGACAGGTGATTAACTGTGTCAGCCTTAACTTTTGACTTTGCCCCAGTCTAGAACAACCAGTTGCCAACGGTTGACGTATTGTGCTTTTTGGTGATATTTTTAATAACGAATTTTAAAATTCATATCTCCAATTCTACTTATTGGCTTTTTGTCCTTTTGGTGTCATTTTGTTCTGTTCATTAAAATATTCTCTATTTTTATATTTGGAGTGGGATTTTTATTGTGTTGCATTTACAACTTTTTGACTGTTTTGTTACTTCTAAATGCCTTACACACTTTCTTGTTAAGCTTGTTTGCTCTGTGGCATAGCTACCACCGGTTGAGAACAGGTTGAAATTACTGAAACCTTTACTGGACCTAACAAGAATAGTGAATTTATTACTTGTGGTGTAATACCATCCTGTCAAACTAATGATAATCCACTTTCTCACAGTCACCCTAGCCCAAAATGGCTGCTTGTGTGTGCCACATTAAGGGGGAGCTCATGCTATTTTTAGTAAATGGGTCCTCCTGCCAGTTTAAGACTTGAGGTGCTGACATCGCTTTACACTTAATTTCTCAACATTTTTAGGGAATTTCACAAAATTAATTCAAAAGATTATAGAAATTACTCACACCCCTACCTAATACATTTGGATTGAATCCTGTCCACATTATAAGAAATGCCCTATACTTCAGAAACTGGTAATAGATATCAGATTCAAGGAAATAAGGTTAAAGTATAATTCTCATAATTCATTTAACGCAGATGAGGAGTTGAGATTTTCAATTGGTAGTGACTGATAATATAGCAACAATGGTAAAGAAATGAAAATTTGGATAATACATTTGATTCAACACACAAGCATGACTAACATATCACACTTCGATGTAGGAAGATTGAGAATCTAGCAAGAAATGTAACATACAATCCATGAAATATTGTAAACTATCATATTTTATTAAAATTATGCAACAAGAAGTCACAAATGTATAATTGCTTGAAGAACTCCTCATTTAGAATATTATAGAGGGTTCCATTCTAATAAATGATTGAACTTGGGTAACATTTGGAAACAACGTTTTACCATGGCCACCAGGTTCCATTGCAAAATATTACACTTTGGGGCCGATTCCGATCTCGGCCGGTAGGGCTCCGAATCGGATTCGGCTTTACCGGATCCGATTCGGAGCCCTGTTTCCCGACCGAACCGTACGCGGGTCCGGCCGAGCGAGTACGATGCGAAATCGCCGACCGACTTCGTCCGGGCATCCCGACCGCTCCGACCGACTCGCTCCCGGCTCGAACCGCTCCGACCGACTCGCTCGGACTCGACTTGCACCGCGCAATGGAGACGTTTCCCGGCCGGGTAAGTACGATGCGCGCCGCGGAGCAGTCCGACCGAGCCGCGCCGTCCGGCTCGTAAGAGCTGTCGGAGCCGTACTTTGGGGGTCCGTGTCGGACCCCCTGTACGCGCGTAGCCGCGCGAGTCGCACACAGGGGGACCCATGGGTCCCCCCTACCTGTGCGTGTACGGCGCGAATCGCTTCGCCAGCGTACCCGCTGTAGGGGCGCACTTGTCCGACTCCGCACCCATTGAGTCAATGGGAGCCCGCGTACGCGTTGTACGACCGGCTCCCATTGACTTCAATGGGAATCCGACCGACTCGAGTCCGATAACATACGGACGCATCGTACTCGTTCGGTCGGACTGCACGGGTCCGATTCGGTCGGAAATCTCTCCGGGTCCGGCTCGGTCGGAGAAATTTCCGGCCCGAATCGGAATCGACCCCTTTGTGTCAAAGGGCCAACCCATATAGCTAAGGAAATGTAGTATTATCTATGACTATCATCTCAAACTCAAACTCATTTTAGAAACAGTTGGCATTCTGTTGAGGGGAAAAAAGGTGAGAGTCAAAATGATTCCCAGTGACTAAGGGCCTGATTACGGGTTTCGCGGTGTCAAGCTCCCGCACTGCCAAACACGTGTGTACACCGCCCACCAGATTATTACTTTTTTAGTCACTGGCAGGCGGTTCTTTAGTGTTCCCACAGCAGTGATATGAAATAGGCACCACAATGGGAAAGTCAAAGGCAGAACCTGCATGCCATGGACTGGTGCAATCTATGCCGTTCAGGTACTGGGGTGCATGCACACAGGGGGGGCACAACATGTGCCCCCCTGCATGCACCCCTTGGCCCAGAGGCAACAGGGGGCCCTTTGTTTCCTCTCCACCACTGTTTTCATGGAGGAGGGGCCGCCATTAAAACCTTGGTGGAGAGGAAACTTGTAATATGCTTGGCACCACATATTGCAGCTTCAAGACAGCCGCGCCACCACCAGGGATCTCTGATCCCTGGCAGTTGCGGCGGTGCATTCGCAGTCCGAATATCCCACTTTAATTGGGGCGGTCGGACCGCCAGTGCTGCAGTGGCTGCACTGCCATCACCGCGCCACCGTGAGTCTAGTGGTCCGTGGACTGCCAGACTCCTAATCAGGCCCTTAGCAAATTTTGAGGATATTTTAAAGATGTTTTATTGAGTCAAGACATTCTTGCTTAGGGTTGGGATGTGCTAGAGTGAAGCTATTGTAATTCTATTTTTAGAGTTTGTATTTGTTTATGATGTGTTCTTGAGAAAGCAGGAGAGCCAATTCACTCCCATCCTGCTCTTAAACATCCTCACAGAGAAGGGCATACACAATAGAAGTTAGCAAGACTACATCATTTGCATAGGATGGCAGCTTGATCGTAAAAAACATTTGCAATGAAGTCTGAAGATCAATTAGTTGGAAGGTGGACCAAGTCAAAATATTTGTGTACAGGGTGTTTATTGGGTTAGAGTTCATTTTCCTATTATCAATATCTTGCTTAATTTTCAGAATTTTCCTGGAGAGAAATTTGACATGTGCTAGTGGAATGTCTACTGAATGGGATACTTCAGAAGTACCGAAAGGCTGTGTTTTATTGTGGGAATGAGTCCTGAGGTGTTGTAAGAAATGGGGATATTTGTTGCAAAGGATGTGAGTCCTTGATGATTAATAAATACTCAACATCCTCTTTACTGGCATCCAAGTACTCTAATGAAGCACTTGAATCTTTCAGTGTAGCGAACCAGAGCAGTCCAAGGACTACTCAGGGGAGGTGGTATGGTCTGGAATCCCAGCTCGTTGGTATGCAACAAGCACCACTAAATAAGTCATTTTTGAGTCTGTGCTTGTTCTTAAAAAAAGTAAAACACTTTTATTATACACTCACTGCTGAATACCATGCATTTAATTGCAAATATGTCCAATCAGGTATTATATAGAAATACTGTTCTTTGGTGGCAACCTCAGGACAGTTCATATGCCTAGAAAGCCCTAAACCAAAATCACAATCCCCTCCATCTATACAAGATAAAATACCACAAAAATGGATAACAGTAGTAATAAGTTAGGACTACTAGCTTTGTCACTACATTAGTAAAAGCAGATAACATGTTATAATCCCAGCATTGCAGAACCATTGAACTCAATGGGGACAGTACCAACATTCAATACCATTCATAGTAATATAAAACTTTTCATTTGCCACCATCAACAGTGTCAATAAAGCATTATATTGGAAATCATGGGTCCCTGAGTCTTATTTCTACTTTTATTATGCACTTACTGCAGCTTTCGGACCAATCAACAAAAATTCCTGCACTCCAGAGCCTACAAGCAAAGGTTCCAACTCAAGGAATGCTTAATAGGTCAACTTTATAGAAAATTGTGGGGCATCTTCTGGGAGACTGCTGCACTTCCCTTCAGCCCCACACAACACTTTGGAACCACTTGTGGCCCCTTGACGCCTATGGGGCACCACAAAAACCATTATTTAATTGTTGCGCCCTCCCCAGAGAATTCTGGGGCTCTTCTGCTGAATCCCTGCGCACTAGATAAACAGTTTTTCTTTAATGTGACCTCATGCCACATGCATTTTTCTTTTATTGCTGGCACATGCCACACTTTGCTTAGATTATTGGTCCACAAAGACCTTTTCTTTTTTTTCGGGGGGGTTGCAGGGGGCTCTGGAGGGAGCCTTAATGTACTCACAGACCTGGCTGCCTCTCTGTGCCAGAAGAGCCTTCCTAGGTGTCATGCGGGAGCTTGCACCTTCTTCTGCATCCCACCTGCTAGAGTCCAGCATGGACAGAAATAGGCTGTCCTGTTGCTCCTGCCCCGGTCAGAAACTGTGATGCTGGGCGCACCCGCCCCCAGCCGTGAGCACAGGAGCGCCCAGCCTGCCTAGTATTTGGTATGGGGGATCCTTTCCTCTGAGACAATGCTGATTGCAGTGGGCCATGGTAGATGGGGTTGCGAAGGACCAAAGGTGGCTCTATGGAGGGGGCCCTATGCGTGCCCCCTCCCCCCAAAAAGTTATAATGCACCTAGCGCTGACTTCTGGGGGCTTGCTCCAATCTCTGCTCAGTCCCTGGGGGGGATCAGACTTTATGCTTCGTTTTCTCTGGCCACTTAGGGACGATATTCACATTAAAGGTAGTGTGCTGCTCCTGGTGGCAAGTTCTCAGTATTATTTACAGCAGGCTTCCAGACCTCCAAAATTGGCTATTGCTGTGGAGTGGGATTCTTATAACTCCTGTTATTGAACCTGCCATGTGCTTGGACTTCTGATTGTGTCTTCTGCTTGGGAGGCTGTCTTCCACAGCCCCTCCAGAGTCAGCGAGTTAATCACCCTCATTGCTACACTCCCCAGGTCCCACAGCCTCCTGGCTACCTGAGGGGCACCTGTGTGTTAGCAGAGTCAAGTGCCAGTCCACAGAATTCCTAGAGGAGTCACCCAGGGCCTCCCTGCAAGTTAATTTCCCCAACTGTTCCTCAGGGTGCATAAAGTGGCCAGCATTACTGGCCCTGGAGAGACCTATTCTAGTTTGTGGTGTCCGTTGGAATTAAAGTTCTTCAGCCCATCTTCTCAATGGGAACAGATGGCTTCTGCTTGTAGCTGGGCATTTATTCACCATCAACGCTCCCAGATCCAGTATTTTCCCAAGTGTCTCTCCCTTGTGTAAGCATTTTGCAAGTGAGGGTGGAAAGTTCCAGTAACTAGGCCCTCTTGGCCAATCCTATGGGGCCACATCATCACTCCATCCCTGTCCAAACCCTCCTGCACAGCATTTTGGGACATTTTAAGATGGCGACTAAAACTGATCTATGGAAAGACCTTCCCTGGGACCCTGAGCTTTGTCATGGCACTCACCTGGCTCTTGTCCACAGAGATGATGCTGGACCTCCAATCACTCCTAGGGTGGTGTTTTATCAGGGAATTATAACAGTGAATGAACTGCCGCCCGAGAAGGAAAGAAGGAAAGGGGGGTTGGGATAAAATACCAAAAAGAGAGACTTGCGTGACTTCAAGCTCAGCCACCGTCTTCTTGGAGTCATACGTAGGTCTCTACTTAGTCCTGAAGAGTGTCGTCGTGATATGTGCATAATGTAGTGCTCAGTAAGCTGTACTGCAACTTCAAGTACAGAGCTTGTTCAACAAATGAGTAGTTGTGAAATAGTCCCTCCGCCTTTGACATGCGTAATAGTCACTTAAACAATAATGAATCTATTGCTGAATAGACTTCCAATAATTAACTGTTACCCTTGGAGTTGCAGCACTCCCAGCAGAAGCTATACTGTGTTTTCACACCACACACTAGGTACACCTTGCTAGGGACAAGATGTGCAAGAGTGTGCTTTTGGATTCACAGAATACAGCACAATGAAAGATGGCACATAAGAATGTCACTGGGTGCTAATACTAAGGCCTCTGGATGCACGTTAAATAATACCCACAATGTCTCAATGTTCAAGAGTTGTACTGGTTTCTGATTATCAGCATCATAAAAACAAGTCTTTGGTTGATACGCTTTCCGTTACTGCACTAACCTTAACAAAGGTTCTTGACCATATTTTCTCCTTTTAGATGCGGCATTGCAGGGATGGTGTTTGCTGCGTCGCTGGATTTGCAGGGGAGAAGATGTCCACAGCGTTGGAAATTCGCAGGAGAGCCGTGCAGCGTTGCAGGAATGGAGTTCGCTGCGTTGCTGGATTTGCAGGGGAGATAATGTTCGCAGTGACGGAGATTTGCAGGAGAGCCGCAATGCAGAAGAAGCTCGACCGGATCATGGAGACATTCAGGTGGGCGGGATCACAGAAGAGGATCTGTCCTCTTCAACCAGTGGTTAAGCCGAGCACTGCCTCATGGTTTAAGTGTGCTATAAATACTGTTCCCAAATCCTGATGAGTCAGCCCAAATATTCCCATAGTCATGTGTCTATGAGTCAGCTCAAATATCCCCATAGTGATGTGCCTATGGGTCAGCCCAAATATCACCATAGTCAGAATGAGTTAGCCTGAAGGCCCTGGGGGATATTACTGTTTGCACTTTGGTGTTTCATGACTCGGTGGCCTAGGGTCCCAGGGGATAATTACCATGCCAAGAACATTGTCAAGCCTTTGTGGCAATGAGTCCCATGAACAGCCAGGAAGGCACTGGGACATGTGCTCGATCCCGAAAGCCCCCCACACACAAGGTACAGGAGGAATGAGAGCACAAGGAGGTAAAGGTCATGACAAGCTTCGCCCCCAACTGACGCAGCTGCTTGATTCCTTTCCACTAAAACTTTGAAGGGAAGCCCCTGGTATGTTTGGCTCCTGAGGCCTGGCCATCCTCCTTTGTTTCTGTGGGCTTGGGCTTTCCCAAGCCAGGTGCAAGGTGAGGAGTTAATTAACGTGCAGATTTACTGTGAGTGAGACTCAGGGGGCAAGAATCATTCACAGTACAAGTGAAAAATCCCCAGGAATTAAATGGGTGGAACCTTCTAAATTAATTTGATTTTGGAAATATATTGCTTTCATGTCTAGAATCTATGCTTCATAAGGCAGTGTTTGAGCTATAAAGATATTGAAGATTTTGGGTTTGAAGAGCGAGCGGATATCTCATTATTTGGATCCTTTTACCTGTAGTCAATGGTATTTTTGGTTTACACCAGTATAGTGGATCTAGGTAAGGACCACTTCTTTTTAGTAGAGCCAGATGATCAATGATTTCTCATGATTTGTGGTGGAATAAATTGGCAAGTCATTTGTTGAGAATCAGCAAGAAAATGGTAAATGGATTTATATATAATGTTTTTCATTATCTCGTCACAGAATTGAAGCTTTCATTTTAACCACGAATGGTGCCGCTGTGAACATAAAGTCTATGTAGTACAAACAGTCCAAATATATTGACTGTAAATATGCATTATGTTCACAAGGGAGATAGCAAAGTGTGGGAGCTCTCTTTGCTGAATGTTGTGAAGGATGAATGAAAATTCAGATTGTGAAGTGAGTAGATGTCATGGAATTTATTTAGAAGATTTCTTTTGAGGGTGAACTCACAAATGGAGGTATTAGATGAGACATTGTAGCAGCTGTCAATTCTTTGAAAGGTTTTGTGATTGACTACTGAGACATCTGATGCTTTAAGTGCAGGATGGGGAGGATTTTTAATGGCCTACCTAAGAGATATTGATGGTGGTGCAGACCTTCCTGTTGCCTCCTTATTGGTGTTCTTTTTAGACTCGAGGTGTGTGAAGTCTTTTGAGCAGACTTCTAAGGAACAATGCAGTCAGGTGTATGGAAATTAAACATTAATTTTATAAAGCAACTGCTTTGATTATTTGCAAACTATAACTTCTCCATCCCATGAACAAATACACAAGCAATGTAATGCAACAATTTTTTTTAGATTACTTCCATGACATTGCCTTCATGTTCATCAGATCAACAGCCAACCACATTAACTTCTGGAAACAGTTAAAACAGAGCCTCTTCAGTCAAGCTTTGGCTAAAAACACTTACACGACCGAGCCTTCATATAGTTGACTTCTGATGACCAATATCTGTAATCTTAATGACTGAGGTGAACTGTTTTTTTAAATAATTAAAACACATATTATTTTTGTCTCTGCTAATGCAAAAACATGCCTGTTGGTGATGTATTGTTTAAAAGGGAATTCTGATAGTGAGCAGGATGTTTCACTTACCTGGCTATCTCTTGGACGGGAAGCAGCATTACACTCTCTGTCATCCACATGAGCACCATATGTCCCTGTGATACATTTTACAACACGCATTTCATATCCATGTCCACAGGTTACAGAACACTGGTAAAGTAAATAAACAGACCTGTTCACTATTTAGGGGCAGGCTTTTGGATGTATTTAACACACATTTGAAAAGTAAAATAAATACTTTAAATGTTAGCATGAGACTCGGTTATATACAGTTTAATAGGGCCCAACACAGTCTAGCCAAACAGTGCTCACTTAATTCCTGCCACTATATTATCAAAATTTCTAACAGGTGTTTCTTTTTCACCTACTTTTCCAATACCAAGGAACAATAGAACATATCATTTTGATTAGTCCTTGGCAGCCAGCCTGTCAGCCAGATTTCAGTTTCTTTATTCAGTTTTGTTTGCTTCCATTTTTGTCCTCTACGCCATTCCTGTTTCCTGCCACCCACTTCCCATCGCCCGCCTTCCCAGCGCCCCTTCCAGTACCTACTTAATGGAGACCGCAGCACAGCTGCACAGCTGGTGTGCCAAAGGCAAGCCTGTCTGCGCCCAGCACCAGGAACCCTGGCCCTCCGGGCACCCACAGGTACTCCATGGCAGATCTCTGAGGCCTTGAACCCAGACGTCACAACAACTGCTGCTTCGCATCTCCTCGTCCCACAGCAGGGCTGTTCACCTGCCATCGCTGTCTCTTCAACTGCAATGTCGGACCAAGACCACCTTGAAACCACTCCGATGCCTTCTGATCTATGCCTGATAGCTCTTCAAACACACCACCGAAGCCTGGGACACCATCTCCACCCTCACCCCCCATGTAACCATCACAGAGACCTGGCTCAACCCCTCCTCTGCCCCCGACATCGCCACAGCAATGCCCAGCGACTACAAGATGGCACACTAGGACAGCACCAACAAACACAGAGGGGGCATCGCCATCAACCACAAAGAATCCATCTGCTGCACCACCACCGAAGACGACACCACACCGATCATAGAACACCTTGATTTGCAACTCCACACCTGTGACAAAACAACCATCAAATGCACCCTCACCTACAGACCCCCAGGACCATGCACCCGCCTCTGCGATGTCATCACAGACTTCATCGCCCCACTCGCTAACGAATCCAAGCACTACATTTTCCTCCGAGACCTGGACGAACCCACAGACACTAACCCTGCCAACCTCCTGGAACGAATGGATAAAATTGGCCTCACCCAGTTGGTTGCAGACCCCACATACAGAGCAGAACACACACTGGACCCTATCCTCATGTCCAGCAACAGAGTCAAATACAACCGTGCCACAAAACTCACCTAGACCGACCACTCCATCGTCCACTTCACCATCACAGGATCACCTCGCACCACCTCCAACCCTCCCAGCACCTACTTCTGCAGCTGGAGCAAAGTGGCACAGACCTAATACTCTGCCAGGAAGAAGGAATGCTGTTCTGACCTGCTTCCCTCTTGCCTGGGTGAGAAGGACTGGACCTGCATCTCTTGAACCCACAACCCAAAGGGACTCCAAGGGCTAGTTGGCTGGCCTCCTGATCTGAAGCCTCAGGAACATAACAGGCTTCCAAAAAACTTGCTTCTGCACCTGGACACTGACATCTGTGAGTCTACCTTGCCAAGTGGTGCAACCCCAGTCCTGGACCCTTGTAAGTGGGTTTAAGGTGCTTTGCCAGCCTCTGTGAACCCAGTATCCCCTCTGCTGGCGGCGCAACCCAGAGCAGAACTGATGAATCTCTTCTGCTTCATGGATTGGACCGGTCGCAAAGACTTGCATTGCTGCCACAGTCCGCATCACCTCCGGAACCGCCACTGCGCGATGCATCCTCAGTGCAGGCCCTCACATCTCTCATCGATGGCAACCTCGAGGACGGACCCGGTATCACAGCTATTCGGCACCGACGCATCGTCCCGACTGCACACTGTATCCTTAACGCCGGACTTTGCATTGCAAGCCCCGTCAATGGAATCCTCGACTTCGACAGGACTTCATACCGCAGCCTCGCCGCACCTTGGAACCGACTCATCACCTCAGCTGCGCAACGCATCTTTGACACTGATCCATGCATCACTCCGCAATCTGGATTTTAAGGTTCTTTGATCAGTGGGCCTAACTGGGTCCCTGTAGCCATGCCAAGCTCCATCAGGGTTGGCCTGAACTTGTGACTTTGTCCTAGTCTGGCGCGACCAGATATCCACAGTGGACTTTTGCGATTTTTGGCCCTATTTGGACAGAAAACATTAAAATTTATTATCTCTGGTTCTACTAATTGGATTTTTGTCATTTTGATCTTGTTTTATTTATTAAATTAAGCCCTATTTTTCTACCTTTGTGCGGGATCTTTTTTGTGTGGTGTTTTTCATTGTTTTACTGTGTGAAGTGCTGCACTGATCCTTTCCAACCATGGCCTGTCACCTTTCCCCTCAGCTGGGGAGTGGGCAGGAAGCCGTGACATGGATGCTGGTGCCTCAGCGAGAATCCAAAAGGCACTCACCAAATACTCACAAAATAACGATACAGAAGATATCAATAAACGGATGGTCTGGGATACACTCAAGGCGGTCATTAGGGGCCATTTCATCCAGGAGGCAGCCAGATTTAAGTGAGCACACAGCCTTACTAGATCCCAACTGACCACAGTAAACAACATAAACACTCCTCCTCCAATAAGCTCTGGCCCAAAGTTCTGGCAGTGTGGGACCGATTCTGTACGCTATAGCTCGATAAGGCCCACTATATCCAGGCACGTGCAGTAGCACTCTTCCACGAAGTGGGCAATAAACCAGGCATCTTAGTGGTTCATAAACAGCAGGTCTTCAAGACACAGAGGGGAAGTCAGGGTGGGCGTTGTGGTCCTCACCACGATGGAGGGAAAGCTCTTGGCTTTCTGATCCTTCTACCAATCGCTCTACATGGCCAGCTAGCTTGACACCTCGCTTCTTGAGATATTTCTGAACTTGGTCACCCTCTCAAAGCTCTCTGCATCCGCGACCATGGAGCTTGAAGCTCCCATAGTGAAGGCTGAAATTCTCACAGTTGTAGGCCAACTCAAGATCTCTAAAGCTCTCCGACCAGATGTCTTCACCCCACTTTTCCTCCTGATCCTCACGACCCTCTTGAACTCTGCCACTGCAGATAGAGGGACATCTGCCTGCATGACAGAAGCTTGCATAGTGCTCATAGGCAAACCGAGAAAAGACCCTAAACTTTGCCCCTCCTACTGCCCGATAGCCCTCCTGAATGTAGACCTAAAACTCTTTGCAAAAGTTCTAGCTAATCACTTCGATGCTCTGCTGCCCAATTTGGTATGAAGGAAAAAATACAAAGCATTATATGAGTAGAGCACATTTAATTACCCTCTCCACAATTATTATTATTCTTAATAAATAGGACCGGAGACCGACACAGTCACTAGACCGGGGAAACAGCTATCTGTAGTTGCGGCATCGGCCATGGTGGAAGAGGATACCTGCCTGTAGATGCTTCACCAGTGCTTATAAGAAGCTACCCACTATGCATAATGAGAAAAAGTAGGGGGAAACGTGGTCACGTCGACACTTCTAAGGAGGAGTCATTGGAACTATAGTGATCTTTTGAATTGTGTGGTGATACACTAGAGCTAGAAAATTTGTCTACAAGCCTGAGGTGTCTCGCCTTGACTACCTCTGAGTGGTTCGTCCAGAAGTTTTGGGCGGACACTAGTGAGAATAATATTCTAGGGTTACTGTGTAATGTATTACTGTGTTTTTGTTGATATATGTTGTGATATGTGTCATTTTTTAACTTTTTTTCTGCTTCATTGATTAGGTGCCATTGAATATGTGTGTTGTAAAAATATTGTGATACATTCATTAAGAATAATAATAATTGTGGAGAGGGTAATTAAATGTGCTCTACTCATATAATGCTTTGTATTTTTTCCTTCATACCATTTTTTCCTGTATAAAAGTACGTCCCATACCCAGGTATAGGAGGGTAATTTGGGTATACCCCTGTTTATTATGTCCTGCTGGCCAATTTGAGCCTTACCAATCTGGGTTGTTTTGTCTCAGGCCGCAGCACTAGCAAAAAGACAAAACTTGTGCTTCACCTCATCGATGTGGACAGGAGAAAGGGGAACAAGGCAAACACAAGGAGATGATGGATGGAGCACTGAATCTTTTCAGACACTCACCCCCAGTCACAGATCTGGGTTGAATCCATCATCGTTCTTTAGCTCACTGCGCCACCCCAGTTCAGACCCAGCTATATGCAAATCAGTCTTGACCCTGTTCCTTATGGGAACAGTCCAGTGCGAACTGCCAAGTCAGGTCTTCCCTGGATCAGAAACAAGCATCCTGGGACCGGTTTCGGGGTGACACCCCTCATCAGCCAGGCTAGCTTGAATCCAGTGGCAAAGTTAGCAAGGTCCCACGTCTGGGCATACCCGGCCAACTTAGGGCGAACAAAGCAAACACAAGGAGATGATGGACAGAGCACTGAAACTTTTCAGACACTCACCCCCAGTCACAGATCTGGGTTGAATCCATCATCGTTCTTTAGCTCACTTCGCCACCCCAGTTCAGACCCAGCCATATACAAATCAGTCTTGACCCTGTTCCTTATGGGAACAGTCCAGCCCAAACTGCCAAGCCAGGTCTTCCCTGGACTGGAAACAAGCATCCCGGGGCCAGTTTCGGGGTAACACCCCTCATCAGCCAGGCTAGCTAGAATCCAGTGGCAAAGTGAGCAAGGGACCCACGTCTGGGCATACCCGGCCAACTTAGGGCGAACAAAGCAAACACAAGGAGATGATGGACGGAGCACTGAAACTTTTCAGACACTCACTCCCAGTAACAGATCTGGAAAAAGGGGAAGGCAGCAGTGCTCCAATCCCTGGATGTCAAAAAGAATTCTACAGGGTGGAATGTAGTATTCTCTTTGCGGTTCTCTTTTACTTTGGTTTGTGTGACAGAGTGACAGGGTGGATCGTGGCACTTTACAGCACTCACCAGGCAAAAGTGATAGTCAAGAGTCAACCATCTGCCCCTATTCAAATCCAATGGGGCACCCGCCAGGGCTACCCTTTGGCTACCCTCTTATTCAACCTCTTTCTGGATTCCCTCCTTCAGAGTATCAGGAATAATCCCCGTATCCATGGCATCTCCTTCTGTAGGGACACTTTCAAAGTGTCCACAATCGTGGATGATATTTTACTCACCCTCATGGAACCCGACTCTCCCTTCAAGCTCTAAACCCCCTTCTGGAGGAATTTCAGGCAGTATCCGGTCTCCGGATTAACATGAGACCATCGGAGTGCTTAGTTCTGGTAGGGGGAGAGGCTCTGGCGGAGTCCCTTACCACAGCAATGTCACTCAATTGGCACTAAGCAGGGCCTTACCTTCTTTCCTTCCACTCTCACTCCCGGCCTAGACATCCTAGACTTTACCCTGGGACTGGAGACAGTGGCCTTCCACATATGGCGAGAGAAAGGCAGTTCCCCCTCCAAGACTATTTCATGGGACACCAGATTAGAACTTTTGAGGAACCCAAACTTGACTATAGGATCCCGAAAACAGAGAGATTTCATTATGTTCAGCTCTGCCACAGGATCTCCCACCCCAGGTTAAAATAGGGTCAACAAGGCTGCTTACCCCCTTTGAACGCTACCTCCAATGTTTACCTTCCTAAGCACTTGATCTCCAATATCTATAGCCATCTCAATGTCCAAACATTGCCACCCAAAACACTGTACCAATTACACTGGAAAAGGGAACCTCAGCTTATTCTAGACACCAAACAACGGCAGGAGATATTACTTCGCAACATTTACTTTGCCAGACACATGCAAGAAAGGGAAATTCTTTATAAAATCTTATATCACTGGCATCTCACGTTCCACTGTCTGCACACCATCAATGCGGCCCACACAGCGACATGTTGGTGTGGATGTGGCGACATCGGCACCCTCTTACACATCCTATGGTCCTGCCCCCTCTTAGAGGCTTTTTGGGAAGTTATATTCCAAGTAATCTCCAGGATCCAGAGCAGAGAATTCGACAAACTTCCTGAATACACTCTGCTAGGAAGAACAGCTGAGGGGTTTTACCCCCTCCACTCCACTGCGGCGAAGCGCATTTCTCACCTCTTCCTGGCCATGAAGCACACAATCATTTCCCTCTGGGGGAGCCCACAACTCCTACATATGAGCACTGGCTTCATTAAATGTGGCTCCTCTTGAGCAATGAGAAGATTGTCCCTTATTCACAAAATCCGGCACACAGTTCTTCTGTTTCTGAACTCAAATTTCTGGGGCAGGACGTGCCCTCAGAGACTTTGTGCCTTGGCCTATTAGACACAACACAGTTACCATACTATGGCGTGGTCCTCCTGACAGACTATGTTGACAGACTATGTTGTGTAGGTTGTAACATTCCTATGTTCATGCAATGGTTGTTGGTATGGAATGGAGGGTTGGGGGATTGTTACCCACCACGTTGATCTGCTGTTTCTGAAACATTATTTGTATGCCTCTAAATGCAAAACTTCAATAAAAATCATCGAAACATAAAAATATCATAATATATTTCCGTAAATCATATGTACTTATTTATTCAGGTTAAATATAATCTCTTTGATCACTAGTCAAACTGTAAAGGGCAGAGGTACGAATCCTAATCTAGACTCCTAATAATTTCCTCATGGAATGTCCAGTAAAACCTGCAAACACGCACCTACTATCCAAATTCTAGTTTAAACAGAGATTCATTTGCAGCAAAACTGTTTACATAGTATGTAATTCAAGCACCATCTGCAGAGTACTTTGTTCTGTTCTGATTCTCAAATAATTACATTAAACCAGTTTGTCATAGTCTTCTAAAGCCAGAAACATTGCTGCGGTTGTACTTACAGATCCCCAAGGTCCAACTTGCCAGGATGCACACTCTTGAAGTTCACATGATTTCATTGGCTCTGGTTTGTTGTTGGGATCACAAAAGTCATCTCTCATTAGTTCATCATTCAGTTGGCAAGAGACTTGACGATGTCTGGTGCCCTTACCACAGGTAACAAGGCACTACAAAATGAGAGACAAAACAAAGGTTAACAATATAAATTGAATATGAAATACACCAAAGCATTGTGAAGTGCACTCTAGGGTCTTGCAATTTTGAGTGTTTTAGCTGTGATTCCAATCCTTCACTCCAGCATCAACTGCATGTAGCATTGGTCATGTTCAATTTCTCAGAGTTATAGAATGTGGTCTTTTACAATTCTTCAACCATTTCTTGTGCTCTTTTCTCATACACATACTCCAAATCACACATTATTCTTGAGCACACAGTGATATGATCAATAGACTCGGATGAAATTTTGTTTACTCCGATGTAATCATGTGTAATTTTTGGCATTTTGCGTTACTATTATTATTATACGAAAATTTCCAAAAGTATGCCAAGTCGCCTAATAGAGATCATGTTTGCGTAAAAATCAACCTTGCGGGAGCATCGGAAGAAAGCAAACTAACCAAATGTATGCTGCTGTAGTTTGTTTCATGCATTATTTTGCATTATATTTTTGCCATGAAATGCGTTCTTTTCCAAAGCGTACACGAGGATACATTGCGCGTTAAAAAGTAGCTCAAAATGCCAGACCTAAATTTTACACAATAACGTGTAATTTGTGTAAGAGTTGGGGCATTTTACATAATTTCAGCAAAGGAAATTACAGAAGTTTCACCCAGGTCCAGCCATCAATGATGCCCTTTACGACACAATCGACAATGTCATGTATGAGTCATGAGAAACAGTGCATCTCAGGACAGGGGGACTGGGTTATAGTTTGGGCAGCTCACTTTCACTGTTTTTAAAGTTTTGCTTTGTAATTACATGACTTGAACTGTAACTTTTAACAGTATTTTTAGGATTTGTAAACAAATATTAATAAAATATGAGCAAAGTTAACCATCTATCCCATCCCTTTCAATGCAACTTTTCATTGCCTTTGGGAAAGTACAGCAACCCCTGGGTGTTCGGGGTAATTTTACCAGCTTCTTTCCCACCCAAACCAGCTGTAAACGGCCTTCGGTCATGGGCAGGGGGCTCCAGTCAGAAGCAAGGGCAGAAGCCAAAGCCCTTGTCGGAACACAGTGCCATGCCACAGCATCTGAACTAAAGCAAGGCGATCTAGTACTAGTGTGCCAATGACAAACAAGGAAGTCAGACAGTTCTTTCTCGAGCTAGCCACTAACAATAACAAACGTGAACGGGCCCATGATCACGGCAGCGTCAAGGTCCTACTCTATCACTAGAAACAGCTTTCACTTTAAAGAATTCAGATGATGATGGTGAGGCACTGCCAAGCAATGCACAGAAAACTATGAATGATGACACTGAGGTGGGTGCGGACAGAGCACTGAACAGCAGCAAAGGACCTCCTTGTTAGGGCGGTAGCAGCAGGGGAAAAACAGGCCCAGGAAAAGGAAAGCTCCTGCCCAACGAGAGTGAGCGAGTCGAAGACCGAAAAGGCTGAATGAAAAACTATAATGATGGGTTGAAGATCTATGTCTGGGACACAGAAAACAATGTATCTCCCCCTCTCTCACTCTCTCTTTTCCTCTTTCTCATGTTTCATGTTCTCTCACATTTTATTTTCAGGTGGTTTGTCAACAAAGGGGAGAGATGTCAGAACGACATGTGCAGTCGGGCACCAGGACCCTTCACAGGGCAGATGAGGAGGTGACCGAACACCGGACACCACTTCGGTCAGGGAGCAGGGACACAGGGATTACAACGTACACCTACGAGGGCGAAGAAGGTGCCTGCTTGCACTATGCAGACAGCGTGAATAAAGGAACTTGTGTACCCTCACCAGCCTCTGCGTGCTGTCCTTTGGGGCTTTGGGGCTGGGGTGCAGGAGACACTACAGCCATGTTCCAAGCTCCATCCCATTAATCTGAGCTGCACATGGACTCTGAATATGTGCAGCAGGCTCTGGAAATATGGCCTAGCTTATAGCCCTATTTCACTGAACGAGGTGCACAAAGCCTTTATCTGTGCACAGTGACAACTGGGCACACAGCCAATCCTGTGGTCAGGCCCTGCACCATGCACCCTGGCCCAACCTTTAACATGCGTAGCAGGTTAAAGGCACAGGGGATGGCCTATGGTCCACAAAGCTAGAAGCATACAGCAGGCATTGTCCATGCACAATGGCTTCAGGATGCAGGGTGTGCTCCATGGATACGCCTTGGGCCAGCCCTGTCTTACTCAATCCATCTGCACACAGCCTAGTTTCAGCCAATCCAACAGCACACAGCAGTGGGTTCTGGGAAGTGGGCTTAGCTGTCACCAGGCCCTGCAACAGTCCCTGCCCCATCTAGCCCAGCTGCGCACAGCGTTCAGCTCTGTGAAGTAGTCTGGAGATGCAGGGTCTGGCCTCTGTTCAGGCCATACGCCTAGGTGCCATCACACTTAGCAAGCTGTGCACAACCTTTAGCTACACAGGGCAACCTAGGATCACATGGCCTGGCCATAAGTCATGCCTTAAGTCAGCCCCCGGATCACAACCAAACCACCTGCACCTGGTATTGGAACTCTATTTGCAAGTCCTGGTGTATGGCTAGGCCCTTCATTCATCATACTAGATCATCTGTGATCAGCTCCCGTGTGAGCTGCACACTGTGCTCACTCTGCATAGTCTTTTGCCATGACAGTTACATGTTGGATTTCTTTTTTAACAATATTTTCCAAAGTCTGCACCTGAAAAAAGTCAAACATTTGCAGCACAGTAGGTCTGTGGATCCTAACCCACCAATTCATTACAAAATGCCAGCTCACTGGATCAATGAATCTGCGAGCTGATCAATAAACCCTGTAACAAAAACAGTGATTTTTAATTTTTGGGGGTAGGACCTGTGCCTCTGAGACCCCCCTACATCTTCTCAGGTGGCAGTGGATACCCCCCCTGCCACATTTGGCCCCATGTCTTTCTCTCCGGATGCAACTTTCGGCGCCTTGCCTTCTGTTATGACCACTGTAGCAAACATTTTCAGATGTGACCAGCGATTAAGATTGCTCAAATTAGCAGATCCTCCTAGGACTCAAAAAATCCGCATTGGATGGAGAAAAGAGTTTCAGATTAACCAATAAGATTCCTCTTTTTTTCAATGTTTGTATGAGTTACTTGGTAAATCCAAGATAGCAGCCAGATGTCAAACTAACTTTTCAATTTTACATCATTTTACACACTTATCTTTTTGGCTTTTTGAGAGAAAAACTAAACAGACATTAACTAAAGAAACAAGCATTGGCATAGCCAATAGGTCTCGCCTTTGGGACCTTATAAGTGTTTAGCAATGCATCACATCATCAGACTACCCAATGTGTTACAAAACCTAAACCTAAAATAATTAAATGAAAACAATCTGATAAATATCAACTACCTTCCAGAGAAAGCCTGGAGTTGTAATGAGCTTGTGGTGCACTCACAAAGAATCGAAAGTATGTGTTGCAAGTTATGCTCATGCAACGCGAGGGCACACAGTGATCACAGTGAGAGTTACTCTGCATAAACACACAACTTACATTTTACTCTCCATGTCAAGCCACCAACAAGAAGCACAGTAAGCTGCACTACTCCGCTACCTAATAAACAGCCCACAAACTAGCTACCTTTTCTATCACTCATTGACTTTGACCATCGGCAGCACTCTGCTTTCCTTTGGCTAGGTTTGCACTAAAGAGATACCACATACACACATACAAAGTGAGAAATACAAGATGAAAACATTCAAACACCAGCTTATGGCCCTTCCACAATCTCGGAACACGTACAAATGGGCAATACATTTTTCTAAGAAAGGTGACAACCTCCTGCTCCTCCACCAGAAGTGGTACGTTTCTGACCAGCTCAGCCTCCTGCTAGGTTTGCCACAACACTTCATATATGCCGCACAACAAATTTATGCATGCTTTAATTTGCCAAACTTGTACAGTGAGCTGTAGTGGTAGGCACTGCCCCCAATAGAAATACAGTACAAAGATATAGAATCAATACTTTGTGAATGGAAAGCTCAAGAACGCTCAAAAGATATTCAAATACACTAAGCCATATAAAATCCGTACTTCCCATCCCCACCTATTGCTCTTCTCACCCATAAAGAAGGGACTCCTGGACAGGGAAGCTTGTTGCTCTCGCTGGGCAGCTGCAGCGCCGGGGGTGACCTGAGAGAGACATCGACTGCCATTGCACTCAGAAGCCTGTTATTGTTGCTTAATGCGCCTGCTCGCGAGACTCCGATGTCTCACCATTACCACAAGACCACATTTACAATGCAAACGAAGAACACTAGATACAGCAGCCATATTGAGTGTGTAAGTGAATACAACCTACCTATTATATATAGAAAGCACAGTGATGGCTACTACGGTTTTGGACACTGCTAGATTGGCTTAAGGTCTGATCTATCTTGCGTGCGAGTCCAAGAACACAAAATAAAACAATTTTCTAAATTTGCCAAGTACCAATAAAAGGAAACAAATCAGCCTGTATGTTATACCGGCCATACTGGGAAGTGCTCAGTTATTTTCATAGACTTTAATGAAACAACAGTGGGGGGGAGCGAGAGAAAGCAGAACCAGCGGGCTCCAGAAACAGTGTTTAAAGGCACTCTTCTTTGCAGCTACAACAGTAGAAGGCAGCTTCTGTGTCCCTCTAAAGGTGTGCGCCTTGGGGGTGGGCCTACCACGCACATGCTGAAGGCCAGCCTGCTTCCTTGAGCCCCTCCTCTACAACTAACAACTTGGCACCCGTATGACAGAGCCAATATGTGGGTGACCCAAGTGAGGCAAGAACAGAGATGGGCTCTATTGGCCATAGTTGCCGACCATGGAACTGGGGAACCAGGTTTGAGTCCTGGCATCAGCTCAACACCCTCTGATTCCGGGCAAATCCCTTAACAAAATCTGACCTTAGCTAATGTAATCTGGTGCTCAGTTAGTGAGGTGAAGTTGCATTTATATAGCGTGTATAACCCCTGACGAGATGTTGAAGCCCTCTAGTGCCCCCGGGGCAAGTTCACACTATATAAAACTGCAAAAAATAAAAATGTCTGTATGTAGAAGCCAGTCACTGATGTTATGTAATCATCCAGGGACTGATTTGTTAACACAAAAGATAATCTCACTTTATTCAACAGCGAGGGAACCAAATATCTTTCCGCCCAGGGCACTATCTGATCTAGGTTTGTCTCTGGTCTGGGGAGAACAAATTAAACCTAATTTACTACAAATGTACTTTATTTTTATATTTTAACATCTGCCATCTCTGGGCCAACCATGGCACCTTTCATTGGCAAAGAGAAGACGTTTGTGGCTGGAAATGAGGCAGCCACGCCATGAACACTGACTTTTTATTTTATTTATTCATATTTTTACAGATTTATATAGCTCAAACTAGACACAAAGGTATCGGACTACTTTACATGGTTACTAGTTACGTTATACAAGACCATATTCACTTTTTATTTTTGGCACAGGGAGGGTAAGCGATTTACGATTCACAGAATGTTGAGATGACGTCGGGACCTGACCGCTTCTGCAGAGCGTCATGGAATGAATGAAAACGATAGTGTGTGAGTGAACTAGGGGAGTGAGGTTTGTACGTAAAGTCTGAAGGACAACAATATCACGCCTTGAACACATACAGCTGGTAAACAATTACAAGAGTATGGATAAAGCAAGCAGAATTGCTACTATTGAGCAACAGTCAGAAGAGGCCCAAACATCCGAATTAAACGAAATTTTAAATGTTTTAGTGAGGTATCTCAGGAAGTCTTGGAAATCTTCTGACAGATCGCAACACACGTTTTGTCACTTCCTACCATGATATGTCACGGCCTTGCAGACCCTCTAACATGAAATGTAAACTCCAGCATACCAACTGCCCATTGCTCGGCTCCTCCAGCAGAGTCCAGAGCTTGACAATAAAGGAAGGCAGCTGTCTGCGAGGTGTCGTCACCCCAGGGATAGCCCTCCACCGTCTCGGTGTGAGGACCGGACTCAGGATTCCTCGTCCCCAACTCTTGTACTGCATCACACGCTAACTCCAGCAGGACCGGCCGGTGACGACAAGAATAAAACTTGTTGCTGGAGACAGACTCGGCTCACTCCCTACAATGTGGCTGCGCACGCAGACCCGTTCCCACGGGATCAGATGACTGCATGCGACTCTGCCATCTTGGAATAGTCATGCATATACCGGGTAGTCCAAAAATATAAACTAAATGGAATGCAATTGGAACGTTAACACTTTTGTGGTTGTGTTGTTCACTAAAAATATATATTATATTGGTAAGAATATATTTCCATCTAAATATACATTTACAGTTTAAGGGCCACATTATAAATTACCTCTGTTATGCTAGTGAAATTTGATAATTAGAATGAAAATGACTCTTTTTCCACAGTACTACGTTGCCCCACCCTTCCCCAGCCACAGCCAATGATGGATGGAGGATAAGAAATGGGGATGAGCTATTAAAATAACAAAACAAATGAGCCTCGGCATCGGCTCAACATCGCTAATTCTGGAAAAATAACTTAATCTCCCGTGCCTATCCAAAAATGAATGTGTCCGTCTGTAACGTAACTGGTGCTTTTCTAAAGTGCTCCAATACCTTTGGGTCGAGTTCGCACTATTTAAAATGACAAAAAAAACAACGCCTGACCTGCAATAGCCAGATGTGAGGACGATAGAGAGGCCATCACACGCTGTACTGTGTGATGGCCAGCTGAAATATTCTCAGAGTGAAATCGCCGGAAAACTAAACACACAAAGGAGGGACTTTGACAGAAATGGACCAATAAGAAGCCAGCATTTCTGAACGCCACAGCTAACAGCCAATGGCGATGGATGGGATTGCCAAAGCCCCACAGAGAGATACAACAGGTCATCGCTAATGCTAGACCAAAAAAGGATTTCGAGTTGGTCGAAACATCTTCCAAATTTGGTGACATTCTGTCCAGCATTTCCTGCTGTAGTTGTGACAGAAGCTTTCCTATGGAAATTAATATGTCGTCCAGTACTTTTTGGAAGTTCCCTACAACTTTGGAACACCCTTGATGGATGCCCATAAAACTTTAAAAGATTGTGCAGTTAACATCTGTGTAATATTGTCAAACGGAGACAAACCTATTAATAATAAATGCAATTTCTACAGGAAGTGCAAAGTAATTAGAACTACACAGTCACTATTGCGCCCTTCCATACATTTGTAGAAATAAACATGGATAAATAACGTGGTCTCTTAAAATACATTCAGCTGCAAGAATAAGAGAATGTTGGAGCTACTGCCGGCAAAAGGCCTTGCTAGCTTGCTTACAAGTAGAATGTTTGCCTTTCATGAAAAACTACTACTTCTGTTATCAGCTATCAATGAGCCCACACTGCATTTAAAATGTTCAAGTTTTAATTAACTTTCACTGGTAGAGTGCTAGTTAAACAATGAGCAATGGCTAACTCAGATGTTTAAAGCTTCTGCAAAGTTCAGCTATCAGCACACCCTGATTGCAATTTGAATGTTGCGGTTTTACTTGAGCTTTCATAAATAAGTTACTAATCATAAAGTGACCTCTCCAGAAGCTGTTAATTCCATGACATATGTAAGGTATTTCCAGGGGGAGAAGAGAAATAGGAGGTATTATATTACTGTATTTTGTGGACAGAAACACCAAAACATACATGTTCACTCAAAAAACACAGATTAGAGTGAAGTTCTGCTTCGCTTAAGTTAGAAGATATTAACATATGTTTAAAAAAGCATATGAAATTCATTAAAAAACAAAGTAACAGTACAGTTATAGTTACAAAGCAATTAAAATTCACCAGTTCTGTTTAGGTAAACTAACCATAACTTGTCCCCGCTCAGGTACTGCTTATGACCTTACAACTGACATCACTGATGACATGTTAAATTATATCATTGATGACATCACTGATGGTCCCTCAAATGACATCATTGATTACAACATTCAAAGGTACCAATACTCGGCCTTCATCTATGTGCAGCAGAGATTAGCCTCAGGACCAGGTTCTTTGCCCAACCCTCTGTAAGTGACCAATGAGCACTACACTTGGCCTTTGTCTGTGAACAGTGGTGGTTGGCCACAGAGCCTAGCCTTAGGCTAGGGCCTATGGCCAATACCCCACAGGTAAATAACTCTTGCTGCATGTAGCCTTCAGCTTGGTGTTATGGGGTCTGGATACAGGGCTGACCCACAGCCAGACTCTGAGCCCAATGCTCCATCAGTGGCCAACCCCTACTGCCCATGGCCTTCAGCCAAGGAGATATGCTGCCAATCTTCAGTGTCTTCAGATCACTATTTCAAAAACTGCACTGTTCTTGCAGGTCTTTGACATGGCACTACAGCGGTGCGACACCAGTCTCTTGGGTTGCCAACAACAACTCTATAGAACTTGTTCTGTCCGGTATGTTGCAGTGGTTGGTTCTAATGAGCCCAGCATTAATTTTATTCACAAGGCCTATTTATGTTTCTTGCACCTCTTAAAGAATTCAATTCAATCTGTTCTGTGTGTCCAGCTTCAAGTCTGTCTGCCCTGATATGTCGGATTATATAGGAACACCCCATCCTCCCCACTATACAATGCCTTCGGCTGCGCACAGAGGGGGCTGACCACAGGTCCTGACATACAGCCAGACCTTGCACCCAACATTCCTTGGGTGGCTAATCCCCACTGCACACAACCTTTGACTGTATGCAGCAGTGGTTGGCTGCAGAGTCTGGCGTTCAGCCAGCACCTGCACCCAAATGTTCATGAGTGACAAACCCCTGGTGCATATGGCCTTCACCCCTGCTCTTGCTGACTGATTACTCTTCAGTCTGTTCGCCACAGTGTTCTGGACAATCCTGCCATACACGGATAATTGAGCTCCCGGCCACAAGCACTTTACCTTACTCGCTGGTTTATTGTGGAGGGAGTAATTGACTTCCATGCAAGTCCATTCAACACGACCGTTTACTGCATTACGCTGCTGGATGACGTTCATATTTGGTTCTTACCGGAACCTGCATATTTAAATCCCAAGACTTTTTTATCTGGAGCGAAACAAATCCTCAGAAGTGACATCAGGCACCCCACCATACCTTTTGGTGGTGCTCACATTGCCCTGATGAAGACCTGTTTAGGGAGAAACATGTTGGCTGCATGTGCACTTGATTGAAACCATTAAAAGAAGAACTCTTTTTACCGAAGACTCAAGAAGAAATTCTTTTGACTGCTTAATTGTTTTTCTGTTGCCTCTCTCTAGCCTATGTTTTTTTATTAGTAATAGGGACCAGGCCTATGGCCAGGCCCTGGTCCCAATTCTTTGATTGCAGCCAAGCCCGAATGCATATGGTGTTTGCCTGTGAGCAGCAGGGGCTGGTCTCTGACAGTCAACACATTCTGCATATGGCCATAAACCCCTTTATTCTATTTTGTAAATCTTTTTACATTCACAGTTGTTAGACCTGGCATCCTTGGTGTGGTTTCTCCTATCTTTTTGCCTATACCTCCTGCATTTTTTATGTTATGCTGGACTGAAAGTGCAGGTGCTGCCTGAATAAATTGTGATTCTGATTGGTTCTCCATGATTGGCATATTTGATTTACTAGTAACTCCCTAGTAAAGAGCACTGTGTGTCCCCAGGGCCTGTAAATGAAATGCTACTAGTGGGTCTGAAGCACTGGCTGTGTCACCCACATAAGTAAACTTGTCTCAGGCCTGCCATTGTAGTGTCTGTGAGTGCAGTTTTAAACTGCCATGTCAACCTGGCAAGTGCAACCACTTGCCAGGCCCAAACCTTCTATTTTACTACATGTAAGGCACCCCTAAGGTAGACCCAAGATACCCCCCATGGGCAGGATGCGGTGTATGTGAAAGGTATGGCATGTACTGGTGTGTTTTACATGTCCTGATAGTGAAATACTGTCAACTTTGTTTTTCACTATTGCAAGGACTATCTCTCCCATAGGTTATCATTGGAGGTGACTTGTTAATTTTTTTTCAGGTGTAACGTTCAATTGGGAAGAGCTAGAGATTTGAAGTTTGGTCTCTCTGAGCTTAGGATTTAATAACACATCTTTTAGGAAAGGTGGTTTTTAAATTGTGTGTTTGAAAATGCCACTTTTAGAAAGTGGGCATTTTCTTGCTTTAGCATCCTGTGCCTCTGCCTGCCTGTGGAATCAATGTCTGGTTTAGTCTGACAGCTGGTTTGTTTGTGCATTCACTCTAGACAGTCACATAAAGGGAGCTGAGGTGTGCCCTGCATATCCCATTGGCCCATCATCAGGCTGATGGGCTTTCCTGAGCTAGAGTGGTGGGAGGAGTTGTCACTGAAAGCTGAATAGGGCTCCGCCTGGCCTCTCACAATGCTGTCTCGCCCCGCCCTGTAGTGTGTCTGGAGCCAAGGCAGGATCTTGTGGACAACAAAGACTTTCCTTTGAAGTATGCCTACTTCAAAGGACCTGTAACTCCACATTTTTAGAACACTTCTGGATCAAGAGAAGACTTTACCAAGGAGAAGAGCTGAAGAGCTGTAAGGAGGAGTACTGCCCCTTTGCTGTGTGTTGCTCTTCTGGGTTGGCCTGCAGTTGCTGCTTCTGATTTGGAGACAAAAAGGACTGGACCTTGCTGTGTATCCTGCTTGTGAAGTTTCTCCAAGGGCTTGAGGGCGCTTGCCTCCTGTTAAGAAGGCTCAGGGCCATTGTAGACTTTACCTACAGCATCCCTGCACTCCACTGTTGGGACTTCTGGCCTGCCAAGTGGTGCCAATTTCAGTTCTTGGCCCTTGGAAGTGGTTCCTGTGGCGAAAAGCTACAAAAGACTTGAAACACAATGCAGACCAGAACCGTCTTGGATTTCGAGGCATCACTTCCCCTTACAGTCCGGATTTGACGCAACACTTCTCCTGCGTGCAGCAGAGCTGATGCATCAACTCCCCAGGGACTCGGGAATCGACGCATTGCTGTGTTTTCCATCACTTTCCTCTTCTGCGGCTGTTTTTCCTTGTGCATTTTGTGCATCCTTGTACGTATGTAAGGTACTTTGTGTAAAAACACCACATCCATAGAGTTCTATGGATAAAATTGCTGGAAACCTTTAAAAAGTCATATTTTGAGTTGTGTATGTTGGATTTTTTGTCGTTTTGGTCTTGTTTGGTTTAGGTAAATATACTTTACTTTTCTAAACTGGTGTGGTGTCCTTTGGTAGTGTTTTCACTGTGTTACTGTGTGTGCTATATACAAATACTTTACACATTGCCTCTGAGATAGGCCTGACTGCTCGTCCCAAGCTACCCAGGGAGTGAGCAGGGGTTATCTTGGGTGTGTAACTTCCTTCCCCTGACTAGAAGGAAAGGTCCCCCATTTCTAACAACAGTCTAATGTTAACAGCACGATACTAGATGATGTCACCAATGATGACACCAGTCATGCCATCAATGATGTCATTTGAGATGTCATCAGGAATGTCATCAATGATCAACAACATCTCATGAGTGATGTCATAAGCTCTTCATGACAGGGGCACACGTTATAAATATTTTACTTAACCATAACTGCTGAATTTCAATGTTTTTAAAGTTTTCTTTTGTAACCAGAACTGCATTTTAAATGTGTTTTTATCAGTGAATTTCTTAGATTTATTAACCATGTCTTTAGCTATTATAATCAAAGCTAACCCCAACTTCACATTAACCTTTGGTCTTTACAGGTAATCCCTAGTGATTTTGATCATATACCACAATCAATTGTTCCATGTGAATAACCTGCTATTTATGGCAAATTTTCACAACACACAACCTTCTGCCATGTGCAGTGGGCCAAAGGGCCTCGTCTATGGCAAAGTCCTGTGCTCAAACCACTGCATGCAGCCATCCCTAGCTTTGCATGGCCTTTGCTGTGAGCACTAGGGCTTCTCTGCAGGGCCTGGCCTTCAGGCTGCGCCCAACCAACTGTGTGCAGCCACCCCCACTGCATACTGTCAGAGCATGTTCCCACCAATACAGAGATCCTAAATACTTAAACCTCACAAAGGTCCGCTAGTTCTAAGCCGAGATAAGAATTCACAAATCCTGAGGACCCCATAAACCCTTGGGGAAGCCTGCACAATACCAAGGCACCATTAGAGGTGAAGCTTGTGTGGCGGCTGCTGCAGGAATAATACAGTACCTCAATGGAGAACCACACTGGGTCCCACAGGAGTACCTCAGGACCCACGAGAAACCTTTTTTTGGCCCCATCAGATATCTTTCTTTATCCCTCACACAAAGTGCCTAGGGGTCAGGGCGTCCCTACTCTGCCCTCTCATACTATTTAAAAAAAATATTTTCATGATACAGCGACTGAATCCCCAAGTCCTGTATAGACAGCTGCAAAATGTCCTTCTGAGTTGCAGCCAGTCAATGAGATCATTGTGTGCCACGGGATGGAGGCAGGTCCGGTAGTAATAAAATGGCCATCAGGAGAAAAATCCCCCTCAGCTAATCAGAATGCCCTGTTTTAATTTACTAATTTTTAGCATCACGAGACTCCCGCAGGACCAACCAACCAGATATACGTAACTATTTAACCTCTTCATGCCCATCCAAAGCAATTCTTTACATATCAATTTCTTGAAAATGGCTGAACAGATTTATTATAACAGATCACAAAAAGTACGGTTTCTGGATAAAGCTCTAAGTTTATGCCAAATTTTGTGATATTCTCTTCAGCTGTTTCCTGTATTGGGGAGCAAAGTTTCCTATAGTTGTTAACATTGGAAGTCAATGTTGTTGGGCCCCTCATTAGTCATGGCCCCTGCTTGATGAGTTGGCGCGAAACATCCCATGAAGGAGTAAAGTTGGATTAACTTTTTTTTGGGAAAGTTTCATGCCAATTCTTTACATTGCGCCAGAGTTATTAACTGAAAAATGCTCTTCCCATGGTAACTTTCACCTATCCAGAACTACACAGTGGCAACCACGAACAGAGGCCATGCATGGCGGTTTATTGGGTGCTGGGGGGAGGGCGGTGGAGGGGGTTTGGTGCAGGGCCTGGGTGCAGGCCCAGCCAAGCCCGGCAGGGGGTTGGGTGCCCCAACCCTGCACCGCATGTACCCTCACATATTATATCACTCATGACATGTTTAATGACTGCATTAATAATATTCCAAATGACATCTGAAATGAAACCTTTGATAACACTGTGCATGGCGAGGGTGCAAGTTAGAGCTACTTGAGATAACTATAACTGGTGTATTTCAGTAGCTTTGTTAGTTTAAAATGTTATGTCTGATACAAGAGATTCTTGCACTAGGATTGACTTGCGAACAGCCTGTTAGACATCATGCTGATTCATTAACCAATGCCATAATTGTTGGCAAATTGTTGGACATGGCCCTCTCTGCAGGGTCATCCCCAAACCTTTTGCCTTCACACCTATTTTAGTAGAATTGGTTTTTGTAGCCCTTAAGATTCTGTGCACTTTACCACTGCTAACTAGTGCTAAAATACTAGTGCTCACGTCCTAAACCATGCTAAAATTGGTTTAGACCTGATTGGCATATTTAATTTTCTTATAAGTCCCTAGTTAAGTGGTATACCATACACCCAGGGCCTGCAAATTAAATGCTACTAGTGGGCCTGCAGCACTATTTGTGCCACCCACGTAAGTAACCCCTTAACACATATCTCAGGTCTGCCATTGCAGCCTGAATGCAGTTCTAATCTGCTAATTCGACTTGGCAAAATGATCCCCTTGCCAATTCTTAAACTCCCCTTTTATTACATATAAGTCACCCCTAAGGTAGGCCCTAGGTATCCTATAGGGCAGGGTGCATTGTAATTGAAAGGCTGGACATGTATTTTTAAATTGTACATGTTCTAGTAGTGAAAAACTCCCAAATCCATTTTTTACTACTGTGAGGCCTACCTCTCCCATGGGACAACATTGGGTTGCCTTATTACATTTGATAAGTGCTAACTTTTGATTGGGAACAGGTAAACATTTCTAACTAAGAAATTGTAATTTAAAATCCTCCTTAATTGTAAAGTTGGATTTTAAATTACAATTTTGAAAATGCTACTTTTAGAAAGTTGGCATTTTCCTGCCCTAACTATTTGGTTTCTGCAGCCTGTTCTGAGGTCACGACTGGGTGTAGTTTGCAGTTGGACTTTGTTTATTCCTCCCAGACAGTCACACAATAGAGGGATTAGGTGTCCCTAGTTGGACCGTCACTAGCAGGATGGGGAAGCGGAGCTAGGCACAGCCCCACTTGCAAATCAATAGGCTGTGCCCTGCCTTCACAAAAAGGAATTGTCACCACTGCATTGCTAATGTAGTCAGCCTGGACAGAGGACAGGGGAAACAGGAAACTTCAAGCACTTCAAATGGAATTTTCTAGAAACTTTTCCTACATCAAAGAAGGTACCAGGTATAAAAATAGGACCCTCAGACCAACTCTGCAGTCTACTGCTTGAGCCTTGTTCCTCTGCTTGACTCCGGACTACCAGAGTGACTTCAAGGGCTAGTTGACTGGCCTCCTGATCAGAGCCTCAGGGACAGAAAAGGCTCCAATCATCTTGAACCCGCACCTGGACCCAGCCTGAGTAACTCCCAAGCCCTCAAGTGTTGCCCCTCCTGTACCAGGCCCTTGGTGGTGGTGTTAAAGGTGCCCAGATAGCCAAAATCCTAAACTTGGGTCTTAGAAAATATTTGGCTAAAAACTGCTCTGAGTATGGAGAGGAGACCGGAACCAACCTGCTCGTCTATCTGCCAAAGGAGCATCGCCAGTCAGTCTGACTATGCGACAGCTCTCACTACATTTTTCTCTGCAACAGCAAATCCTGTTTAGCGGTTCTTCACCAAATGGTATCCCGCCTCATGGAACTCTCATCGGTTACAGCCTCCAGCTTCATCCGACTGGAGATTTTCAACTTCCAAAAAAGAGAATAAGTCTAAATGTGGAAATCTTTGCCGCGACTGGCTGATGATGACGCTTCCTACTCAGACACCGCCTGCAGCCTTGCACCACTGATCTTATACCTTCTCAGTTTCTTCTAAGTCAAAAGGAAAGCGCAGACTGGGCCAATTCACTTTTTCTATCTGACTCGCGCTCCATTGCGGTCTGCCATATTTTTCGGCTTTAACCCGGTCTTGTGCAACTACATGTCAACTATTGGCACTTTGATCTTTTAGGTGCTAGTTTTGGCTCAAACTTTAAACATTCTTAACTCCGAATTTACTGATTGGCTTTTTGGCATTTTGTGTCAAATAATTTATTAAAATGTACTCTATTTTAATTGGTGTGGAATTTTTCTTGTATTGTGTTTTCACTTTACTGCTGTTTGTGTGCTGCATGCATACTTTACACATTGCCTCTAAGTTAAGCCTTACTATTCTTGTGGCAAGCTACCAGAGGGTTAAGCATAGGTTAATTTATTGACTTTTGTGGTTCACCCTGTGGCTATTTGAGCATGGTTAACTCCCCGCTCAACGACCAACCCAGTTTATCACACAAATGAACAGTTTTTTTTACCACTACCACTTAACTGTGCCCCTCTTTAATGGAGTTGCATTAAAAACATATCAACAGTACGCTAATAAGAGTCTGCCATATCTCATGCAGAACTGTGAGAAGGCACCAAAGCCATCAGCAAACAAAATATTTTTTTATCTACCCCCTTTAAATTTGTTCAACTTGATTAAATTGTTTAAAACTTGACGTACCAATAAAAGCTAAACATCCTAATATTGCTTAGTTTAGTTCATGTGGATTTGTAAAATTGCATCATAGTTATTAGTACATGAACACCTTTCACCCCGGTTGTACCTGTGAAGATACTAATAATAAGCAAAAAATGGTAAATGTCTGCCAAATGTTCTACAAATTTGGCAGAAGGCAGTAAAGTGATAAGTAGATCAATGCTCATCCACATATATACATGTGTGGCAATAGCGCCTGGATAAAAATGACATATATAGCCACTGTGTAGTCCTACATGAGCCAGAGTTTCCATCAGAAGAGTGATTTTTGTTTTGCTAATAACTTTGGAGCCATTTGACGAATCTTCATAAAACTTTCCAAACAAATTTCATCCACCTCACCACCTCCTGTTTTAGGGTGATCCGTCAAGTGGAGGGCGAGCAAAAGGAGGGGTCCCAAAACACTCATTTCCTCAAGCATTTTCCATTGGAAAAAATATACAGAAAAAAATGTCTGAACAAAATTTGGCAGAAAGCCAAATCTCTAATCAGAAAGCATGCTTTTTGAGATTTGGTAGCAAATCCAATCAGTCATTTTCGAGAAATGAAGCTAATACAATAGAGATACCTGGACAGATGGTCCAGGGGGACTCCCGCAATACCGCAAATTAAAAATAGAGCGATCTGATTGGTCTGAGGCTGGTTCAGTCCTGAATGATTAAACAATGTTATTCATGAAAAAAAATATTGCGACTGTCATTACAGGACAGGGGGACATGTTTTGAAACTTTAAAAAATTAGAGCAGTAGTGAAAGGATGAGGGTATCTAATCCCCTCTTTGTTATGCTGCCCAAAAAAAAAAAGTATATATATATATTTTTTTTACACTATGATTTATTCTTTCAAACGAAAGCCTCAAGAAAAACATTGACTCTATTGGTTTCCTACCTCACTCCAGTCACTACTAGTCCATTCGGGGCAGGAGAGGTCATTGCAGCTTTGTGTGCTAATCCTTTGATGTTCATTGCATTCTCCGTCAGCCACACGCAGGCCGAAGTTGTTCATGCAGTACGCCTCTCTGGACTTCATACCTTTGCCACAAGTCCTGGAACACTGATAATTAAAACAAGACGAACACAAAGAACAAACATTCTCTTTATTCTGCCTCTTTTTTTTACAAGGTAGGTGCATTATTCATTGTGTAATATATAGAATAAACAACTACACAATAAATATGTATTTATTTGTTAATATTTATTCATATTTATTATAGTCTGCAATAATGATACATTTATGAACTCTGAGATCCAATAACTGCTATCATCTCATCGCAGTTTAACAAAATTGTGGTGACATTTCTAACTTTGTTCCAATCACTCACAAGAAACAAGCAAACACATTACGCCTGTGTAACCACGCATTATAGGGAACTTAGCGTTAAATTCCCAAAATTACACAATTATGCCACAACGTTTAGCACAGAAAAAAGGGAACCATGCAAACGACAAGAATGTGAGCAGTTGCTGTTCATGTGCTTTTGCGCAATTTTTAACACAAAATGTGTCCTCTCGTCCAAAATGCATTTGAGCATTCATTTTGCGAGAAAATGTAGCACTAAATACCAGTTTTGTATTTCATGTAGTTCCACTTAATTTTGAAAAATTTTCAGGCAAGTATGCAAAAGAAAAAATTTGAATTTCGCACACATCTAGAGAAAATTAATAATTTTTATTTTACAGTTGCAAACAAATTGTAAATTATTTAAATTAAAAAGTTGCATATATTTTCTTCAAATTACTGTAATTTCAACATGTTTATCTGTACTTTCATGATCATCATGTTACACTAAAAATGCATTTGTTTTGTGAAATGTATCTCATGTTATGTTACAAGTATGCATATGGCACACATTCCTCCATTGGAAAGGTATTGTAGTGCAAATCGGCTGATCACAACTTCTAGTGCATTTCCACCCAGGGAGCCCGATTCAAAAAACAATTTGTACATCTACACATAGGGTTAACACCTACATTTGGAATCATCATCTTTCCATGAGAATTCACATGCATAAGAAGTTACACATGTGTAAACTGCTTCAGCACCTCATCACCGATTAAATTTATAAACGCAACTAGAATACAATACAATTGTACATGGTGTACAAATACACGTGTAAGTACTTAGAAAAATTGCACATGCTTTTCTTTTTTTATTACACAAGGAAAATATTTCTTTCCTTAGAGAAAGCCTTTTTACTATACTAATTTCGGGGGGAAAGCATCTGAATACCGAAAAATAGGTTTGTGGGTGTTCATCAAATTTCCATTTCATTCCTTTCGGCAAACTACTCAGCCCTGTGAGCAGATGTACTCCCACATAATATGACACCATACTGGTGCAAAACAACATTGAATAAATTGAGTTATAAATGTATTAGTTCAAATTCATATTTTGTAAAGTGCAAAAGTGATGTCGCACTCCAAAATCATGGCATTTGCACATTTACATCAAACAATAAAGAATTGGGCCATGAGACTTTCTTCTGTATAATCATATTTATTTGCATGCACACACACCAAGTGAACACGCCAGTTACCGGACTCAATCTAAGATGTCTGATGGCAAAGCCATTCTAGTTAGGGGACTATTATGTCCCATTAGAGAGGTGGAAAAATTGTGCTGTATGGGAAAAACACTCTGGTAAAGCCTAGGTAGACACAGATTATAGTCAACCCGGCAGACAATTGTTTCCGGCATATTACACGGCGGATTTACAAGAATGAAATGACATCTCTCGTAGACGTTAAATCCAGTATTCAAATTTCTGCTTGAATATTCCAATATTACATTAAACATTCAGGTATTGCACACGCTAGAGGACATTAGTTGTACTGGACTAGCTCCCACCAATTAAAAATGCTCTCTCAGACTCCTGCACTTCTACTGCTACTGCAAGCCGAACTTTTTCTTTAAAACATTTCCCACATGGGCATTCCAACCATACTTCTTTGATTCTTTCCTACTTTCTTGAAAATTGTCCCTGAATGTCATGATCCAAAAGCAGTATAGATGCCACTTTGTGCCATCAATCAACATCAATGGCCATGACCAAAATAACTTGAGTGAAAGAACAACAAAAGCTTCCCTACCTGAGACCATTCTGAATATTGCCAGTGCGTTACGAGGCAGTCACCATGGCAGGCTTCTCTACTTGGTGGCTTAGGCTGGTCAGCACAAAATGTAGCGTCTACTGGGTCACTCTGTCGTTTTGAAAGCGAGTACTTGATACAATGGATGTCTACGGTCCGATGCCCTGGTCCACACTGTGATGTGCAATCACTTTTGCCAATGACAAGCCACCTACAAGTACAAACTGTTATATGGAGCTAAAATATGGTTTTTATCATGACATCTGTCAAAAGGATCAATTCTGTTAAAGAAACGAGCACGTGTTTTCTACTAAAATAGTGATTATTTAAACATATATAAATTTTCAGTCACGAAATAATTCAACAATTACAGAAAATGTAGCATAGCAGACAAAAGACAACATAACATTGCATTACTATGTTGTTTTGCATCCTAGATCCCTTCCCATCCCTCCTTTGACTCATCCCAAAACTAATTTTACTACTATGATCTCCCTAATCCATTTCTAGAGATTCTTCCTCCTCCATCTCTCCTTATACTCATTCCAAACCTCATCTTACTACTATGATCTCCCAATAAGCACTTTCTAGAATTCTCCCTCTTTTATCCCCCATTATCTTTTTCAACCCAACTAACAGACTCACATGTCCACTGCTCAAATTAACTCAAACTTTACTATGCTCCTCCATCATTAATCCTTTTTGGGTTCCGGAATAGCATGCTACTTGCTGAAAAGCGTTTCAACGCCTCGTCAGGGGTAGTAAGCGCTATATAAATACAATTACAATACAAATACAAGTCATCACTTTCTATTCAGTTACAGGAATCTTACTACTACATTTTAAAGCATAGACCTCTGGGTGCTCATCAGAGCACAGCAGCACATACTTCGAGGGGCCTTTGAGCTAGGTAGCCATAATCTACTGCTCTACTAAGATTCCTCACTAACCGCATTTTGCAATCCACTCATTTCAGTAGCATTTATTTCGATAAAAAAGCATTACATCGGTACAAATAGGTATAATCATTAAAATATATTCATGCAATATACAGAACTAATCTCAGAAAGTGAGGTAACAAATCTAAGTACACAAAGTAAAAAAATCAATCGCTATGAATTACAGTCAGCTCCAATAATTTCATGCCCCAATGCACATAGCAACTTTGCTTATTCTAGTAGATCACTTTGGACCTTTGCATCCAAGCTCTCCAAATATAGCTGCTGTGCAATATTGTTCCAAAATATTAGAGGGATATTTACTAAATGTAAGCCACTACTTGAATCTGGTGTCTACTCCATATTAGGGGGCCGATTCACAAAGGGCATTCACACTCGTAGCGAAGGTCTCACAGTCATGGCTGGATCTCCGCAATGGGTCACTACAATACAGAGATCCCGCCACGAGTGTGAATCTGGCCCTCAGTGAGGAGCGGTAAGTAAGGGCAGAAGAAACCAAAGCTTAGCTCATCTTCACAGCCTCCTAGATTACAGCTGCATAAAAAAGAATGGAGCTCTGACCATTTATTTGTAAATTAAGGAAAATAATACCCACCCTGGCTTCTCCTGGAGTGGAGAAAGTGCTATAACAATAGCAATACAAAACAATAGAATAGTGTAAATTTCACATACAAAGAGCTGAGCTAAGCAGGAACAGCATAATCCAGATACGCTCCGTTTCTTGATTTGAATTCAATTGTATGTATGGTGGACCCGTTTATATAGCTAGCAAATGACTGTAAAGTGTAAGCACCGTCATCTCCTTTTGAGGGTTTCTTAAGGATGCTTTCTGGAGCAGTAGGGACTATAGAGAGGCCAACGCTGACCAAGGTATTATGCATGTATAGACGCCATAGCAGACGTAAAGCCATCTCATTCCTAAACATCCCTTATCCCATCTTGAATAAGGAGCCATAACAAATAAGTCTCCACTGTATGACTGGTTTCACTGCAGCACAACCAGTTATGCATTCAATCCTTACTTTTTGGTACGGGCGGCTAATTGAACTGACAACTGGAACTTATATAGTTTGTAAATAAATGGTTCTGCTGTTCTCTTAGGGTTCTAGTGACAAAGATAAATTCTGTCTTAAACCTATGTTAACATCCAAATGTACCATTTTATGCCTGCCAGGAATTCATAACTAGATTTCGGTTAGTTATATACCCATTTACGGGTTCAAAGATCTGTGCAATGATGTGTGGAGTTATTGGCATTCGCAAATCTTGGAAATATGCACACACAATTACTTTAATATAATACTTTACAGACAGGTTAATAAATCCAGTCACATCAAATATTAAAATGATATTTACCTCAGCTCACAGTCTGTGTTGCACTGGTCTGTTTCTGCCGCTGGTTGAGGGAACTGTTCACATCTTTGGTCAGAAACGACTAAGCGATCACTCTTGCGAATGCAGGAATTTCTTCTCTTGCGTTCCCCTGAGTCAATCATTAAATATTATTTTCTTCAATGAGTTTTATTAAATCTACTTCATTTTTAACGAGTCAACCTCTAAAGAAAGACACTCATGGCACGCTACAAAATAAAATCGTACCTTATGGGCTCAAATGGGCATTTACAACTGAATACTGATTACAGGTTGTGCAGGAAGTACCTACCTACAATGGGTATCTCAAATTTCACCAAGAAAAACCCAGTGAAACATGAACAGAGAAAACTGCTAGGAATGAGGCAAAACATGAGGCAATCAGTGTGTGAAACAGTGATTCCATAAGTTATTCCTCATTAAGAGCCAGAAAAATCAGAATGAAGCAGTTATACTCGACCCTGCAATATCCTATTTGCTCCGTGCAGTATAACCTCACCAAAAACCATATGACTCATGAGAAGCCAATATGTAGACAAAATCATCTACAAGCATCTCATGTCATTGTATTAAGCCGTAAGTACTGACATCATCTAATTCATCTAGTGTTGATGGGTAGCATCAGTGATATGAGTGAGGTAAAACTGACAAATATTTGACGTTGTCTGTCACCCATCTACTTCCATCATCTACTTTTTCCTGTATTCAAAATGTGCACACTCCTTTGATTTTTTTCTACATTAACAACTCATTTAGTGTTTCATTCCTCAGGAACAATAATACAAGATGTCTATTTTCCTACAATAAGAATAACTGCCAACACTTGCAAAAGAATTTAGGAGCACAGGAAGTAGTACTACAGGGGCCGTATTAAAGTAAAGGCTCATTTTCATTGTTTGCGTTGGGTGCACCTTTTAAAAGGTGCGCCCAGCCCAACAATGAAAATGAGCCATATTACCATGAATGCGCTACTCCGAAGGCAGCCGCAAACTCACACTGCCCCCAGGGCAGCGCATTCATGTGATAAAACAGAGCTGCTGCTTTAAAGCCGCTCCGTGTTTTCACAGTGCAGGTAACAACCCAGTCAGTGACTGCACCGGCCTGCAAGGGGATGACTGAGGGGTCCATAGGATCCCCTTTCCCCCTCCCGAGGGCTGCTCTGAGGGGGTGCAGTGACAGTGCATCTCCTGAGAGCTTCTTTGCCTCTGTGCCAACGTCTGTAATACGGCACGGGCGCAGAGGCAAAGGGATTCCCTCATTTGCATGGGGCACGCCCCATGCAAATGAGGGAACACCCCCTGCAGATAACACTGGTGCTTTATGTGCGCCAGCGCTATCGGTATTACAGAAGGGGACGCACAAGCGTCTGCAGCTCCTTCTGTAATACCAAAGTGCCCCTAGGGCGTGCAAAGAGGGCACAAACGCCCAGGGCACTCTCTGTAATACGGCGCCAGGAGTACTCTTTTATGTAGTCCTACGTCTTTGCGAATTGCCAACTCCCTATAAGTAAAAGTGTCAGACAGTATTAACAGTGTTAATTGTATACGAATTTTGCACTAATATCCCATTTCATTTCCATTTTAGATGTTTGGTGACAATCCACAAAGACATGAAAAACTACGTAAAGAGTTCCTCAGGAGTACTGCTTTATGTACTCCAAAATGCCTCTGCAACCAGGCTCCTTGCGTCCTTTTCTTCTTCATGAAAATTAATCCCAGAATGAACGTCTTCATTTTGATTAAAAATTCTGCCTAGGAAATGCCACAGTTTCCACAATCATATTTGTCCAGATTCATAATATTCTCACATCATGCGGAGAAATCTTCGACTAAAGAGTACAGTCAATGTCGCTTGTCTAGGAGTCATCAAAATGTTGCAAAACATTAGGCATTGTACGCACACCCCGTGTAAGCTACACCCTTTATAACAGAAATATCTCCAAGTTGGACTACGGTAGTGCAACCCTCTGTGGACTCCCGAGATCGTAGATGGCGCCACTCAGGGCCTCTCCTAATTCTGGTGCTAGACTCATCACCGGTTCAAAAAGATACCACCATATTACACTGGAGCTTAAAACCCTAAATTGGCTCCCTTATGAAGCAAGGATACAACTAAAAATTGCTTGCATGATTCATAAAGCCTTACACTACAACACCCCACTATACCTCGCACAAAAACTTGTACTATCGGGTGGCTCGAGGTCCTCCAGAAGTACCAGCACCCTTCTGCTGAAGCTGCAAAAATTCTGTAAATCAAAAACTTATGATCGAGCCTTCTCAGGTATAGCCCTGAGAATTTGGAACTCCCTGCCTCCGGAAATCAGGACTATCCCTTCTACTATTAACTTCAAAAAGGAAGTTAAAGCGCTTCTGATGAACACATTTTTGCCTTGAATTCTTGTGCCTTATACGCACTCAAAGACTTCGTCCCCTCTCTGGTTTTTACCTGTCTTTACTTTTATTGTACTTTTATTGTATTGTTTGGATGCACTTTTGTACTAATTTTATGCTCAGTTTTCCCCCTGCCACTCCTTCAGGACCTTGTAACATGCTTCGTTTAGTCTTGTTCCTTTATTCTCCATACCTTAGACTGTTTATGTTTATGTATGCCATGCCGATATAGAGTTTCCCTGCCCTCGCACTCCTGACCACCCTGTTGTTTGATTGTTAGGTCTCCTCTCTCTTTTTCGCTCACCTGTAAAGCGCTCTGATACCCTCATGGGTCTTGTTCACACTATATAAAACTTTTTATATAAATAATACAGCAGAGGAAGAGGGTAATAATGTTCTCATGCACAGTCTAGTAATCTGAGTGGCAAAAAAATGTACAATCAAAATGAAAATAGATGCAAGTAATCAGAGGAAAACCAAGCTCAGAAGGATACTGCAAAGAGGCACAGATGGAAGGGTTAGCACGACCACTAATAATTATCATCTCCATGTTTTCATAGTAGCGACTGAGAGAATTTATTCTGGAAATATCAAAGATAGGGGCATGGAAGTAAAACTACACTAATCTAAGGTTGTCCTCAAGTCTAAAACTATGTGGGTGACTGCTGTATAAGACATGTAGGATAGACAAATAGGAAAATGGGCAAAGGGCTTATGTAAATGTTAAGACGTTATGGGCTCAATTACCTACTTAGAACTGTTCTCGAATATTAGACTTGAAATAGGAGCAGAAAGGACACCAAAGAACTGCCTGAAAATTCTCCATTAGAAAACATTTAAGCCAGCGTAGTGCTTTGCTCTGAATACCGAATTCATATACGCAATTAGAAAGGAAGAATGTCATACAATGTTCAGTGCCACAGACAGATCAGTGCAGACCAGAGCTGCCAGTCCGCAAGCATCCATGCCCAGGAGAATGAGGAGGCAGAGGGCAATATTCAGCGTCTCTGTTTTCTTTCTTATACCATTTACCTGGTTCTGCTATGTATCTCACATTTAATATTGTGTGTGGTCAGTAGTGATTGTGGTGAGGGGCAGAAGAATATACTATATCACTCCCGTAGGATCCAGAGTACAAGGTTAGGGCTTTCTGACAGAAATATGTGAAACCAAGGTCTTTCAAAGCGATCCACTGGAATGGTTTACTTTGAACTCCTAATTCCCAAAACAGAAAACAAGCTCACCCTTTCTGAGTGATGTCTAAGTGGTGTAGCAAGGGTGTTCTTGGTCCTAATGCATGCAAGGAAAATTTGCCCATCAGCCCCTGATTCGGTAGTATGAGACTGCTATCATTTGGGTGGAATTGGCCTCTTACTCTTCTGAGCCCTGTTACCACTGCACCTGCTACACTATTGATGGCATTACCACTGTGTTGCCTTTTCACCGGTGTCACATTTCTTGGCACAGAATTGCTGATGCAGAAGGCACTGTTTGGTGGCCAGGCCTTTGTCTGAGCCGAGTCTAGATCAGGCACTACCAGACTGCTAAATGAACAGAAAGTGGGATGTAATCCAGGACAACTTTTGTTCCAACACAACTTCAGATCTTAAGCACATTCATACCCTTTCTGGGCTAAAAAAAGGTGTGATATGAAAATTACTGGCGACTGGAGGGGTTACAGCAAATGGCAGCGGATTAAAAAGTTCCTTGCCAAACTTTTCAGGGCAAAAGATAGCTACCTTAAATCGGTTATTATTTCAACATATACAATAAAAATCAATTTCAACTGATGAGTTTTTGTTTTCATAATTTGCTAGAAATTACGATAATAGCATTCCTATCCTTTTCTAAGTGAGAGTAAGAAAGTAATAGGTTCTTGAAGAGGCACATATTTGTGTTAACCACTGCAGCTTCACGAATAATGCAGTATTTTACCCCGTGTTACTCCTTTTAAAAATGAAATTGTATACACTTGACATGTTGTACATTGGAACACTATGCAGATGCTCCCTAGTTTCACAATGCCTCATGGCAGCTGGTTGAGCTATTGCCAAATTGATTACATACAATTTGAAAAAGGGCCCACTTTACATTTTACACTGAAAGTGGCTTACATTGTGCCATCTCTACTTCTCTAATATGCTAGGCTTTCATCAATATGGGAGTGGTGAAAGACCTTGCTACAGCTCACATGTTGTAATCAGTTTTTAGACAGCTGCATGGGTTGTGTCCATACATGGCTAAAATATAGAAAAGTCATCATCTTTATTCACAATATTAATTTCCCAATTAAATGTTTATTATGTATAAATGTACAATCTGTACATCAATCAATAAATTACAGTTGGGAGCAAATACAGCATCACAATTCGAAACAATTTAAACAGGAAAAAAATTAATTCGTCAGACAGTTAATAGATAAAACTCCTCCACTAGTAAGCCCACCTGATGAAGTTAACAATAGTAAACTTGTACCAACTATTAGTATGGCATTCTGAACAGGTTTTTAAACTGCCCCAACTCAATGACTCACACTTTTCTTTGGGCAAGGGGGGGGGGGCATGGCCAGATATTGTAAATCTCAGTAAAATGTAGGAGTTGGGACAGCTGAAATCGTAGCTTATTACAGAGCAGCAATTCTAATAACCATAAATGAATAGCTTAACAGGTCACAGGTGGACCCCCCATTTGTGACAGATAAGTGGATGATGGGAGCTACTCCCCCTCTGTGGGTTAAGACCACTCTGCTACCAGCAATGAAAACGGTAATTCGAATATGGCAGGACACCCTACAGAGTGTGGGATGGCACAATCAGCTCACAAAAGTAACCCAATTATGGATGGGCATATGTTAAACCAAGCTAGTGTCCTGGAAGTTTTCAGTGGGTGGGATACGTTTGGAATTACCCAAATGGGGAAAATAATGTGTGTCACAACCATATGCTCCTTTACGGACCTCCAAGCAGATTGTGATGTGCATAAACACAAAATTTTCATATACGTGCATCAGAGACACACCTTGCACCCCCATATTAAAGACCATACAGAACTCCTGACTTTAACCCACTGGAAGCAATGTTGCTGATGGGAGACAGGGGTAGTGGGAACATATCTGCACTTTTCCGATTGTTGGTGATTCACACCCAAGATACATTTGACACACTCAGGCGCGCATGGGAGAAGGGTGTGGGAACAATCACTGATGAGAAATACCAAACAGTCAGGATGGCACCAAGGGAAGTGGCTATGACTAAACAATTTTGAATGATCCAACCCAAATACTTACAAGGGTATATCTCACATGAGACAGATTACGTGGTTCAGGAATATTAACATTTCTGACTACCACATGCTGATGTCCCAAGATTAGAACCTTTTAGGAGGAAGAGAGGTGGACACTGAGGGAAGGGACGAGGTGGAAACTATCTTTTGACCAGGATACGAACAGATACAAATCAATACTGGATAATCTCAAGTCAAGCAATTCCCAAGCCTTGGCATAACAAGGACCCACCTGCCTTGGAGGGATGGGCTCAGGGAATGGATCACTGCAGTATGCTAGATTTCCAAATATACAAAGTCACATGGATGGCTGCAAAAACATATTACATTTGGAGAGATTGGATGGGTTATCAAGGAACTATCAGGGAGCTGAGAGATAACAATGGTTTGCCAATGTGAGGTAGATAGAATGATTAGCCTAACTTAGAAACACTTGCACATGTATTTATTATGCCGGATAACAAGAAACATATTGGTGTCTGCCAATGTGGAACCCAAAGAGATGATCTGTCTGGGTGTTATGAAACACTGCAAATGTTAATTACATTATACATGCCAATAAACATGTTTCCTAAGAAAAAAGTAGCAAAGTAATATGGGGTATGGTGGAATCCTTCAAAATTATCGAACCCTCCAAACTCTTCTTAAACGCATGCTAATGGACAATAGTTTTAACCATGATATAAATATAAAATGAAAAATAAGTCAAGTACAGGGAAACGCAAAACAAAATAATTTCAGGGGCACAAGCAAAAAGGATGGATTTCCTACCCTGTGTAACTTCTCAAACATTCAATTTTGTTGGAACACAGGGTGTGCAATTGTTAGTTCTTAAATGAAACATAATGTCTCTTTCTTTTGAGTAAAATATTGCAACCTTCAATGATGCCATACCATCTTATAAGATTTTATCAGCCTGCAGTATAGTACTGACAGCTGTTTATAACATTGCTGTAAAATTCAGATCCCTGCGCAAACCACTGTCTTTGCTGGGATCAGGATTCCTTGATAAAGCCTTTGGGCTTTACTGTAGCTGGTATTATCAGATGCAATACACTCTGCTGTAGGCACAGAAATCCATATTTGATGCACAATTGCGGAGTCTGAACTTAAAATGGGGGTTATTTATTGGGTCCAGTAAATATCTTGTGCCCGCCACCTCACTTGTGATGAGGGGCTTAGTCTAAATTATTTATAAATACCTTTGTACAAATGTATTGTTCCTTGTACCTCGAATGATAAAGTTTGCCTTTTTATGTATATTGCAATTTTAGAAGCACATACTTTACATAAGAACAGTTTCACAAAAAAAACTATTTTATTTCAGTATATCAAATATTATATGCAAAGTATTCTGTTATAGTATCCAATGTATCTCTGTCCATTTTTTGTAAGTAGGCTTCATTTGTATACACAACATAGTGCTATCCATGACTTGAATTGTTATATTATTATTCTTTATATCGAAAGAAAACAACTGAAATAATGAAAATTTACCTTGGCACATTTTACTGCATTGCTGCCATGGTCCATATGTATCCCATTGAAACTGGTCACTTCTTTCTTGCACAGGGATATTAAAAGTATAGCGTACATCAGGGTTGTGTAGATTTCCTACACATAAAACCTTCATAAGAACACATAAGAAAAAGATTAGATTTTGCAACAAGCCTAGCAAAACTCTGAATTCAGATGGCAATTAAATAGACCAAACATAGCCCATTATATTATAAACAAATTTTACCTGTAACATCATTTCTTCTTCTAGCTGATCAGTGCAGTTGATTCGTTCCACAATGTTGTCCGATCCACTATATTCAAAAGTGGCTCCTTTCACGTTAATTTCTCTCTTTGACTTGCTTACAAAAAATTTCCATTCAGGACGAAATTCCCTTTACTGTCAGATAAGGCTGAAAGTTTAATAAAAAGATGCTCACATTACCTGCAGAGTTTATTATCATCTAGATATTACATGCTGCTTTTGTTTGGTGAAACAAAACACTTTCAACTCAGACCCTATTCTCATAAGATGCACACAACGGCAGGTTACTTGTAGGAGGGAGACAATTTCTGTCCTTTAGGCATATTCATATTACCTTTGTTTGAGTGCTATGCATAAAGGTTCAATTTGCCTAATTCAAAGATCCTCCTTTCCAGATCATTATATTTTGACATGGTGAAGAAAGTTTTAGCTTACAGATCACTATCGCTATTCCAAAGATCATCTTGGGTTTTTGTTTTGCAGACAGCACACACTTACTCACTAAACCATTTCCAAAGACTTCTTGAAACAAATTCGGCAGAAGGAGTATAGTGGTTCATGGCCAACTAATGCACAGCCTGGAGACATGAAAAGTGTTAATTAGTGGTCCAAAAAACAGATTTTGGAGGCTAACTATAGAACCAAAACACAAACTACCATGTGAAATATTCATGTTACCTCAATCGCTAGTCTTCAAAACAACTATTATTTTAATTTCCATTGCCCTATTCACAGTATTCTTCATCCAGGGCATTAAGTCTATTTTAAAACTGTTTGAACGAAGGACAAGTGGAGACTGCTTATCTGAAGCTGTATCATGTAGTTTATGTTCAATAATTGGTCTATTAAGCTATCACATTTTTTCTTGACACAAGTTATCTTTGACCAAACAAAGATGCACCTAATTGTAAAAAAGAGAATAATGGACCAAGAGTGTATAGGAATACACATTGCAACTTTCAAACATATATTCACCGATCTTTGGAAACAGATTCATGAATCACAAAACTTGTGTTAGCTGTTCCTTTTTTCACATTATTTTTACAGAGTGTATGACCTGGATCATGAATATTGTAAATGGACAAATGTAAATGTATATGATGGCACCATTTTGAACACTGAAGATTGAGTTAAATTATTATTTCATTTTGGTTTCTGTAATGCTGTTTCTATGTGCTTTGTAAAACTGTTTTTCAATCATTTTCAAAAGTGTATTTGTTTAAATTAATCATTTTATATTGCATTCACTTGAGCAAATACGTTCCAATAAAATAAAGAATATTAAAAGCATATTTAATTTTAGACTAGTTAAGAAATCACAACGGTAATGAATGTCATCTGTAGATGCTCCTGGGGAATAAAGAGAGATAAAATGACACATGCCCATCTCTGATCAAGGACAAGCATGTATAATGAGCACAAATGTGATTATGGTAATAAGCTTAACCGAAGGTCTTTTCAGTGGTTTACATATTTTCCAGTCAAACTGGAAAGATCAGCTCCTAGAGGAAAGCCCCAAATTATTGTGTGGTACATAAGCACACACACATAATATTTTTATTGTTGTCCTGCTTATTTGCCACTAGGCACATGTCCCATTCAATTAAAACGTATATGCCAATTCGGAAAAGCTGATGTTCACATACATCACAAAGTTTTGGTCTGCCTATGATATTAGAAGAGGTTGGCTTGATGATGATGAAGTGTCATTCAGTGTTTATTTGGCCTCCTTTATTTGGTTCATGCTGTTAGGAATTAATATTTTATTAGGTTGCAGTCACCGAATTTGTAAGCTGGACATGCGAAGTCTGTGATTTAAGTGTCAGAGTAAGTGGCAGATATAACCCCCAATTACTGTATGATGGTTTAGGAATATTACATTGGTGCAACAGCTTGAAAGAAGGAAGGCGATCTTTGTGAGAACACCTATTGTCCATCAAGATTATTTCAAAAGAGTAGAAATAGCAGTAATTTTTAATATAGAGGGTTTTTCATACAAGGCAATTATGGGAAATTGGGTTACTGGTTGACTGGGGTGTGAACTCTGGTCAAGCAGCAACTACAATCCTTGTAAGGGTAAGGCACAAGCAAGCCCAAAATTAATCTGTGCTCAGTCCTCTGGTAGCTTGGCACAGAGTAGTCAGGCTTAACTTAGAGGCTATGTGTAAAGTATTTGTGCAACACTTTAAACAGTAAAACAGAGACCACACAAAAAGGATCCCACACCAAGTTAGAAAAATAGAACTGAATGTAATAAATAAAACAAGACTAAAATCCAATCAGTAAAACCAGAGTTATGATTTTTTAAAGAATAAAGTGTAAAATAGCACCTAAAAGCACAAAGCGCCAACCGTGGCTATCTGGTCGCGCTGGACCGCTTTAAAGTCAAAAGTTCAGGCCGGTTACAGTCCCAGATTAGTCCCGCTGAAGTTTTACCTTCTCAAATTTTGTGCCAAGAGTCCTGTGCACGTTGGAGAGGGCTGCAAGGAGCTAGGTGCTGGTTGGGGAACCTTTTATGCCCTTGAGGGTCAGGTCAGGAGGTGAGCACACTAGTCCTTGCAGTCACTCTGGGGTCCTGGGTTCAAGATGAGAGTGCAGGTCCAGTTCTTCCTCCTCCACAGGCAAGAGGGCAGCAGGTCAGCACAGCAGGGCAGTAGCTCCTTCAGAATAGCAGTCCAGCATAGTAGCAGTCCTTTCAGCAGCACAGGAGGCCTTCTTCCTGACAGAGTATTCACAGGTCTATCAGTGTACTGAAGAGAGGTCCAGCATTTATACACAGTTGTGCCTTTGAAGTGTGCCACAATGAACAATAAATACTGGATTCCTCTGGTGGGCACAGGGACACCCAGTGGTAAATGAAAAATGCTTCACTGCTGCCCGCTTCCAGAGGTGCTGTCTTGGGAGCCGGCAGGGGCCTTGTGGCTCTACCCGCAGTCACCAACTTTAAAATAAAGAGGTGTGGGTGCCCCTTTATTTATTATTCACTGCGCCAGAGAAGGAGTACCCTATAATGCATCTCAATGCTCTGCAAGGGCTTTTTAGTTATATTTTGTGGAGCCTGGAGGCATGGGCACCACCATCCATAATTTTATGCGGGGGCTGCAGGGAGAGCAGCAGCCCCCATCCCAGCAACATTAACAAAAAACAGTAAGTCTCCTTGGTCACTGAATCCATGACACCAGGACAGCTTACCATATTTTTTTAAGGCACTCTGAGCTCTTGAGCTGAGTGCAGGGACACCTTGCTGAAGGTTCTATGGCTGGACTTTGTGGCCTGAAATATTTTATAAGAAAGACTCAAAAACATGTTGATTTATTTTTTAACAAGCTTTATTAAAAATAACTATGACAATCGCAGTTATTAAACATTGCAATGTGTGAATGTATATACTATACATTTGATTATAATTATTGGTGATATTTTGACAATAAACAATAGGTCTGCTTAATATGTGTTGATGTGCTTATCATTTGATCAAAGCAATATAGCCACTTTTTATATTTTAGTCTTCTGACCCTTTGACAAAGTCAGTAGGTGTGCTCTACTTAAAATCACACCCTTTATATTACATCACATCACATCGTTAGCCGTCAACCCCAAGCATGTGAGCTGCGGGGGGTAGGGTGCACGTGGGGGGCGGTTTGGGAGCATGACCGCTCTTCACCCCAGATCACTTATATACAGCAATCCATATGGTGAACTATTACGGGCCCACCAGGATTATGGCACAGATGAAGCTTACAAACAGGAAGGTAACAACATGTTGGTAACATTTAAACAGACGTATTACCCCAAATCAACACTAGATACCTCCATTCAACTGGTACAGTGGGTCTGCAGAGAAGAACTGCTCCTCTCCAGACCAGTCACCTCAGCTTCAACATCAAGTACTTTGAGATTCATCACTACCTACAACCGTAAGGCCAGGGAGGTTAGATGCATTCTGGGAAGCAATGGCAAATTCTGATGAGTGATGATAGTTTGGTTGATGTCATTGAAGGTTATACTAGAGTGACATATAGAAGAGGGAGGATCTTGAAGGATAGACTCAGTAAGAATGTAATCAGTAACATCTACCCCTCACAAAATACCAGAGTAGGCTCCTTCACTTGCAAACACTGTCAAGCGTTGAAAAATAGCACAAAAATCAGCAAGTACTATTAACTTTTCTGGTATGTGAAGAGAACCATTGACAAACATTTCACTTACGATTTTATAGTTTATGTTTTAGTCTACCCTTGTGAGAAATGGTATGTGGGTAGTATGATTCACCCAGTTAAAAAAACATATTTTGGACCACCTTAAACCCATTTATCATGATGATGAACACTAACCCTTGGCTAGACATTTTACACAATTTCATGCGTGCAAGAGTACATTTCTAAGATTCTTTGCTATTGACAGAATACTGTACACAAATAGAGGAGGCAACAAAACACATTCTTTGAGACATTTGGAATCCAGATACATCCAGGAACTATTTAGTAAGGCCCCTAAGGGGCTGGCCATTGATGAGGAACTGAATGCTCATTTAGGTCGAATGCTGTTAGTATTCTTTGCTGTCATTTTTTCTGCTTATACAGTGTTTCTATTGATGACATGCTGTTCCTTTCTTCTTATATCCTTTGGGAGGCTGTGTTGTGTTATTGTTGCTGCCACTGCTGTGGGGACAGCAAGCCCCAGGATACCACGTGCCAGGAGGCGCTGACATCGCATTAGGGGGCAGGACCATCAAGCACTATAAAGCACTCTTCACTCTCCTGCCACGCGGGATGCCGCGTTGTGTTGTTGTTGCTACTACTGCTGTGGGGACTTTAAGCCCCAGGATACCATGTGCCAGGAGGCACTGACATTTCATTAGGGGGCAGGGCCATCAACCGCTATGAAGTGCTCTTCACTCTCCATCCACGTGGGATGCTGCGTTGTGTTGTTGTTGCTCCCACTGCTGTGGGGACTGCAAGCCCCAGGATACCATGTGCCAGGAGGCACTGACATCGCATTATGGGGCAGGACGATCAAGTGCTATAATGCGCTCTTCACTCTCCTGCCACGCGTGACGCCGCATTGTGTTGTTGTTGCTGCCACTGCTGTGGGGACTGCAGGTCCCAGGATACCACGTGCCAGGAGGCGTTGACATCGCATAAGGGGGCAGGACCATCGAGCACTATAAAGCGCTCTTCACTCTCCTGCAGCGTGGGATGCCGCGTTGTGTTGTTGTTGCTGCCACTGCTGTGGGGACTTTAAGCCCCAGGATACCATGTGCCAGGAGCCACTGACATCGCATTAGGGAGCAGGGCCATCAACTGCTATGAAGTGCTCTTCACTCTCCATCCACACGGGACGCTGCATTGTGTTGTTGTTGCTCCCACTGCTGTGGGGACTGCAAGCCCCAGGATACCACGTGCCAGGAGGCGTTGACATCACATTAGGGGGCAGGACCATCAAGCGCTATAAAGCGCTCTTCACTCTCCCGCCGTGTGGGATGCTGCGTTGTGTTGTTGTTGCTGTCACTGATGTGGGGACTGCAAGCCCCAGGATACCATGCACCAGGAGGTGCTGAGCAGAACGAACAAGGGCTTTAAAGCGCTCTTCACTCTCCCGCCGCGCGGGACGCCATGTTGTGTTGTTGTTGCTGCCACTGCTGTGGGGACTGCAAGCCCAAGGATACCATGCGCCAGGAACTGCTGACATCACATTAGAGGGCAGGAGCATCAAGTGCTGTAAAGCACTCTTTACTCTCCCACCACACGGGACGCACCAGGGCAAACCTCGGGTCAATGGTGGGCCCTTCTGTGCCCGTCAGCGACAGGAAGAGGCAGGGCTTGGCCACCCCCCTGGGCATGTAAGTGAACTGTTACTTGGTATTAGTTGGTGGAAATAATAAGGGCATTGGTTTCATTATGATCCCCCAAGTGAGTTATTTTACAGTGAGGTTGGACCATCAAGCGCTATAAAGGCTCCCTGACAGATGAATTGTGTGTAGTGATTACCCTCTAGTAGATTAGCGACTGGAGTGATAAATTAAATTACTTAAAGAGAAATTACTAGATACTGTTAATTATGGTAAAGAGGAAGGCAGTAGACAAAACCTCTGGAGCCTGGAGTGCAAGGAAAACTCCCAGACATGCAGCTGAAAATTGCTCTCTCAATGAAATCGATGAGCTTATTGAGGAATTTGAGGGGTTATTAGCCCCTAAAGCTAAGGATAAAGGGAGGAATCATCAAGGCAGGAGTAGTAGAGAAGTTAAGAAGAATGCCAAAACACAGAAGAGCATTACAACCTATTTCAATAAACCATCAGAAGACAATGTGCTAGAGGTTTCCTCTACTGGCAGATCTCCCCCTCCATTAGTGAATCCCCATCAGGAATTATCAAATGATGTAATCCCTGAACAGATTCCAACAGTAGTTATGTGGAGTGCTCTGATTAATATGCAGTTTTGGAGCACTTAGAGGACAACTACTTCCTTACGATCAAAGGGGATAATCACTCAAAGATTAATGAGGGCAAAGATATTGTGGGCTTAGATGAACAATTGAATGTGATAAGGGGCAACATAAAAAGCTTAAGGGATTGCATGGAAAGACTGGCCAGAGATCTAAATGACAAGCTGGATAGCCTTTCTGATTTAGTAAAGGAGACAATCTAACAAAGAGAAGGTGGCAATACAGGGTTACCCCTATGCGACCAACAAACACTGTAGTTTGTACTCTAAATGCAGGTCGAGATAAATATATGAATAAAGAACCCATAGGGCAAAACAGAGTGAAAATGACACCGCCCCATGTTATCCGCTTGCAGGCCAGAGCTCCTTTGCATAACACGACAAAGTTAAACTTTGGGAACCCAACAATTGATACTCTGTCCAGACTTTGCCACAAATACCTATATAATAGCAAAGAAAGAAAGAGCAATGCCAACTCTAACAACAACGATAAACTATATATTTACATGATTAATGTCCCTAAAACCCAGCCAGGTACTTGCGAAACACGTGCAGCATTGGTAAACAAGTCAATCCACTGGATAAGGTACAAGAGGGGTTGTAGATCGATAATAAGGGAGGACATAGTCATTGTAGAGCGTTTTGCTACTGACTATTTAGGTGTGAAACTTAGAAATACGGAACTTGTTGATGGGTTAAACACACTTGAACTGGGTTTTAGACCCAATAGTAATTTGCAGATAAAATTAAATTTGAATTTACCAGGGCATATAGCAGGTCAAACTACTATAAAGGAACAAAAAGCATCCACAAGCACTGACCATTCTAAAACAAGGGAGCACTCGCATCTATCAGAAATAGATTGACTCAGAGACGCCAAGAGGGAGTGTGATCTCAAACCACTACACACTACACAGGAGGAACAGACAATTTCTCCCAGTAGTTAAAGGGATCCCTCATAACCCACTTTCAGATATAAACCCCACTGTAAGGCCTGAAGGCAAATTACTCCCAAACCCTGAAGGACACACATTGACTCAAGGGGATCCACCCTTGCAGAAATCGAAACAGCAACAAGGGCCAAGACACCAAAGGGTGACTATATAATATGTTGTCTTGGAATGTTGCAGAAATTGAATCAAACGTTTCAGACCCGGAGTGGGGATCCTTTATTGATTGTTATCATATTATATTCTTTCAGGAGACATGGGCTATCAATCCAGTACATAGATCAGGTATCCCGACGTTTAGTACAAATACAATCCCCTCCTTGGCTTGGTGCCCGTCAGGTGGACTTTTGATATGGTTAAGTCTAAACTTGTTTCCAGTGGTAAGATTAGTTCCATCAAATTCAAGAGACTTATTAGCCTTCAAAATTAAAATCACCACCCCAACAGGATTAAAACATATAGCCCTAGTCAATATGTATATTAGATCAGTTGCCCCAAATATTCAATTGCCTGCAGTGGACAAAATAGATGACCTGATGGGGCAGTTTAACCAGAGGGCCCTAAAGACTGTAATACACGAATACCTATCAACTCTTGCTGTAATGCCCTGAAACCCAATTCCCATGCAGCAACAAAAACACCAAGGATAATCTTGACTGCTAACAAGAAAATATCAAAGGTGGAATCTCAGTTTTTAGACCTAATTATAGATCATGGCCCGAAAATGGTAAATGGAAATACACAATTAGATTACCCACCCTGTCCAACCTTCAAAAGAGGTCCAAGGACCACAAGAATAGATTATATATTAGTGGATAATGATTTCTGGCTGCAATTACACGATAGGAAGGTAATTCCAAGACCTGACAATGACCACCAGGCACTAAGTGTAAATCTTTTCATGGGCCCATTTAGAGATGTAAACTTGGCTCCTGTTATAATAAAGGGTCCATTAGAAACAACTGCTAATTTAAGAAATGTGAAATGGGCATTTGTAATGAACACCGAGGATCTGACACACTTATATGATCTATTCGAGGAAAAATGTTCTGCGATTGATCTCTCTAATACTCATAATGTCAATTTTGCTAACATTCATTGTGAATTAATGGACCAACTAAGACCCTTTTCTGTGAAGGAGCAAAGAATAGGTTCCCGTGGAAAAACTGCCCCCACTTGGTACATGAAAAGTTGCCATTTAAAGAAACATAATCTCCTAAAATCAATAAAAAAGGCAAGAACTATGTATAAGTTTGCCCTGATTGGAGCCAAAGGGGAATGGGATGCGAACCAATGGATGGTAATTACAAAAGCTCTAGAAAATGGAAATCAAAAGCTTTCTGGAAGTTAATGGCAGTCAATTCAGTAACTATCGATAATCATCTAGAAGCAGTAATAAAACCGGATAGATGGGTAGCCCATTTTGGAAGTTTATATAAAGAGATGGATCATGAAGAAACTTTCAAAAGATCCCTAGTAGAGGAACTGGGTGGGACCCAGGGGAATCTTAACACTGGGGAAATTAGATTCTCTATTGCAACTACGGCTCATCTACATTTTACTTTAGCTGAAACAGCCCTAGCATTAAAACAGATGAAGAAAGAAAAAGCCCCAGGGATAGACGGAATCACGGGTGATTTGTTCTTATCCCAACCAGAGATTTGGTCCCCATATTTAAACGCAGTATGTAATAGTATCCTAAAGGGTGACCCAATTCCCCCCACATGGCATGGAGCTATCATCATTCCCATCTATAAAAAGGAGGATAGGGATATTCCTTCTAACTACAGGCCTATAAGCCTGTTGGATAACTCACAGGCAGGTGCTGTTTAGACTCGATGAATGGATAGAAGAGAATAATATTCTCGTAGATGCACAAGCAGGCTTTAGGACCAATATTAGTACCTTGGACCGGGCCTTACGCTTCAGGGTGTTATGTTGGAAATATGTCACCTTCAGGCAAGATCATCTGTATGTCCCTTTTTCATTGATCTGAGAGCGGAATTGGATCTGGTTCCGAGGGAAAATCTTTGGGAAGTCTTGGTCAGTTATGGAATCCCAAGAGATCTTGTATGGATCTTGAGGGCTCTCCATGTAAAATCCTATGCCAAGGTGAGATGGAACATGGCAGGAGTTTTAACGGTCAGAATTGATATTAGCCAAGAGGTGAGACAACGTTGTGTTCTTGCCCCCACACTCTTTAGCTTATATATCAATGGAGCTGTCAAATAGCTGGCTGAATTTAGGCATAATGCCCCTAAACCAGCGGGAGTACCCATTCCGATCCTTATGTTCGCGGATGATACTCTGCTAATATCGAGAACACCAACTGGGCGTCAATCAGAATAAAAATGCTTTTGTAGCCTTCTGTGAGGAAAGGGGTTTAGAACTGAATCCAATAAAATAAATATTTATGAGTATAAATGCCCATCGATCTTACAGAGGGAGTGTGACAATAGATGGGGTTCCCCTTGAGAGGGTCTCACATTTCGACTATCTAGGTGTTAGATTAAAAGACAACCTAACATGGGGAGCTCAGCAGGAAAAAAGCAAAGCCATTCTACACCAGAAAGCCTCTGCATTAGGGAGGAAATATAAGGCTACTTCTGGGGGTGCAGTACCTCCTGCTATTACTGTATGTAGAGGCTCAGGGTTAACAGCAGCCTATGGAGCTGAGATATGGGAATATGCAAAATCAGAAATCCTCACTAAAGTTGAGAATAAGTTTATCAGGGCCCTTTTTTACCTTCCTGTAAGCTCGCCCACTTTACCATTGAGATTAGATCTGCCATTAAACCCAATACATTGCTGTACTGGATTAGACTCTGGTCCAACCCAGAGCTAGCAACTTATAGGGATTCAGTTAAGGAACTGAGAGCCCTTGACAAAGATGCACGTACCCCTTGGTTAAATGTAATAAGGGAACTTTCAGATAAAATAGGAATGGGTGAACTGTGGACGTCACCAGCGCAGATATCCAAAGTAGATGCACAGAAAGCAAAGCATTCCTATTGGGTGGAAATGTTGCAGCAAATCTGGAGAGACCACCAGGAGGTCTGTTTTAAATCATAAATGTGTACCGAGGACAGAATCTGTCCCTTCTAGGCTAAATGCCTATATGTGCAAAACAGATGTGGTCTTTTTTGCTCTGAGAGTACATACCTCCAAGTGGTCTAACATACCTTCCAACTCAAAGTATTGCCCAAGCTTTCCATAAACTGTTGAGACAGAAGTACACTTTCTGTTCTTTTGCCCTTGTTACAAGATAGCACGCAAGAAATGGATAATTGCTATCTGTAAACGTATGGGGGTGAGGCACTATTGGGATGCTACAAGGATATTGAAAAGTGAACAAATAGTTTTTGCGGTGTCACATTTTCAATATTGTGCATGGAACCAAAGAAATAAGGCCTTAACTAACTATAAGCTCTGATTATTGAGATTCTAGATAGGCCATTATTTTAATAGTCGCTGGATGTTTCTAATTCTGATACAGACATCTGATTGTTCAAACTTTGTCAACTAATTAATTAACTAAGATGTACAAATGATTCTATTTGAAGCATATGCTCAACACTTTTATTCAATGCCAAATTTAAAGTAGTTTTATAGTACTGATATGTGATGATATTAGATTTATTTGCTATTTTAATTTTATTTATAGCTTTAATTTTTGCTAATAGGAGGATTATTTATAATATTGATTATATGTGATTTTATGTGACTACAAAGCCTTTATGGCTTGATAGCCGAAATAAAGATATTACCTACTGGCGGTCACCAGTAGGTAGTTATAGTTAGGACCTAGTTTCCATAGGAAAAACGTTTTTTGATTTGCCAATAACTTTGTCGCCGTTTGACGAATCTTCGCGTAATTTCCCCAAAAAATCGTTCAGTTACGTCAGCTGCTGTCTTGAAAATTTCAGAGTGATCCGTCAAGCGAGGGCCGAGAAAAAGGGGGGGTCCCAAAATGCTTTTTCTCCATGTTAATTTCCATAGGAAAATTTAGACACGGCTACAGCCCGAACTGCTCAACGGAATTACACCAAATTTGGCAAAATGGTAGCTCTTGGTCCAAAAAGCACATTTTTTGTTAAATGGTGGAAATCTGTTCAGTAGTTCCTGAGGATTTTAAAGATTTCTCAGATATACAACTGTGGCTGAAGTGGATTCGCGACCCCTGCCAATCTCATGCCTGAGATCTGATTGGCTGCTAACACTTCAAACCAGGAAGTGTTGGCAGCCATCTTGTGACTATGTTGAACCGATTCACATGCAAAAATGTTATAAAAAGAAAAGGGGGATGGGTAGAAACACCCTGACCCCCTAGGCCTGTTCAGGGGTTCCCACAGGGACCTCCAGGGCCAAAAATAAGCATTTTTATTTTATTTTTCAGTGGGAGTCACGGTGGATACACGAATCCGGCCGAAAATGTAAAAGAAACAAAGTCCGTGGGTGAGCCAGGTCCTGGGGGTAATTAAATATAAAGATACGGGGGCCCACGCGGGCTCCTGCAGCCCCGGACACTGCCACCTCCCCAGGGCTAATTGTCTGAAGTGAGATGGGGGCTCGCAGCCCCCTTGCAGCCCCGGGGACCACCACCTCCCCGGGGCTATATTATATTATAATGCTTGGGGGGCTCCAGCCTCCCTACGCAGCCCCGGGAACCGCCACCTCACTGGGGCTGATTTTGTAAAATGTGGGGGACACGCAGCCCCGGGGCGCCACCTTCCCGGGGCTATATTCAAATACGATGCCTGGGGGGCTCCGGCCCCCCGACGCAGCACCGGGGACCGCCACCTCCCCAGAGCTACTGAATTAGATGTGGGGGGCTCGCACCCCCGCTGCCCCGGGGACAACCCCTTCCCCCGGGGCTGTTTTCAAAATGGGAGCCCTGCATGTCAGCAGCTCCCTGGATGTAAAAAGCAATGCCGGCTCCCGCAGGAGGCGGGAGCCGGCCTGCACCGCGGGGCCTGCAGACTCCCCCACTGTCCCCAACCAGTTGGCCATGCCCCAGGGGATGGAGTCCCCGGGGCCGAAAATGGCCTGGGGAGGTGTAACTCCAATCACACAATCAATGGGGAACGTGCATATATTTGGGGAGGTTCAGACCCAAAAATATTGGAAAAGTTCTTATTGAATTGAGTGGGGTGAGATTTTGCATTCTAACTCCATTCTCACATATATTGGGAACGTGTACATATTTAGGGACAATATTTGCTATTACAACTCCTTTCATGCAAATATCTCAGAAAGATGTTGGCAAACGTGGATACCAATTGTCCCAACATCAAACTTACTAATTTTGGGTAAAATAAAAAATATTGAATAAATAAAATATTTTAAAAGCAATGCTCTAATTTTTTAATGAGACAATTTTTTTATTTTCCCAAAAACATGATTGTGGTTCTTATCTAAAACACCTTTATGTGAATTTAAAAAAGTAATAATATAGAAGTGAGCCCTAATATTTTTTTTAAACTGAATACACATACATACACATATATATAAAGTAGATAGCAAAACCCAATTTAAGTTAAACTTCATATTCTTTAAAAATTATAAAATGTAAAATATTCTGCATAATAAAAAATAAACTACCCAACTAAATTCCCAAATAAAATACACAACTCAGTTATGTAATGTAAATTAATAAGAATGCAAATCAATGAGCCGGATTATCTTTATTCAAATTTTTAATGTTTTAGTTCATATAATGATATAACAGCCACTTATTTTAAATTATTATTCCAAAAATATTATTAAGGTACATAAATGTAAAATAAAAGCTACCCATCTACTACTCCAACAAATGCTCAAAACTGGAAAAATAACAAAAAATGTGTAACATTGCAAACATTTATTTTACATATTAGCAATAAAATAGTAACATGAATAAATATAATTAGTTATGAAATAACAAGAAGCGAAGGGATAGCTCAAAGAGCTGAATGCTCGTGCAGTGGAACAAAGTGGTGTTCCACAGGTCACAGGTTTGAATTCTGGCAAGACCAGCTCAGCCTTCCAAGGTAAATTGAGTACTGTGAGTGAGCAAAAGTACCATCTGCTAGAGCACTTACAAAGGGCAGAAGTACAGTAGAATGTGCTAAATAACAACATGTAATTATGATTATTATTTAAAAATAGGACACTACCCACCAAATTCCTGAATAAGCCCCACAACAAAAAAGTAATAAAAATCTAATTAAAAAATTATATTAATCTCTAAAATTATAACAAAGATATATGCAAATCAAACTATGCTAAAATAATTTTATTTACAATATTTTAATATTGTATATTTTAAACCTAAATATGATTTCTAAACATAAAAAAATGATATTCTTAACTTTACTTTTATGTCCCTTGATATTTTGGAACTATCAATATTTTGACCATGATATAATGGTCAAACTAAATTTTGGAGTTGCTATTCAGGTACCAGACCTCTAACAAAGGCTCGGCGGGCCCTTCAGTGGTTACCAGTTGAGCAAAGACAGCCAGATTTGAGTGATATAGTTGAGTGACTAAAAGGCAAATTTAAACAAAAAAAAGAAAAAAAGAAACTTTGATAAAATCAGTTAGAATGTGTTGTATAACAATATATTTATAAACAAGTAGTAAGGATAAGGGATCTAGTTGGTTCATCCTCAGAAAGAGAAAGTAGAACTGCATATGTTTAAATGTTAATAGTCTAAGTAAGTGACTAGAGAATTGCATTGATGCAGAAGAGATTAATCAGCACTAAACATGAAAACACTAAAATAAGAGAGTGAGATATAATAAAACATTGCATATATTTCCTAACTCATTTTTTTAAACAATTTCGAACCTCATGTATGTGACCATGAAACTCAAGACGTACGTTATTCATGATAAGTGCATTTTCGAGCTCTGAATTGTCTTGTACAGCTTGACCAGATAACAACTACCTTGTGCAGTATTTCATATGAGTTTAGCATGAAATGCCTAAGTGTGCTGGGTGGGGCATCTATAATCATTTATCTGCAACATACAAGACTGAAAGTGAAAATAAGGCATTTAAATACATGAAATGCTGTGTACTGGAAACACTTACCAAGGTAGTTGTCATCATCTGTCTTTTCTGAGTAGCTGTGCTGGCGTATGTCTATGTTTGTTGACCCAGCTGGAATTCTTACCACAACATTATAACCTGTAAAATAATAAATCATAATTACTTACTTCTTTGTGAACTGAAATTTCACAAGTTTCCGTATCAGCCATACGTTCACATTCGCTGTGTTATTTATGCTTTGAGTCTGCGATAACAAGTGAAAATTCAAGGGAATTAGGAAAGAAGATTTAACAACACTTTTCAAATTCATTTTTTTCAGGGATGATTTTATGAACTTCAGGTTTACTGTTGAGCTAGAGAAATTATATCTACTCTTAACTTTTCATTATCTAACTAGATGTCCCGTCCTCATTTGTAAATTAGTTTATTTCAATTTCTCTTAATACTCATGGTCATTGGAAATATGAGATTCCGTGGTGTGTACTTCATAATTATGTGTGCATGCACATAATCCACCATCTGATGCATAATTTGCAGATTTCACCTAAGTATTGCATTTAACTCAAATGGATCAAAAGCTACACCAAGTGCCAAAAACCTGATTCCCAATCACACCTACTTTGCAAAAATTAAAGGTTCCGCTTCACGCTGCTATAGTCAAGGGTGGGTAGCAATGAGATGCAACTCTGACCAGACAGTATTAGGAAGTGTGGAAATACAGTGCCAGATTGTGCTGCATTATGCTTCATGGTTTGCATTTTTTTCTTGTATTATTTTGTCAATCCTGAAATATAATATGGCCCTCCATTGCTGCATAATTCCAGTGGCCTGGATTTAAATTATTAGCACTTTCTTCCTTCAAGACCTATTTTATTTCATCCCTCCAAAATAGGACAATAACGTTTTAGCCCAGGGATTAACAATCTGGGAATATTTTAGTGAGTTGCTAATATATCGGATTTAAAAAATGATGACACATCATTAATGGCCTGATTACGAGTTTCAGCAGTTCGAGGGCTGGCGGTACTCCAATGCTGTGCCCCGCACTGCCGAGACTCACTGCCGCCCACCAGATTACAAGTTATTTGTAGTCTGGGAGGCAGGGGGTGTGGCGCTCCTAGGGCAGTGCCTCTTTCAAAGTCCGCGGTGCCTTTGAAAAAGGCACCGCAATGTGAATGCCTCACAAGGTACCTGCATGGCATGGACTGAAAAGTCCATGCCGTGCAGGAACTGTTGTGCATGCACACAGGGGGGCACATGTTATGACCCCCTGTGTGCATGCACAAGCTGAGGAGGTACAGGGGGCCCTCTAGAGCCCCCTTTGTTTCCTTTCCGCCAGGGTTGACATTGAGGAGGAACCTCAATGTCACCACCAGCAGAGAGGGAACGCGTAATATGTTTGGCGGGACCGTGGCGGTCCCACCAAGCATACTGTGGTCTCTGACCGCAGCGCCACCCCCAGGGAATGGCGGTTCCCTGGTGGTGACGGTCTCACAGCGGGATCAACTGCCCAACTCGCAATGGGGTGGTTGAACTGCCGGTGAGGCGGTGGCTGGACCGCCACCGCTGCGCCACCATGAGTCTGGAGGTCCTCGGACCACCAGGCTCGTAATCAGGCCCTAAATGACTTGGAGATCTCTCACATGCTATGAAAAGCTGAGGATCCCAGTGCACGTAAAAAAGTGGCACCGTGCTAGGACCCACTACACTACTTGGGTTTCATTTGCAGGCAAAACACAGCAGCATGCTTATCTTTGCTAATCTTTTCGATGTGCTTGGTGGAATCTAGATTTCAATTATGATTAGAAGTAATGGCTTTTTAACGTGAGCTAGAAGCTCAAATCAATGTTTCAACTACGAAGGATGAGAATGGGAGTCTTGTTTGCAATTTATTTGTCTTCAGCAGGAAAGAATTGGGCAGTACCTAATGATAAATCCAATCCTGATTCACAAAGACATAATCCAGGTACTTTTGTAGGCATACTAAGTGCATCTGTTCTACCGAATAGGACACGTGACAACGCAAACATTTACAACGCATGCCTTTACAACGCAGTTTTTACATCGCAACATCCATTACAACGCATGATTTTACAACACATGCCATCACAACGCATTTTTAGAAACTACATTTGCACCGCATTCCATTACAACGCATACCACTACAACGCATACCATTACAACGCATAATACTTTTAGGGCAACAGTAGGGTAAGTGTTGGATAGTGTAGGAGTAAAAATTACTATTCCCACTCCAGTGAGTGCAACAGTAGGGTAAGTGTTGGATAGTGTAGGGGTAAAAATTACTATTCCCACTCCAGTGAGTGCAACAGTAGGGTAAGTGTTGGATAGTGTAGGGGTAAAAATTACTATTCCCACTCCAGTGAGTGCAACAGTAGGGTAAGTGTTGGATAGTGTAGGGGTAATGCGTTGTAATGGCATGCGTTGTAGTGACATGCGTGGTAATGGCATGCGTTGTAGTGACATGCGTTGTAATGGCTGCATTGTAATGGCATGCAATGTAAAGGCAGTTGCGTTGTAATGACTGCATTGTAAATGTAGTGCGTTGTAATGACTGCGTTGTAATGGTTGTTTCCCGTTCTACCATGTGCTGTTTTTTCTGCATTTGAGAAACCGGGGGAAGGTTAAATGGATGTTCCCCTGGGAGCAGCCTCAAAATATGAGGTGCCCGTCAGCAGAGCATGGCATGTATGTATATTCCTCTGGACTTCTGACACCGAAAGTAGGCACAGATAATGTTCCCAGGGGACTGGCCCGTGCAAATGTGGTGGCTGTGCACACCTTTAACTATGTGGTTATTCACTCAAACATTAGGACTTCAGAATTTAACTATATATGAACTGGGTGCAGTAAGAGTGAGAAAGTGCGCAGTTCACCTCAATTATTTAAGGCTGTTTTAGTTAAGGGATAGTTTCATTTAGCACAGAAGTTATTTAGAGGCCACCAGGGGTCAAAATTGTGATCACTCACTTCCTCTTTGCAACCCCTTGCTTTGCCCCTATGACTCCTGGCAGTGCCCCTGCAGTCCCCTGCCTAAGAGGTTGTTAGACAAGCATTGGCAAAGCCAGTAAGTCTCACATTTGCAGACTATTGGCTTTGCCAAAGGTTTTTAGTGATGCTTTGTGTTATAATCCAAAAGAAGTCCAGAGGTAGTCATGAAGTAGGTTATAGGTAAGAGGTTTATTAAGCTTAGTTACAGGATGGTAAGTAGGATAATGAGTTCAGCCCCACCAGGATCAGCATCCTTGCTGCTCAACCCACACACTCCACCTACCTCTCTGTCAACCACTCCAGGCACTCCAGCATTTCACTACCTTATCAAGCATTCCAACATCCCACACACACACCACATTCATACTGGCTGAACAGCAGGGAACAGGTAACTAAGGGAAAGGATGCAAAGCAACAATGCAAGTTACAATACATCTCCTTTCCTACGGGAAAACAAATAATAATAATATTACAACAATGTACAAAGGAAGTATGCACCAATTGATATCAATAAAAAAGAGACATTCGATTTAAAACTAACAATTGCAATTTGAAAGAACTCAGGGTAGGAGAATATCAACACAGTCCTAAAATATTGAATAAATAGAAATTACACCACTGTAATATTATGCAGGACTGGGAGAATGGAGGACACCGCCTGAGGTGTAACTCCGTCATCAATCAACCTCTTCTGCACACCAGATATAGCACACCAGACAGGACTGGAAGTCTCAAAGGAACAGCACAGGGGACACCGTTCAATGCACACCTCAGGCAAAACAACAGCACAGGGTGCATGACCCTTAAACATACACTTCTAAGGTTAAACAACTGTACAGGGTACACGACCCTTCAACGCACACCTCAAGTCAAACAACAGCACAGGGTACACGACCCTTCAACACACACCTCAGGTTAAACAACAGCACAGGGTACACGACCCTTCAACACACACCTCAGGTTAAACAACAGCACAGGGTACACAACCCTTCTACGCACCTTTAAGGCTAAACAACCGCACAGGATACATGACCCTTTAACGCACACCTCAAGTCAAACAACAGCACAGGGTACACGACCCTTCAACACACACCTCAGGTTAAACAACAGCACAGGGTACACAACCCTTCTACGCACCTTTAAGGTTAAACAACCGCACAGGATACACGACCCTTTAACGCACACCTAAGGTTAAACAACAGCACAGGGTACATGACCCTTTAACTTTACAATATTCTGCAAAGGCAAAGCCACACACCCTACAAGACCAGGGTAAATAAAACTCTAGACCCACACCCAAGCACCGCACAATACACATAGGCTTGAAATTAATGATCGCCTCACTAAATCCGCACAGCATAGGCAACAACACGACCAGCAAGAACATGGCATACATGGCAGCAAACCAAGCACGACACAGAATAGTACATGGCAGCAAAATGAGCATGGCATAAAACAACATGGCAGCAAAATGAGTATGGCATATAACAACATGGCAGCAAATGCGCAGCATGCATGGCACACAACAGCACATTAATAGACAGCAAGAACATCATGTGACCTGAAAAGATAAGAAAAGAACCCAACCAGCAGCATGGCACTGTAAATGAAAAATACCTATATACATACTATATACCAGCATCACTAAAGACAACAATATAGATGGAAAATCCATAAACAGCTCCAATATCATAGTTCGATATAATAAATGATGCAGCTCCGGTGAGCAATATCTCACCCGAACCCATTGCAAAAATAACACCAGAATGACTTCACCTTTAAACTCCTTCCATTAGGGAAAACAGAAATGGGAACGAAAATGGAAACAGAACAGAAAAACTGCTTCAGCTCATACCCCACCATGTGAGACAATCTGCTGCTGATGGCTGATGGACGTCTTTAATACCCACTCACAGTTGAGCAGTTCCAGACGGCTACAGTGCAGATCAGAATCTTTATTCTTTACTCCCTTATTTAGTGTAGTGTTCTGCTTAGACGTAGAGCAGTGCACCGATGATCCTTTTCCGTTGCAGTTTAGTGCACAGCAGTGTACGCCGCACTTAATAAAAAAAAAAACCTTCTCTCTCGCCGTTAATAAACAACGTTTGTCTTGTGACGTCAATATGTAATAAACAACTAGAGTGTTATATTTAATCAACTGTCGTTGACAAGGAATGCGGCAGCACCGCTAAAGAATGATCTTCTTTGTAGACTTTTCGGGTTCCTGCTGCAGCTAACCTGGAAAGTGACGGCGCATGCTTGGCTCCTACTGAGGGACACTACAACACACGCAGAGCCTCGCTCTTCAATGCGCATGCCATCGTGTCAGTGCTTACAACTCTGTCGCAGTTCACACACAGAGAGGCGTCTGACCACAGCTGCACACATGTTACAGAATTGTTGCCGTTGAAAGGCCCGCGAGCGTGTCCTTCAAATTTCAAAGGTACACAATGTCTCCTTCACCTAGTGCTCCCAGCCGATGAACTTCGGCAAACACACAGCTCATTACTCACTTGGTAACGGTACTGATTCCCAGAGGGTACACAGGCCCGTCGGTCTCTTTACGCCATCACCTCTAGCCGAAAATATTTGTTTGCCGCTGCATCACCAAAACAGGTTATATTGTCGAAAGCCAGCTCACAGCTTGAGTTTTCCCCAACTTCCTGTTCTATTCCTATAACAGCGTTGCCTGTTGATTAAATGTGCACTTCCCAATTACACATTTAAATTTGTAGTATGACAACAGAGCAAACAGGAATTAAGCATCATGTTGTTCCACAAGGTTCATAAAATCCCTTGATGTGCAGAAGGTCAAAGCCCCAGATTGCAGGCTGTCCAGATGGTAAAGGACACTGGTGGGGCTAACGAGGGCGTTCTTTTACTCCTAGCTTCAAGCTTCTTTGCTTCACGTTTCCTCATCAGTTTCAAGTACACTTTATCTTTCAGAACACTTAGTTTTTTTCTCCAAAACATCGCCATTGTTACAATCCACACATGAGTTTGTATCCCATCCTCGTCGCCAATGTTACAAGCCAAAAGAAGTCCAGAGGTAGCCATGAAGTAGGTTATAGGTAAGAGGTTTATTAAGCTTAGATACAGGATGGTAAGTAGGATAATGAGTTCAGCCCTACCAGGAGCAGCATCCTTGCTGCTCAGCCCACAGACCATCTGTCTCTCTGTGAACCACTCCAGGCACTCCATCATTCCACTACCTTATCAAGCATTCCAACATTCGACATACACACCACATCCATACTGGCTGAGCAGCAGGGAACAGGCAACTAAGGGAAAGGAAGGATGCAAAGCAACAATACAAGTTGCAACACTTTGCAGCACGGCTAGAATGGAAACCAATAGAAGAGGTGCTATGACCCAGCCTTAGAGTCCATGTCATTTTGTAAGCACGTGCACCACACTTGCATGCGCCCACAAAATGCATGGGGCCTTTTTCTTTTTATTTACTGATCCAAGTTGAATTGGTGAATCAAAAAAGGTAGTCCCAAAGTGGGTGGGGGGAAGCAGCAAGAAGAGTGGAAGTGAAATCAACATGGAGGGCGCCATTGGGGAATGGGGAATTTAGTACAGGGTCAGAAGCAACACGCAGGGCAGTGAAAGCAGTACATAATACAGACAAGAGAGAGTAATGTGGAGCACGTGGAAACAGAAGCACACAGGTGAGAGAGAGCACTAATTGGAACAGGGAGAAGCACACAGTTGAGAAAGCAAACAATGGAGAAGCACACAAGAGCAAACACAACACCGAAGGGCATGGGGGGACAACAAAGATGACAAGGAAGAAGGGAAAAAAATACCTCAATGCCAGCATGAGCAGCGGAAAGACACTAACCAAAAACAAGCCAATAGTACTTGATCCATGCTGCATAGAAGGGGGAAACAAATTAAAAGAAAGTGGAACTGCATTTCCTGACCAATCATGAGAGAGCAAATAAGACTGACAATAAAGCCAATGTGTGGTAAGCAGTGAGTGACCTTCGAAACCCTTTTTAGTTAACAAAATGTCACTTAAGCGACGGTGCATGCATTGTCTTAGGCAAGACCTTAAAAAGTGCTAGGGACCAAAATAGCTGAAATGGGCTCTCATGAGCTTTTTAAACTCACCTTAGCCTGCAGCGAACAGGGACATTTGGTTGGCATGAAAAACACTGCAAAGAAACAATGCTGCCACCATTTGTATACTGGGCACTCTGGCCTGAGCTGCCTTTACAGCGTGTTAGAAGGCAGCAGGGAGTGCTCACAAAGAAAAGAAAAGAAACTTACAAAATAATAAATTGTTTGTTGGTGGTTAAAAAGGCCCGGCAAACAGGTGTTGCAATGTCTCTTGCTGTTCCTGGGCATTATGAGGGTTGAACAAATTAAGGAAGAGATGACAAATGACAAGGAAAAGCAGAGAGACCAGAAAACAGGAAGAAGACACATCACACAAACTAGTGAGGCAAAGAGAGACAAAGATGTATGTGTGTGTGAGAGAGGGAGACAAACAGCTGAGGTAGAGAGATAAGGAGGCAGATGTTAGAAGAACTAGGTGAGTGAGAGGGAGAGACAGATAAGAAAGGTGATGAAGACAGAGACAGGTGTAAAAGAGACTGCATAGAGGGGGGGACAGTTGAGAGTAGTAACAGGCATACAGACACAGCTGAGAAAGGCAGAAATAGAGGGGAAGATGGGTATGAGAAAGAGGTGATAAAGAGACAGCCTACAAAGAGACGGAGGAGGTGACAGGTGAAAAAGAGACATCTGAGATAAGGGGGAGATACCCGAGAAGGAAAGGGAGAGGGAGAATCAGAGACAAGAGCACTGGCAGCTATTTTGGAACATCTGAGCTCAGAAATCAATGCCAAGAACAAAGAGGCAGCTCACCCATTTGTGCATCAGGGCTCCACCCTACTTTTGTCTGCTCATTTTGTTTGTTATACCAATAATGAATAATAATATAATAGTCACTATTAGTGTCATTGAAATGAATAACCAGTAGCTGGAACAGATATTTGCTGACATCTGAGGTATTTAAAACAAAGTACTTTTAAATGTATGTTTTGTTCCTCTGGGTAAATGTGAGTGTGTGCTTGAGTGGGAGTTAGTGTGTGTATGTGTGTGTTTGTATGTGTGAACATGTGTGTGAGTGAAACTGAGTAAAGGATGACGGGTAGTGAGTGAAAATAAGTGAAACTGAGGATCGGTAAATGATTGTGATTGAGTCAGAGTGAGCGAGATTGAAGGAGTGAGCGAAAGGGTTACTACAAGTGAGTGAAAATGAATAAGTGAGAATAAATCAGTAAGAATGACTGAAAGGAGTGTTAAGAGTGTGAGGGAGTTAGAATAAGTGAGAGGAGTGGCAGTGAGTGTAACTGGGTGTGACAATGAGTGAGTAGGAGTGAATAAGAATAAGTAAGTTGTGATGAGGATGTGAGGGTAAGATTGAGAGAAAATGAGAGAATAGAGAGAGGGAGAGGGAGAGGGAGAATGAATGAATTAGACAATAAGTGGGAATAAGTGTAGATGAGTGAATATGAATTTGAGTGAGAATGTGATGTTATGCTTGCAAGTGTACATTTGGCCCTTAAATACTGAAGATAATTGTTGCCGTTTAGAGGCACCCATAGCAAAACATCAGTGCTGGCATACTGGAAGCAATTCTTAGCATAACAGGCACTTGTGACAAAGTAAATAATATCACTGGCATACTAGAGGTAACAGTTGGCTTATAAGAATGCTCATGGCGAATACTGGCGTTGACATACCGGTGGTAATTCTTGATACAGGGGCCAATGGGGAAACCGCTGATGCAGAGATAGCAGAGGAAATTCTTGGCATAAGGGCACCCATTTCAAAATACTGGTGCTGGAATTTTGGAGCTAATTCATTGCATAATGGAGAACAACCATGAAACCATGCTATATGGGGAGGGGAAGAAAATGACAGAGAACCCATTCCCTCTCCAAGCCCTACTACGCACCGACTTCACCCTAAAGAGTGGTCTTCGTGGAGAGGCCAGTGCATGAACATACCCAAGCTTCCTTATGTAGCTAAGTGCAGAGTAGACACAGTTAGGTATTGTAATAATATCTTACTTAACATTTAAAATAAACCTTAGAGATTCACTGAAAAAACTAAAGGTTAAAGTAAAGTTATAGCTAAGTGAAAAGGTCACTTAAAACATACTGTTTTAAACTAAACAAACACTGAAATTTGCCAGTTATAGTCAACTAGGCTAACTATACCTTTTACCCCCACCTTGCACTGCTTATAACCTCACATATTAAATCACTCATGACGTGTTCAATGACATTGTTGATGACATCTCACATGACATCATTGAGGACATCACTTTCTTATACCATGCTCCTTTCCCATTTTCTACAATTGGCCCTCGTATCCATGTGAGGTCAATTGGTCATTGGTGGGGTTGGCAAGAAACAGTAAAGAGCACTTGTCCTATTGCATAATGTGCACAAGAGTAGTGTAACTTAACAGAACATCATGCGTAAAGCCAAGACAAAATGGATTAAGTTTAACCTTGTTTCACTATTGTATTACAAATCATAGCTAAAATTAAGCCTTCAATTCTTTTTGTCAAACAAGTTCAAAGGAACATTGCTAAAGGCCTGAACTTCCATCTTCTTTCCCAATATGGCCCATTCCGCATATGACCTGAAGAGGATAGTATGGCACTTAGCTAAAGAAGAGGAAATTACACAAGCTGCTAAAGCACTAATTAAGGAAGGTGACCAGTGTGCGTTGGGGGATGCGAATATGATTGCCAAATGGAACTTTATTACAATGCCGCTGGTGGGGAAATTTGCAGCCCGCCAGGTAGAAAATGTAATAACCGTTTCAACCCTCAGAACATATGGTTCACCTCTAAGCTATTTAAGATAAAGAAATCGCTTAATAGAGCTGCTCGGGAGACGTATGCTCATAGATTTCATCAGTCCTATTCTGTGTATAAAGAAAATTTGAAGGAACTTAGAAAGATTTATAAACAAGAAGTCTGGATAGCTAAACTTAAATATCAATCTGGGCTTTGGAACAGTTTACTATCCGCCTCTAAGCAAAATAATGCAAAAAGATTTTGGGAAGTAATTAATAAGCTTGAATGGGGAGGCTGTAGGGCTTTTTGTGTAAATATATCGGAAGACAGTTGGGTAACTTTTATTACTAATTTGTATGGCTTATCGGACCAGTTGGTAAATCAACAAGATATGCGTTTTGGTTATGAGGAAAATAGTATATCAATAATTGATATGGAGAGTGGTGAGTGCCAGGGTTTGACTAACACAGCCCAACTTATTGATTCTAGTTTTGATCTAAACCTTGATTTAGAATGTTTAAGTTGTAATCAAGTATTAACTCTGTTACGTGGGCTTCGTGCAAATGGTACCCCGGGACCTAATGGGCTGACTAATGCCCTGTTCCGTGCCAATGTCGACATGTGAGCTGGTATTTTGTATAAATTATTCAATGAAGTATTGACATTGAAGATTGTGCCAGCGTCATGGCAAGGTAGCATACTGCAGACCATTTATAAAAGTTGTCCGGTCGCCAATCCCACCAATTACCGTTTAATTTCGTTGACTGATGTTGATGCAAAGGTGTTTGCTTCCATTCTGTTGAAAGAATTGAAAAATTGGGCAACGCAGGAAAGTATTATTTCATTTAATCAAACTGGTTTTCGGAAAGGTCAATCTACCACTACCAACCTGTTGGCTCTAACGTTACTTGCTGAGCGGGCCGTGTTAAATAAACAAAATTTATACATTGCTTTTATCGATCTAAAGGCAGCCTTCGACTCTGTGCCTCGTAATCAGTTATGGAAAAAATTGTTAGATCGTGGGCATCCCAGGGAAACTGTTGAAGGCTATTATCCTTTTGTATAAGGATACCTGGGTTCAAGTCAGGTTGGGTAATGGTAGTTCCTTATCAAGAAAAATCAGAACATATAATGGCCTAAAGCAAGGCTGTGTTCTTGCTCCCTGCCTTTTTAATTTATTTTTATCAGATCTTTCTAAGCACCTGGATTCTATTAACGCACATGTCCCTAGGTTGGGGGGGTACAAATCAGCTACCTTCAGTATGCTGATGGTACTATCCTCGTGAGCCATAGTCCTTTTGGTCTACAAAGACGTATTAACGCCTTTGATGATTATTTACAATTAAATGGCCTTTTAAGGACCTAAGGGCCAAAACTGTGACCTTAATTCATGCTTTTAAATGCTTAAAAAAATCACTGAATTGTCAGTCGTATGACTATATTCTTAAAGTCATCAAAGCTAAGTTACAACCTACCCTTTTATATGGTTCACCCATCACCAGAGGGAAAGATGCGAAGGTCCTGGATCTATTGGTAGTCAAGGTCTTCAAAGCAACGTTTGGGATTGCCAGTTCAGTAGGCCAAGCGGGAATAAGATTAGAGTTTGGTCTCCAGAGACAGTGCCTGGTATCAAAAGGAGCATTTTGAAATGTATGGTCGCTATGTCTTCATCAGCTCCTGCATCCCTAGGGAACATTTGCTGGTTAGAAATAGATAAGTCTGCCTTCGCTGCTAAATGGAGATCCCATATTTTAACCTCCCTAAGGGATATTGGCCTGCAAATAGCACTGCAAAATCTGAAAATGCCCAATTGTAAGTTAATTTGAAAAAAAACGATCAAAGCTGAATCCCTCAAGTTGGTCAAAAATGCATTAGCAGGGAAAATTTTTGCATGGTATGTGATTAATTCATACCAATCTCCACGCACTCAGCCATATTTGACTGCTTATTTCTCAGCAAGGATTAAAAATATTTTTTTAAGGTTACAAATGGGAATAAATCCAACAAAAGAGGGCACGCAATCATGGATCAAGCAGTGGCCAGATTCCAATTGTAGATTATGCGGATGGCCACAAGAAACATTAGTACATATAGTGTGCGTGTGTCCTAAGCTGATTAACATCGACGTACCGTTTTGAAACCACATTTCTTGAGGATCGGGGTTAGATCTGCTCGTCAGGCTTTAATTATTTCATTATCTGGAGAATCAAACCCCTTGTTATGCCAATTGGTAAAATTCTTAAGTGCAGTTGAAAAATGTTTGATATAATAAGTTTGTGTTCCATTATTTTTATGGCTCTGGAACCTAATAGTTTTTAGCACTTTTTATATCTTGTATATCTTAGTGATCATACTGCTATGGTGATAATTAGAAATGTAATAATAGAAGTTTCACTGATACAGTAACTTTTGATGCACTTTATTATTGCTTTATTACAATGGAAGATGCAATTACTGCACGTTAGCACTTTAAAATGCAACATGTGTAATATCCTGCTACAGAACCTATTGAAGTATTTTTTAATATGTTTTATTCTTGTTGTTAGAAACAGGGAATTAGTATGCTTTGCACGTTGTCACTTTAAACTGCAAAATGTGCAACATTATGTCATAGTAATTATTGACATATGGTGATTTGGTCTGTTTGTTTTGGATATTGTTATGAATGTATTGGCAAATTTTTAAATAGTATATGTGGTACAGTTTTTAAATATTATGTGATGTGAAGATGTTTTGATTGCAAAGATTTTTATTAATCAAGCAATAAAGATTTAAGACTATCTTCTTTTGTAGTGGATTTAGTTGGTGAGCCTCTTTCCTTTCTGAATTACCTGAAAAGTTATCAAGTGACTCCGGTATTTCCATTCCCCAGGTCCTTCTTGAATTTTTAGCTGTGTTTCATACAGTGAATCACTACCTACTCATTATGACTCTTAAAGAACACATGGTTGTTGAAAGCAACGTGTTTAATTAATTCACCTCTTACTTGATCAGCTGGTTTTTACAGAACAAAATTGGACAATTCCTTCTCAACTTTTTCCTTTTACAAAGGGGGTCCTACAAGAATCTGTGATGTCACATACTCCTTTCAATGTTCATTTGTACCCCTTGATGTTCTGCTCAATGAATCAATCTGTATCATCAGTATTCACACAACTCTATCTTATAATTACCTCTACCAAAAAATCTTATAATTACCTCTCCCAAGAATGCTGGACTCCTTGCCAAAACACTGCAAAAGTTGCAAGACTGGATGATTTCACACGACTTGAAACTTAAATTATTTAAAAACTGAGTTTCTCTTCATCTCACTCTACCTTACTAGTCAGATCTTAGTTAAACTCATGTTGCATTCTGGAGTGAAAACCCATAATCATCAACAGTACCTAAATCCCTAGACTTCATCCTCGTTAAAAGGACTCAAGCTGCAATGCAAATTAACATGATGGTCAATACTATGCACTTTCAGCTAAGCTCTCTTTGGGGATTGGTAAGGTTATTCCAGAACAGGGCCTCAAACCACTCATCCAATCACTTGTGCAGTCACAAAGCGACCATAGGTACTCTCTTCGGGCCCGTCTTACCAAAATATATTTCCCCCTCTTGAAGGCAATTTTACCTGGAGCAGCTCGCTTTGTGACCAGAGACAAAAAAAGAGCACTCTATAAAACAGCTTCTATTATTCACAAAGCATTCAAAACTCTTTCAGAGATATTTAGCCTTTAAAGTATCAGATGGTCTCATATTGCTATGTGGTAAAATAACTCAACTCCTAGAACTTCCAGCTTTAAAAAAGCAACATTAAAGGGCATAGTCGGTTTCTGACAGTGCAACTAGAATATAGATTGCTTTCCCTCCTAGCCTCTGCACCCCGGCCTTGATGGGCATATTCAAGACCTAGATGAAATGGGAAACGGCCTTAACAACGTGGGCTCAGCCATGCATGCTGTTTCCCCACAAGCTGAACCACGCTTGCCTTAACCATGCATATGCCTTAACAACGCATATACGTGGTTAAGGCAATGCGGGGTCTAGATGCAGAGTGGATCGGCGGGCACAGGAAGACAGGAAGAGGAAGCATTGGGAGAGGATGCGGTGAGGTAAGTGGGGCTGGGAGGTAGTATTTTGGGGTGGGGATAGTTTTTAGGGCTGGATGGTCGGGGTTGTTTATAGGGCAGGGAGCAGTTTTAGGACTCAGGGCGGGGGGGGTGGTTCGGGGTACTTTACAGGTGTAGGGGACAGTTTTTAGGGCTCAGGGTGGGGGGCTGTGTAGTTTTTAGGCCATGGAGTCAGTTTGTAGGGCTCAGATTGGGGCGGAGGAAGGGACAGTTTTCAGGGATGGGGGCAGTTTTTGGCCTCAGGGTGGGGGGTGGCAAGGTCGGGGTAGTTTACAGGGGTAGGGCTCAGTTTTTAGGGGGAATGGGACAGTTTTAAGGGCTGAGGGAAGTGTTAAGCTTCAGGGCAGGGAGGGGGGTTGGGTCAGGGTACTTTACATATGTAGGGGATCGTTTTTAGGGCTCACAGTGGAGGGGACTGGGGTTGGGTAGTTTTTAGGGCATGGGGTTAATTTTTAGGGCTTGGGGACAGTTTTCTGGGCTAAGGGCAGAGGTATGATCTTTAGTACACATGTCCCTTTACCAATCTTGTCTTTACCACGAAATTGCATGGTAAAGGCATGCGTGGTAAAGACGCAGTCGTGGTTAAGACCGCCTGGTTCAGGCATGTGTTGTTCCATCATACAACCAGATGAAACCACTTCTTTTCCAAAGACGCCTCCCTATCTGCATTCAACATATCTATTTCTTTGAACTTGCCTACCCTCTCCCCAAATAATTGCAGGATTTTCCTCCCCCTGTTGTTTCCTAATGTCCTTCTTCTCTCAGCCACCTTCTCCTGACCTCCTTTCATGGTAGCATCTTCCTTTATCTAACTACCTAAATTCCCTCTTTATTCCTTGCAAACTGATGATGTATACAGTTGCTCTTACATTTGACAGTTTGCTTCATACTTGTTTTCATTACCTTTTTTATTTCTGTGTCTTTTGCTTTCTTCATTGCAAGGGACTCTAACGCCTACATTGTTTGTCTGCACAGTATAAAATGGAAAATAAATACATAAATCTTATAATTTGATTATAGTATCTGCTTTTGCAATAATAAAATTATGAATAGTTGCATACAATGTGTGAAAGTACTACTAAAGAGGATGAAAATAGGGGCTCTGGAATGGCTGGGGCTCCATGCTTCAAAGAGGGAATTCAAGCAGCAACTGAAAAACATGTGGAAAAACAAACCTCTGAGTTGGCTTTACTGCTGCATTGTGTTAAAAAACGTAAGACTGAATAGTGAGAATATTGGTGTTGCACCAGGATGTTTCCAGTGAATCTAAAATATTTCATGTCTGCTGAGTAAAAGCAATACATTTTCCTTCAATGCACATTCATGGTACCTTTAAATGTGGCCATAAATCTTTACTTTCCAACTCCCCAGTTTAAGGTTCACTGGGCCACGGGTGACCTTAGCGCCAACAATGTGCTAGCCATAGAAATGGCTACCTCAGATCTTAAAAATACCCTTACTAGTAGATCTCTAGTTTGTTGCATACCAAACTCGATTAAATGACCACTATTAACTCGCAAGGCCCGCGGACTGAATGCCTACACTATAGAATGTGGTGCCATAATGTGAAGAGAGAGGAGTCAGATGAATGGTGCACGGGACTGTGCACATGGCAAGTGCATGCAGAGACTTGTAAGTCAGAGGCCCTGTAGTAGCAGAACCAGCATTATCATAGCATCAGCAATGTCCATAATGCATAGTTATAAGTGATGTTTCCCTAAGTAAGTTTTGTTGGGCAGAGATCTGATAGTGTGAAATATGTCCACTGACTCACACCTGGCTTAGGGCACTATCAACTACATCTTCCCAGCCAAGGAATCCCACTGACAGAGCTTCAGAAGGTGAGGTGAGAGATCTCTAGTTGGGGATGGTGGGTGGTGCCTCTCAATGAGATAAAGATGGGAGGAGATGAATGATTATGGCTGTCTGCTGCTTTGCACCACCATGAGAAAATCCTGAGAAGAAAGTACACTTTTAGTTTCTGATGCAAAGTCACATATTATTTGTGAATCAACAGGCACAGGAGCAACGCCATTAAATGGCTCTGACTGGAGAAGCATACAACTGGACCTTGAGGATTGCCTATATTGAAAGGTGGTCTCAAAAGAGGTGGTAAATGTTTAAGTACTGAAGTATGAAGGAATGTTGTCTTCCTTCCTACATGACTATTGTCTGGTGACGAGCCTTCTTTATATATCCTTTTATAACATATCTGCCAATTGTTAATGACACCCTGGATGTGGTCTCACTGCTTGAGTAAGGAAGTTCAGGGACAAGATAGTGGTGGCCAAATTTAGCCTCTAGGATAAACACAGGCAATCAAAAGCTCAGAGTCAAGTAGGAAGAGAATCTAAAGTGGTGCATGGTTAGCCCTAGTATCCTGCTGTGAGGGCCACGATTAACTAATCTCTGGTTTTGTGCATTGGAAGTGACACCATAGGCCTCAGAAAAAGCGGTCAATATCATTGATAAGTGATGACTTGGTTTAAGCTGCCACAGCATTACAGAAAACAGCATAGGCAGCACTCTGTAAAGGTGTGTAGTGATCATGTGCAGGAAAATGGGTCCTGAACATTTCCACTACCAATACTGGGTCGAAATTGGGATTACAGTGCAGCTGGAAATAGGTAGTGGGAAATCAGCTTCAAATTAGGCTTATTTCTTGCTGGTTTCAGTGATGGTTGTTTTGTCTGGGCACTGGTGTGCAACCCAAAACATACAGATGGGTGAACCAAAAGGGTCACAAAGCTCGGTGACCACTATGACCAGTGACAAGGGATCTCATACAGACCCCTCCCTATACCCACTGTGCCCATTTATCCCCAGGGGGTGGAAATGCTATGGATGAGAGTTGTTAATCAATATGTTTATTTCAGTTTACTGCTCAGACCGGAAGAGTCAGAGTGTTATTCACCTTGGTAATTCCACCCTGCTCGCATTCACAACCCATATATAGAACAATGGTTCAGATGGCTTCTTTGAAATAGAATGATATTGTAAAACAGTATTACAGTTACTCATTAAACATCAATTATTTATAATATTAGAAATGACACCTACAATTGGAATTAAAAATAGAAAATGCTGGTGTTTATCTCATTTGCATTTGATAGAGAAAACTAGAAAACACAAAAAGATTAAATATACCAATGTGCTCTTCATATTCGGCATCTTTATATAGAGACGGGCTTAATTAATAGTGCTCAGTTCTCAATTATGGTAAAAAAGTAGAGATACAGGAATGCTTGACTAGACACAGCATTATTGAGAATACACATATATCAGTCAAATGACACAGAGGAGCATGATTAAAAAATAGTTAAGTCAAGTTAAGCGGTAATTGCGCCCGTCCATCAAAAACACCCCTCTATCTGCTTGAGTGGGGTCAATGTTTAGACCTATATCTAAACCTCAGCAATTGACAAAACTTACCATACTGGGCATCATTGAACGTGCCTGCCAGAGACTTGCAGGAAGAATTATCACCCCCACAGACTCCACACTTGTCACGCCTTGCTTTGGAATTCAGCACATGATCACAACCAGCTTGCTACAAGAGAAAAACAAATGATACATTAATTTAGTTTCATGAATTGTTGCTTTTCTTTGGATAATGGTTGATTCTATGTTGCATTCCCCTACTGACATGTTTTTCAGTATGAAATACGATAACAGTGTACGCAGTAAACAAAATTACTCTATATAACCTTCTGTATCACTGCTTGCTCAACTGTGCAATTAGAGAGAAGGGAGAGGAGAGTCCGATTTGAGCCCCTGTATAAACATTTAAGGAAAACAGGAGTCTTTAGCCAGCTGCCCTACTGAGTTGTGCATCAAGTTCAATTAAGATACAAGCGATCATATTGTGCAACTCCTTCAAACCCTTCCAACCCAGTCAGTTGTCCCTTTCATCAGCAAGTTTGCATCATTCTATTTAGCACAATTATATAAACAAATTACAGTGATCCAGAACTCGGTAATAATGCAGTGGTAAATACACTGCTGATTCTCTTCTAGGATAATCCCCTGGTAAGCGCAATATCAAGCAGTATCAGTGAATTGCCCAACAGCGCCCCGAGGTCCTTGATTTCTTTGCCCGGAGGCACCTGGGAGTTCCCCATCTGTGGCACAACCAAAGCTGTAGCTGTTTGTGTGTCCCAGAAGCATGCACCTATGAATCAGGATGGAGAAGAGTGGCACATCACCAATGTGCTACTCCAAGGCTAACTGGGGTGCCATAAGCAACCTAGACAGATGGAGGCAGAAACCCAGTTTGTGAATTAGTAACGTTCTGACCCACAGGTGCCCCTGCACCCAGAGTCCGGCACAGAAAGAGGACTATAGGTTTATCTGGTTACATCAATGATTGTGGGCAGAGACGTGTACCAGCATAGAAGTCATGCACAACTCTGGTTCAGCATGAGCTCTCCTAAGGCGCTGGTGCACTGTACCATCTCTGTTAAGAAAGCCCATGGCTTGATGAGGTAGCAGGAATGGGTGATGATCACAGGCAATGGTGCAGGCTTAAATCAGAAGCCTTCATGCAGCATGCCATCAGGGCATTTGACCGACACGGAAATGGCCTAGCGGTCACCTGGAATAGAATGCTAGAGGTCCCTAACATGAACTGGGTTGAAGAAAAGTAATGCTAGGTACTGAACAATGAAGAAACCTGGCTCTGTCAAGTGGAGAAACACAGGGAGAAAGAGCAAACATTTAGAGTAGAATCCTGGAGATGATGGGAAACCACACTGGAAATGGGGACCCAGTTCTGGTGGGAGTCTACAATAGGGTGAATCTATAAGCAGAAGAGAGATACAATGCTGTAGTGACATACGTCTGCTCAGGCTGCAATAGGTAAATCAAAATTCAACGGGGATTTAGATGAACAGGAACACGGTTCTGCCTGTAGGGTCAGCGGGGGAGCTGGAAGCTGCAGGGGTAGACAAGGCTACGCAGAAGACTGTAGTCATCCATTGAAAAATAGAATGCAATTCAAAACACAGAAATCCCAGAAATATTGTCTTGCAGTTACACAGACTGGCTGTGAACTTCACCAAAAACTAGACAGTACTAGACTAGCAACAAATTCTGTTTATCCTTCTCTTGGATGGAGATGGTGGCTGAATCATGATTTTATGCACCACTGCCTTATGAAATGATTTGCTTAGTAAAATGTAAATAGTCGTCTACAGCAGTAGTTCTTAACCTGTGTTCGCTGGACCACAAGGGGTTCACAACCCCTACACAGGGGGTACTCGACTGTTTAGAAAACCAAATAATATTGGTAGAATAAGGAAGTATATATACATAAAAAGACATTTTAAATTTTAAAATACTCTCTGTATAGGAATTTGAAATTGGAGGATACAAATTAAGTTGGTGTCCTTATTGTGATTTGTGCACGTACAGAAAAAGGAATCCAGTATGGCCGACTTGTCGCCCCAAGTGAAGCAGTAAACACAGACAAAAAGAGAGAATGCATTTGGAGCAAAAAATACAAAATGCAATGCGGGAGCCCAGCAAATCACTTCATCTTCTAGAATAGTTCCTGCCTTCTTATTGAAATTAAAATTTCGGTCTTTGCTCATGTTTTTGTTTGTGAATTAAATAAAATAAATATGTCATAATAAGTGCAATTGTTTCTGTATTTTTGTGAATTGTTTTGAGATTCAAATCACAGAAACTGCTCAAGTGAGAGTCCCTGGGTTACAGTCGTGATTCAGTGGGAGCCCACGAAGTCAGAAGGTAAAGCACTGGTGGTCCACAGAATACAAGGCTGACAGCACAAACTGCTCTAGATCACACATATCTAAAGATTAGAATTGGAAAAATTCCATCACTGTCTATTATAGCCCACTATTACAATATATGGTTATTTCAAGCTTTACAAGAGAAGCCACATATTCCCGGAGTGCTGCTCGTAACGAATATGGCACGTTAGTCTGCATGCATTTACAACGCATGCCATTACAACGTGGTCATTACAACGGCCGCGTTGTTACATCCCATACCTTTACAATGCAAGTCAGAACAACGACTTGCTGTAGGGGGCGCTGGATGTTGGAATAGTATAATTTACTATTCCAACTCACGTCTGTGCAACAGTATGGAAGGTGTTGGATTTTAAATCCAACACTTTCTGCCCCATAACGCAAGTCGTTGTTCCGACTTGCATTGTAAAGGTATGTGATGTAACAACGTGGTCGTTGTAACGACTGCGTTGTAATGGCATGTGTTGTCTCACATGCGTGGTAAATGCTTTTTACCACTCGTAACACATAATTGATACTGTGATATTTATTAGTAGCCCATGTTCATACTAGGTAATTATTTTGTAGAGTCATTCTCCAGTATAATATGGACGAATCATACCGGAATTATCTGATTCTGTAAACAATAGTTTAGAACAAACTTTGACTCCCTGGAACTCATTATGGGTGTCCCGGATGAAAGGGTGTTGATGTAATACTACTGGAGTTTACTATACTGTTAACTAGAGAACTGTGGTATTTTTCAGATCTGAACTTTTAAACCCCTCTGTGAAATAAGGAATTACTGGGGTTCGATTCCTCCAGTAATTTATTAAACTTTCCCATATTTTCCCCAAGAGAGTTGAGGTCCCTGTGAAATATTTCAGGATTGATGATTTTCCACAAGGCTGATAGCTGTTTTACCGGCTCGACCGCAGATTCTGAGACGGGGCGAGGGTTCCACGCCGAAGCAAGATGGCGGCGGACCGCTGAGCGCCATTTATTCATGGAGCTAACGCTTTTGTTTTTGGTCCTTCTGAGGCCATGCCTGATGGTTCCTGAGCTGGTCTCCTGTTCCTCATCTCCCTGCCATGCTTGCAGGCTGGTAGGAACTTTTGGAGACCCTTCCTTTTTGTCATGTTCCCATGGCAAAGTCTTCTGTCATACGTGAGCGGCCACCATTTTCTCAGCGAACTGCTCGCGTTGCTGCTCTTCATGCGCAGGAGTTCTTTCAGCAGTTTGGGGGAGCTGACAATTTTCTTCATGGAATTCTTTCTTTGTTCCTGAGCGACTGAAGTTTTTTTCTCAGAAGCCCTGAATTTTTTTATCATTTGCCTGCTACATGATGTACTCTTCTTTCCAAATGGTTTCTATAGTTGGGATGGAGTGTGCCAGTTTCAAACTGCTCTAAGACTGTAGCCCCTGTTGCAGATTATGCTATATAGTCGATGGCTTCATTTATGGGCATTGTGTTTCAAATGTGACTCGAAATTTTCTGTGACTGTTCACGCAGGGATATGAAAGTGGAACTGTGAGTGGTTGGGCAGATCCTTTGAGGGTCTTCTGTTTCCTAGTTTCCTTGCACATTTGCAAGCCGGTGGGAACTACCAAAAACCCTTGCTTTCCAACCTGACGATGTGAGGGTGTATTCTAGTCACACGTGATCAGCTGCACACCTCCTTAGCGCATCGTTTGCATTTCTGCAGTTTATTCTTCATAACCTTAACGGATTTTACTCACCAGCTCTCTATTGTATGGGCAGGCTTCATACCTCTAAAAAGCTCACTCAGCAATCGGTGCATTTCATCAGAATGGCCAGCGACTCCCATATTGCTACTAAACCATCTTCTTCTGGCACTAAACCTAAAAGCTAAAAATGATCCTCCATCCCCGATCCAGTCGTCTCATAATCTTGTTCTAGATACTATTCTGGATGAGGTACGTGCCCTTAAACCATTCATGAATACTACCAATGAAAAACTGCAACAATTTGAAGACCGCTAGATTATTATGGAAGGCAAAATGTTTGATATGGAACAGCGTGCAGGTCACCTTCAGGATATGGCTATTTCACATGTTGGAGCAAGAAATTAAAAAACTTAAATTACACACGGAGGATCTCGAGAATCGCAATAGAAGGAATAATCTTCGCCTTTATGGTTTGCCTGAGAACATTGAGGGCCCTGACCTCTTGTCTTTCTTGAAGAAATTTCTACCTGATCTTCTAGACCTTCAGTCTTCTCCCCCTCTGAATATTCAGCGGGCACACCGTCTGGGCCGTCTTCAGCCTCATTCTACTAGACCCTGTGGCACCATAATGCTCTTTTTGGAATTCACCGATTTGATGCGTGTTTTGAAAACTGCCAGAGAAAATGTCATCTTGTATGGTCTGGTCACAACATCTTCATCTCTCAAGATATCTCTAATGCAACCAATGCCAGACATAAATAATTCCTAGCCCTTCGTCCTCAAATGAGACATCCGAACATTCGTTATGGCATCTTACATCCTGGTCTATGTAAAATTACCTACGAGGGAGTCTCCCGGTCTTTTGAAGATCCGATCAAGTTAAAAATATCTTACATAATATTACAAAGCAACCTATGGATACAAATGCGCAATGCCCTTAAATTGCTAGTTATGCATGGCTTCTCTCTCTTTGTTTTATTTGTTCTTTAATCTGATTTATATGGCTTAATATTTTTCTCATGTTTTATTTCTATCTCCGTTGTCGTTCTTGCTTTTGGATGCTGACATTCCTGGTACTCATTTTCTTTTATTTGTACTTCAAATCTGGCTTTATGTCCTTGGTCTGTTTCTTCATTATTTTCTTATTTTTACTCTTCTTTTCCTCTCTTCTTCTATTCTTTATCCTACTGTTGCGGGGATTCTGCACCTACACAGAACTATGCGCAGGAAAACAGGACCTCGGTGTATAGGGGTGTACCAACCTACCACCTTAGTACCCAAAATCCCAAAACCGACTAGCTATAGTGTCTCATTCGTTCTCCTCCAAAATCACGAAGCTACAAATGATTAGACAACCCAGAACACAACACTCCCGACTCTCTCAGGAATCAAGGTAGCAAAACAAACCCTTTCGCTCGCTCATTCGTACTTGTCCACAATAATAATGGTCAGAGTCACGATTATAGTTCAAAATGTTTATTTTAACTATTGTGCTCTTTAATGCAGTATACAAGCCACTACCAGCAGCGAAATGCATAAACTTAGTACAATTAGCATTGTTACAATTCCATAGAATATAAAGGGGGATGTCACTATATCTAGACAGTGGAAAAAGGACTATAAGGCCTAACCACCCTCCCCTTGGTAAGGTGTCTATTATATAAAAGAAGATCTCTGGGCTTTGTCAGCAGGCCCCCTACCTTAGTGCCTAGATGGAAGCTTTACATCATAGGAACCGCATAGCTCTTCTCCCTGGAAAGGACCCTCTCCAAGTGTGTGTCAGAACAACTTGCATCCCTGTAATATCAAAGCACGAGTTTCCAGTAGCGCAGATGCGTTAGCATGTTTTGTCTAGAAGCTAGGGACTGACTAGAACAGAATAACAAGGGGCATTGTTTATCGACCTTGCACATCGTGTTCAGACTAAACTCCAAGAACAGACAGAGAACGCAGAAAGCAGACAGTTCTCATGTGAAAGACACAAACAGAGTCTTGCACAACAAAGTCATGTAGTAACGTGCGCAAAAGCAGCATCATGGTAGCCGTGCTCATGCCAATTTAGCAATGTCAACAATGACCCTAACGGCCATATAACACGACTTTACTTTCCTTGTTTCTCCTCCTTCCTATTTTCCCTATAATTGTATGAGTGCTTATTTGTTTATCCTCTCTATTTTTTTGGCAGTATCTTCATGTTACTCTATTGTTGTTGTATGGTGTCTTTCTGTTTCCTTCATTGTTTTTGCAGTTTGTCATCAATGTTCCTGTACCCTTGTCTCTACCCAACATGTTTAATGTTGTCTCGTGGAACGTTCGTGGTCTGGGTCATCCCACCAAACGTCAAAAGGTACTTTCACATTGATCGAAACTTAATTGTCAAATTGCTCTTTTGTAAGAAACTCACTAAATGATGTTGAATCACTCAAACTTAAGCGGCAATGGGGGTCAAGTTTTCTTTTCTCCTGCTGTCAATCGTAAGGGTGGTGTAGCAATTTTATGTCATAAATTGTTAAATATTCAAGTTTTATCAACTGAATGTGATATGAATTGTCGATGGGTATTGCTTACTGCCACTATCGTTAAAAAACAAATCACTTTTTTCAATATTTATGGCCCGGTTAAATCTGATTCTGACTTCTGGCACAATGTTAAATTAAAATTATCCTCCATTACAAATCCTAATATTATCGTTGCAGGCAACTTCAATGATTGGTTAGACCCATTTTCTGATAGGAAATCAAAATGCAAATTTAAACCTGACAAATTATATAAAGCATTCCAATCAGCTATTGGTATGGAAAACTTGCAACCCTGATACATATGAATTTACATTTTTTTCTAATGTTAACCATACCATGTCTCGAATTGATTATATTTTGGTATTTAAATCTTTACTCCCTTCTATTCAATCATCAGAAATCTCTATTTTATTTCTGATCATGCCCTTTTTTCTCCTCTTTTGATTTATCGCTTAATATTACCAAACATGCTCAATGGAGATTGAACAACTCCTTATTAGCCGATCAAACTTTCATTTTAGAAGCTACTTCTTTTATTAAAGAATTTTTTCAATATAATAAGTCTATTGACAAGTCCGTTCATAACAATTGGGACGCTTTTAAAGCTTCATTCAGAGCCTTTACTATTGCTTACACTGCCAAAAAGAAAAAATTGTTGAATTCCCAATACCACTGTACTCCACAACACATTAAGACTCTTGAACATATTTACTTGACTTCTAAATCTCCTTCTCACTTACGGGATTTTATCAAAGCCAAATCCACCCTGAATAAACTGGCTACTGTTGATGCATGTAGCATCCGCCTCAAAATTAAATCTAAATATTATGGGGGTCAAAATAAAGCTGGTAATATGCTGGCCAATTATCTAAAAGTTAAATCGGAAAAGAAAAATATTGGACCTATTCGAAATGACCTTACTAACATTCTTTTACACTCTGACTCTGATATTGTTAACGCTTTTCAATCCTATTATAAATCATTATAGATGGAAAATACTCATCCTTCTGAATATGCTACTCAATCATTTTTTAACAATCTTCCTGCTCCTCCTTCTATACAGGACATTCTGGCTACCCTTGAAATAGACATAACTATCCAGGATATTTTTGATGCTACTAAATCTTGGAAGAAAGACAAAGCTCCTGGCCTTGATGGTTTTTTCATTGAACTTATTTCTTCTTTATCATCTATATTTGCTCCTAACTTACTTGAACTCTTTACTTCTTTTTTATTGAAATCTAAACTCGAAGGCTCCTTTTAAAAATTACAGTATAATTTCATTAAGTATGATTGTAAACTTTTTGCAAACATTCTTGCTTCTAGACTGGAAGACGTTATTCCCCTTCTTACTAAACCTGATCAATCTGGTTTTATTTAGGGCAGGCTTGCCTTGGATAATGCTAGGATGTTCTCTAATATTCTCACATGGGGAAAAAATATCCTTCTCCTCTTGCCACGTTATCTCTTGATGCTGAATAAGCATTTGATCGTATAAATTGGCAATTTATGTTTAAAACTCTTTATTGGTTTGGCCCTAAATTTATTTCTTTTATCAGTTTATTATATTCAGAGCCACGTGCTTGTGTTTCTGTCAATGGATGTTTGTCCCCTTATTTCACCTTACATAGAGGTACTAGACAGGATTGTCCCCTTTCACCTCTATTATTTCTCCTTTGTCTAGAACCTTTTCTTGAACGTATTCGTTGTGGCTTTCAATACAACTCCCATGAAACCAAACTCTCTGATTACGCAGACGATGTTTTGGTATATCTCTCTAATCCCTTGACCTCTTTACCTCCCTTTTTGCAGGAGATTGATTTATATTCTAAATATCTGGTTATAGATTAAACTTCTCTAAAACTGAGATTATACCCCTAAATTCCTTATGCTATCAATTTATGTTTTATAATACCAATTTTATGTGGTGTCCTTTCAAGATTAAATACTTGGGTGTTTGGTTCTCGTCCACTATTTCCCACACTCACAATTTTAGTGCTCTAAAACTTAAAATTCAAAACTTATTTTCTACTTGGTCCCCTCTTCATTTATCCTGGTTGGGTAGATTGGACACTATTAAAAGGATCGTACCTCATGTCCTTTTTCTACTTTCTATGCTACATTTCAAAATTCCCAACTATTACTTTACCCACATTAATTCCTTCTGTACCAAATTTCTCTGGAACAATAAAAATGCTTGTATTGCCTCATCTAAATTAACTAAACCTAAAAATGAAGTTGGTGTACGTTTCCCTAATTTTAAGATATATCAAGCTGCTTTTTAAATTTTACAAATGTATGCTTTGATTAAAAAATATCAAGACTCTCCTATACCTAGCTGGATCAATTTTGAACATTCTTTATTACATGAATTTTCTTTTCATGATGTTATTTTTATGACTAACTGCACATTTATTTCTAAATACCCTATTTTAAAATATTCGCAGCATTTAATGCATTCACTATTTACCCTTGGCTCTAATTTTCATCAAGCTTTCATGCCTCCTCTATTTGGTATAATAAATTCATTAAGTTTCCTCATAATCATTCTATTTTAAACATTGGAAAGAAAAGGGTATCCTATATGTTCATCAATTAGTCTCCCAAAATTCTGTTCTCCCCTTTACTACAATACAAGACTGTTATAGTTTACCTAGCTCTTGCTTACCCCAATATTCACAACTATCACAAGTACTTTAAACCTTTTTATTAACCAATAGCTTTCCTTCTGACTCTATTATGTTTACTCCCTTGAAACCTCTATATAATATTGCTTGTGATTCCAATCCTAAAGCATCCTTCATATATAAGCTTTTATCCGCCCCTGTTTCTGGCACACTTAAATCCTCTATTGAATTGTCATGTGAGCAAGACCTTCCTATGTCCTCTCTGTTTAACAATGGGAGAAATTATGGCACAAACTTTTCATTACCTCCAATGCTGCCAATACTACTCAATCTTTATTTTATTGTATAATAGAGCTGTTATTACACCTGCTCATATTCATAAAATGAATCCTTCAACTTCGCCTTTGTGTTGGTCATGTCTTTCCTCTAATGGTACATTACTTCATTACTTCATTTAATATACTATTGTCCTAATGTTTTTACTTTTTGGAAATCTATTTGATCTAAATGATCAAATATATTTCAATGTCATTTTCCACCATCAATTCACAATGTTTTTCTTGAAACTATGTCTGATTATTTCCATGATCATTCTTTGAAACCGTTGTCATTTGATCTTTTTATTGCACTTGCTTTTAAGGTTGGAAAGATAATTCTAAAATAAGTTTGTTAACATGGTGGAATCTTATTTGTGATGAGCATAGAACATCTACTGTTTCTTCTTCGTTATCTCAGAAAACAAAATCTGATTTACTCTGGTTACCTTTCACTACTTTTCTGTCTTCGCACTCTTCTTTATCCTAATTTCTATACATATCTTTTATCTTTCCTTCTTTCCTTCCTTCCTTCTCTCTCTTTCTATCTTCTTTCTCTTCTATTCCTTTCCTCTCCCTTTCTTCTCTCTTTTTTCTTGTATAAAATATCAAATTGATTATAGTTAGACATGTATTCTGCTCATCTTTTTACATTTCACTATTAGATAACATTTTACCGTTTTTTTATCTTAATATTATTGTTTTATCCATTAACTTCTAAGCTATGTATTTTGATACATTGTTTTCCTTCCTTTTGATGATTGTAATCTTTATTTCTCTTTTTGATTTCAATAACAAATATTTAACAAATTAAAAGATTCTGAGACACTAAAAATGAAGGCCTTTAAAGGATCCGGCCAGTGAGTATAAAGAGAAGCTGATCTGTGGTAGTGACAAGTACATTGCATTAGAGCAATAGCATCTTACTATAAATAACACTATAAAGCAACCACTCGGCATCTGCAAGACAGTTTATTTGCAGTGTTTGATGAAGACTACTCAACAAATAATTACAACAGACAACTTAGTTAATGAAAAGAAAGATCAAGAGTAAGCCTGTCTCAAAAGACAAAATGCTTTGGTTCAAACTGAATTGAAACAGTATTTTTCATGCAACGCAACAACTTCAACAAATTAAACAAAGTAATTTCATAACAAATTTAGAAGCCACATCTAATGTGTTGACCTAAATATTATTCAACAATTTCTGGCTTTATTCCTAATTACGACAGTTTTGTCTTCAATAAACGTGTGCAGGACACCGTGCATTTCGATCTCAGTGTTTGATCTCAGAAAGGACCTGGGCCTCTACAGAGCTGAACCAGGTTCATGAGAGTCTAGAAAGTCTCTGTCATTATGCCGAATCTTTAACTAGTGAATACAAACCAGGAGATAGAAGTCTGATGAAAAAAAAGAGTTTGAAGAATGTTGATAAATGGTCTATTAAGAAAAAAATTGATTCAGGAGGTAAAAAAACGTGTTAGAATTCACTAATTCGGAATTAAAAATACACATAATTTACGTTTTACCAAAGGGAGCAGAGAGGGTTTTTTGAGACAAAAACAAAAGCAGTAACTGTAGTCTCTTTTCTGTGTCTATTGTGAGTAGGGCTGGACTGTCATACCCCAATCGAAGTGAGGGTGGGGTACTAGACCACAACCACAGTGGGTGGGTTGGTTACCTCTGGTGTCCGTTCTGCTAGGGTTCTGCTAAATGGGCCAAGTACACACTCTCCAAACTTTTTTTAAATTTAATTTTTTATTAAAGATAATAGTTCTTAACAGCCATTCAGAGGCAGTACACCTGCCTTCATGAGAACAGTGTTCACAACGAGAACACAGTAATGATAACAATGATAAACGTAATGGTGGGGTACAGATATATTCATAAGGAAGTGGGCAAAGCATATAGCTTACACCCAGGAGCAAATAATCGGCAGTTTCTATAGGCTAAAGATAAGGGAAACAAAAGGAAAGACCTCCAGGAACAAACAATTTAATCTTGGGGAACCCAATGGAGAACCCCATGAGCAAAGCAATTCAGAATATGTATGATATAGGGTAGCAATACCTGTTTGGGACACCCGTTTGTCTACTGCAATATAATTCTAAAGTATTTTCACTTCAAAGGTTTGGAGGCAACAGCGCTATTAACTCAATATCAACCCTTTTCGCACTTGATTCTCAGGTTAGCAATAGTGAGTATAGTGTGCACAGAGTCCAGGGGATCCCCAGAGGTATAGCAGAGGCTAAATTAGACAAACTCTAACAGCTCTCTTTGTGGTAGTGTGGTCGAGCAGTTAGGCTTTTCAGGAGTGTGTGTTAAGCATTTATTGTATTCACTCAATCAAGACTGGTGGCACACCCTCAGAGACAGAATCTAGACCCATTAGGTAAGTATAAAAAGGTATACTTATATTTTATTTCTAGAAACAAGCAGAACTTAGCACAGGTAGGTAAAATACACTTGCAAGGCTGTACACACAGAGATGCAATTGAGGATGGAATTAGAATCGTTACAGCCTTGTATTTGCTTTCAAAACAGTTCAAAATACATTGCAATTCCTTTGGATTCCTTTATAGTTACTTTTTAGTTACATTGGCTTCTCTGGATGATATGCCTAGATATCACACCGGGTGGGTCCCACAGTACAAAGGTAAGTAAGACAAGTTTGGGTTCAAAGCAAAGTTACTTTGGTTTCCATACAAAAGTCAGTTCAACACAACATTTCTGGGACAAAACTTATCACATTGGCTCCTATGGGAGAAAAGGTTGTTATCGGTTTGCAGGTAAGTAAATGACTAGCAAGAATAGTGGTTTGGGGATAGAACCAGGGTTCCCCAAGGGTCAAGGAAGCACTCGAGTGCACCACCAGTGGCACTGGGGTGGCCAGGTGCAGAGTGCAGCAGCCCATTGTTAGCCAATGGGGCTAGGAGGCACTTTGGTTGGGGGCAGGCCACTCAGTCTTGGGAGCCAAGCTCCTACGGTTAAGGTCAGGGCAAAGGGAGACCCTGGTTGGCACCAAGTCCACACCACTAGCGGCTCATGGGCGGCCGGGTGCGGCATGCTTAGGAGGTGTTGGGATCACAATGTAATCGTATGGAAGTTGCCGGTTCTGGATTTTGGCTGCAGGCTCAGTCCAGAAAGTCTTCTGGGAAGAACCAACAGCTGGGCAGGTAAGTTGGAGGGCTCGGGGACGTAGGTTCACCTCAGGCTCTGTTCTCCAAGGCGTAGGGCGGCCGAATGCATGGGTGACATTTGAGGTCCGATTTCACCTTACAGGACCACTTGCGGTTAGGGGGGGGTCTCCGTGCAGAGGCTGCAGACGATGTCGGGGAATCCTGGAGAGGCCAACCCATGGTGGACTTGGACTCTGGAGTGCTGGGTGACCTCGCTGGAACCGGTGAGCCTCTTGGACTCGGGCCGCAGGTGACGGGTGTAATGGTGGTTCCAGGCGTCGAGTTTCTTCATCCTCAGCAGGCTTCGATTCTTTCTTTGGAGTTTCTTTGTAACAGAGCTGCTGTTCGCAGGAGAGCCGGTCTTTGTTGAAGGCAGTCAGTCTTCCCAGAGGTTCTCGAGGTCGCTGGCTACAGGACAAGTCGACCTTTATTGCAGGATCTCTGGAAACTGCAGACAGGATATAGGGCTGGGCCAAGTCAGTTCTTCTCTACAGTCTCCTCTGCTGTGCGACTTCTTCCGACCTTCTTCTTCATAGGTTGCAGGAATCTAAGGAGGCAAGGTTCAGGGTTGCCCTAAATACTACATTTTGGGGGGTTACAGGGGTGTGCATGTTGGGACCAATGGGTCCCTTCCTTGGGGTGAGTACACCCCCTATTATGCCACCCTCCAGTGGGAGGGGGGCATGAGCCTTTCTCTTATTGGCTGTGTCCCCTCATAATCAAGATGGAAGGGACTGAAATGTGTACTTCACCTCGCCTCTTAACTTGATTTTCCTGCAGATTCTACCACCCAAAGTGGGGGTCAGAAACGATGGGAGCAGGTTGCTGGGGGAAGCAAAAGGCAGGATCAGCTAACAAAGGCGGCAGGCGTTTGAAGATTTCCCACTGTGGACCCGCCCCATCCTGGGGGAGAAGGCATGAAGCCTTTGCCCAGGATGGGGTTTGTTTCTGGACCCAGAGACCGGAGGCCCTCTACCCAGGGGTCCAGACACCTGTCTGGTGGTGGCAAATGGCAGGCAGCCATTCAGGAACAACAGCAGGGCTGGTGGTTTTTTATAGGGGGCATCTCTAAGATGGCCTCTGAGTGCATTTTACATTAAATCCCACACTGGCTTCAGTGTGGGTTTAATGTGCTGAGAATGTGCTAAGAAGTTTGCTACCAAACTTCCCAGGTTTCAGTAAAGCCATTATGGAGCTGGGGAGTTCGTAATGACCAACTCCCAGACCATATACTCTTTATGGCTTTAGTGCGCTTACAATACCTGAGAATTAACTTAGACATTGTAGGGGTATAGTGCTCATGCAATTGTACACTCACCTGTGGTCTAGTGCACCCTGCTAGAGGGGTGAGTTACCTAGGCCACAGGCAGTGGGTTGCACGCATGACACACAGGGATGTGTGCCATGTTGATTCTTCACTTTTCTCTGCACCAAAACACGCAGCCTGTTATGGCAGTGTGTGGGTGTTAAGCACCACGGGCTTTAAGGGCAGCACAATAGGTGCTGCAGCTTTTAGAGGCCTTACCTGGTCACAGTGCCCTTGGTACCCATGGTACCTTTTACACAGGGCTTACTTGTAGCCCGAGATATGCCAATTGTGGGTATAAAGGTACAGTTTTGGGAATGAACACAGGCCCTGGGAACCTAATGTGCAGGGCCCCAGGGCACATCAAGCCAAAGTGCATCAGAAATCTGGCAAAAGTTGGGGGGTTACTGCAACAGAAACCCACTTTCCTACACAAATTCTACAGGAATGCATTAAGGGGTCGACAGAGTTCTCTACAGAATGAAAACATGGACTCCTTCACAATTAAACTCAGGTCAGGTGGAGGAAATTACTTCAAAAATGAAAATTCAACTTACAGACCATGTTATAATTGCACCTTAGAATTATTTTTAAACTGCTGCAGAAATGTTTTCACATAGAAAATAACACGCAGAAAATTGTGCCTGCTTTATAACATGAGAGAATCCTTATTAATGCTGCAAATAATATATTATTTACTTATATATTCACTGAAAAAACCACAGGTTTCAGGAACGTTATAGTTAGGAATTAGCATTTTAAAAACTTTTGAAATTCACTGAAAAAACCACAGGTTTGAAGGACGTTATAGTTAGTTGGACATTTCACTCATACAAAACCAGAGAAATTCGGCCGTTATAGTTAGCTGAGATAACTATAACTCGCTCCCCTGCAATGCACTGCTGATGACGTCACATATTACATCACTCATGATATGGTCAGTGACATCACTGATGACATCACTGATGACATTTCAAACAACATCACTGATGACATCACCGATGACATCATCCAGTGACTGAGTGTTTCTAAAAATGTTAAGTATGATATATATATATATATATATATATATATATATACGCCAAGGTGTATTGAAAAATGAGTGGGTGTATGAGTGTCTTTATGGATGATTTAGTGTGCACGTGATTGATTGTATGAATGAGTGATTAAACGTGTGTTAGTGAATGTATGGGTGAGTGGCTAATCTGTGTGAATCAGTCTCTCAGTTGGTGTGTAAATGGCTGCATGGGTTGGTGAGTAGGTACATGAGTGTCTATATGGGTTATTGATTAGTTGTCTGAGTACCTGTATGGGTGCCTGAGTGTCTGTCTGGGTGGGTGAGGGGCTGTGTGACTCCGTGCATGGATGTATTAGTGGGTGAATTCCTGGGTGTATAGGTTTATGAGTGCACCTGCAAGGGACGGTATGGTTGAGTGAGTGTGCATATGGCTGTGTCGGTGAGTGTATGGATGTCTCAGTGGTATATGGGTGAAGAACTGTATATTTGAGAGGCAGTAAATGTGAGTGTTGGAGTATATAAGTGACTGTATGTGTGAGTGTGTGTGAGAGTGGTTATATGGGTGAGTGTGTGCTTGTGTCAGTGATTGTAGAAGAGAGTAAGTATGTGTTACTATCTGTATGAATAAGTGAGGTGGTGTTTCTATAACTGTATAGGTGAGTAAATGGCAGTGTGATTGACTCTTTGGGTGACTAACTAGGTGTGTGAGTAACTCTATGGGTGAGTGGCAGTGTATGAGTGTCTGTATGGGTGTATGAGTGCATATATCAGTGGCTGTATTGATGAGTGACTGCGTGTATGCGTAACTGTATGGGTGAGTGAGTGGATGTGTGTGTAGACCTATGAATCAGTGAATGAGTATGTACTAACTGGTATTGCTGTGTCTATGGTTTCAAAAAGGGTAATCTGTATTTTAGAGTGGGTGTATGGAAGGTTATATTAGGGTGTGAGGAGGTGCATCAGATATTAAGTGGATGATGTCATCAATGATGTCATTTGAGATGTCAGTGATGTCACTGACCATGTCATGAGTGATGTAATATGTGACGTCATCAGCAGTGCATTGCGGGGTGCGAGTTATAGTTAGCTCAGCTAACTATAACAGATGAATTTCTCTGGCTTTGTACGAGTGAAATGTCAGCCTAACTATAACGTCCCTGAAACCTGTGGTTTTTTCAGTGATTTTCTAAGGTTTTTAAAATGCTAATTCCTAACTATAACGTTCCTGAAACCAGTGGTTTTTTCTGTGAATTTCTAAGGTTTTTTACATATTAATACTAACTATAACGTTCCTGAAACCTGTGGTTTTTTCACTGAATTTCTAAGGTTTTTTAAATGCTAATTTCTAACTATGCCTACATAGGTAGAACATATACACAAAGAGGAAGAAAGGTGCAGAAAGAAGCAAAAGAAGTGCAGAAAGAGGGAAGAGAGGTGCAGAAAGAGGAAGAAAGGTGCAGAAAGAAGCAAGAGAAGTGCAGAAAGAAGCAACAGAGGTGCAGAAAGAAGGGAGGTACAGAAAGCAGAAGAGATATGCAGAAAGAGGCAAGAGAAGTGCAGAAAAAGGAAGAAAGGTGCACTAAGAAGCAAGAGAAATGCAGAAAGGGATAAGAGAGGCACAGAAAGACGCGAGTGGTTTGCGCACCATTAGTACCAATTTAACACCCACATTTAGCAACAAGTAACAGGGGACCATTCCAGGTTTGCAAAGGGCCTTCCACCACGCTGTAACACTTGTCGCTGCATTTTTGGTAACGTTTGAGCTAGAAACAAGGTTTTTTTTTTGTTCAAATCTGCAGATTATACAGTAGATGATGGATTATGTGGCAAATGCGGAAAATGTCTAATTATGCGAAAATCGGTGCAGCCGAACGGTCGCATAATTCCAGTGGCCCTGCTCATACCTCCGACTAGGTCCAGAAGTGCACCTCAGTGGTTCCTTCTTTTTTTTTGTCTCATTGAGTTTATAGTTTATCTTCTGTGGAAACGAGGAAGACTAAACCTGAGGTTACCACTCCACAACACAGAATACCATACCACATAATTACTCTCCATGACACATAATCTTACTCTAAATAATTCCTAAACACTAAATACCACATACTTTCTATCCACATAATTTCACTGCACAACTTACTGCATAATTCCACTACACACAACGTTCATCCACTCCACTCCAAAAAACATTAGTAAAAAAACTTTTACATTTACAATGCCAATAGCCGTAACTTTTGCAAATGCGAGACCTTATACATTGCAAATGCTTCTTTAACTAGTAGTCGCGTTTGCAGAGTGGTGGAGAAAGAGGTCTGGGCCTCCGACCAGCGCTCAGGAATTCCGCTGCGTAGGACATACAGGAGGTACCAGGAAGGCTTCTTGGCCCCCAAAGACCCTCAGGAGTAAAGTGGACTTCATATCCCAACCAGTAGTGTGCCAGGAGGTGTGTTTGCAGAGTGGTGGAGAAAAGGGGGCGTGGCCTCCGAAAACTTCTTAGCAATCCCACTGTATGGGACTTACTGGAGGTAACAGGAGGGGTAGTTGGCCCCCAAGGACATCCTTGGCGGCCAACTCCTCCTATTACCTCCAGTAAGTCCCACACAGCAGGATTGCAAAGTTCTCATTTCAGGCCATGCCCCCTTTGCCCACCACTCTGCAAACACGCTCCCTGGTGCGCTCTTCGATGGGGTTTGAAGTCCCCTTCGCTGCTGGGGGTCCTTAGGGGCCAACTAGCCTACCTGTTACCTCCAGTAAGCACCACACAGTGTGATTGGTATGAGGTGGACACAGGCCACACCCCCTTTCTCCACCACTCTGCAAACGCACCTCCTGGCGCACTATTGGTTGGGGGATCCCATCCTTGAAGACATAACACAAGATTCACCTTAAGGGGATCTAAAACTATGCTGAACCACAGAGCACTGGTTTTCGATTAAATCGATATACTGCCAGGAGGCATTAAGTCACTTTAAAACCACAACCCTTCTCAAATTGCTTCTTTTCTGATCATTTTATTGAGCTATTCTTGATACGCAGGAATCCTGCAGGTTCACCATATTTGCAAAATCAGGGAGCGGGCTATAATAAAAACAATTGACAAAAACCTCTGTCCTGGTTTTGCGAAGTTCGAAGATTACCCATTTTTTAGAAGACCGAAGAGTGCCAAGGCAGGATAGGATCCAAATCAATAGTTACCCTCATAGCCAAACTTAAAACCAAAGGCAATTGAAGCCAAAAGGGCATTAACATAGGGCAGGAGTAAAAAATGTGTAACCAGCCCCCTTCACCCAGGTGCTTACAACGAAAGCAGCAATTATCAAGTACCAGAAACATTCTATTTAAGGATACTGGAGTGTAATAGGACATCCAACGAGAGAGGAATGTCATCCTTATGAAGTTTGCCGCTCTCAGCGACTTATGGCCTAAAAGTGATATGGCCTGCCAATCTCCCTCTGAGAAATAGCAATGTGTTGTTAACTGGATTTTATCTAAAATATTCTTAATAACATTTAGTTGCACCTCTAAACTCAGTATTAGCCAATACCAATTCCCTATCCCAACCATCCTAGACCTATAAAAAGCTTGAAATACATTGTGTATAACAAGATTGGGATGGAAATGTTGAGCCCTAAAAAAGATAAGATCTGATGATAGCCCAGGAAAAGTCACGGCCGTATTCACCACACCAAGCAAAAATCTTGAGCCATGTCATCCATCTACCCTGATGAAGAAAATGCGCCAACTCCCTGAACTTGGAATGATCCCAAAGACTAACTACCATCGTGGAGATTAAGCCCAGGTGCCCCGATTCCTGAAGTGTGAGAAACATCCAGCCTGAAGAAACATTATTGGAACGATATATGCTCAAAAATCTCACTCTTACATCTAGTAAAACATTATATCTGTTTATTTGGGGGCAATTTCGGAACCTTACTAAAAACTGGCAATTGACTGCCGGCATCCTGCATCATTTTATCGAGAAAAAAGGAGTCAATCGTGCCACTGCCATCTAGGACTCTTGCACACAAATCCAAATGGGTCACCTGATAGTAGCTTTGAAAATTGGAAAAGACCAACCCACTTTGTAAGGTATCCAGCTGGAGGGTGGAGTATTTAACCCTAGGTGCTTTGTTGTTCCAAACGAACTGCCTGAAAAGCACATCCAAATCAGCAAAATAACTACTATTGGGAGTCTAACTACTGACAACTATTGGAAGTAACTACTGGGAATAACTACTATTGGGAGTCTGAAGGACCCAATTGATGGAGACGATTGCGGCAGAGGAGACACTGACAGATACCGAGAGGCACTGGCCTGGGCATCCAGAGGTGCAGTTTGCATTGTTGGACACAAAAGAAAAAGTAGCAGAGCAGGTCAAGCGGCTGAGGTGCTTCGATTACAAAAACTACATCATAAGAGCGCATGCAGCGAGGGACCACATTGGTGCACTACTAGCGTGGCTGGTCAGCCCAGCGAAGCAGGGGTCGGTGATAGAGGAACTTCGGGGAGACAGTGAGAACACCTTGTTCCGCCAAGTAGACCTCAATCTTGCAATCCATGACTACTGTTCTAATTTATATAATAGTAAGGTTGGGATGCTGATATTGAGGCCTATCTGGAGTCAATAGCTCTACTGGCTGTGTCCCTGGAGGACCCTGAGATTAGAGAGGCCGTAAAGTCTATGGCTAGAAACAAAACTCCAGGCACGGATGGGCTAAGGGTGGAGTTCTACTACACTTACATGGCGGGCCTCAGCCCCCGAATAGTGGAATTATATAAAGCAGCTGGAGACATGGGGATACTTCCCATGACTACACGAGAGGCCCTGATTGTTCCCCTTCTGAAGCCTGGGAAACCCGCTCAAGACAAGAAGGCCTACAGGCCGTTGTCGATGTTAAACCTAGATTATAAGTTCCTAAGTAGAGTTCTGGCTACCTGCCTTTTACATGACATGCCCACACTCATACATCGAGATCAAGTGGGGTTTATCCGGAGTGGCAATATGGCCCTTAACATCAGGACACTGCTTTGGTTGTTGGAAGCAGACAAATACAACAAAGAGGAGGCCGTGATTTTTGTGGTCAACGTAGAGAAGGCGTTCGATAGCCTAGAATGGGCCTACCTCTATACTGTAATGCAGCGCTTTGGCCTGGGCCCGAGATTTGTTGCTTGGACCCGCTTGCTATATACGGACCCTTCGGCGAGGGTGCGGACGGGTAGACTTATATCAGAGAGTTACCAGGTGGGACGTGGCACCAGGCAGGGCTATCCGCTGTTGCCCTTGCTTTTTGCCCTGGCCATGGAACCATTAGCTTGTCATGCCAGGGCGCGTATCAAAGCATAGAGGTGTCAGGTGAAGTCCATCATGTTGCGCTCTACACTGATATTCTCTCGCTCTTCCTCTGGGATGCTGGGAAGGCCTTGGGTGAGGCGCGAGAGCTACTAAAACGGTTCAGGATGATCTTGAGCTTAAAGGTTAATTGGCAAAAGTTGTGACTGTTCCCCACACGAGCAAACAGAGACAGCCCAGTGGGATCGAGGGGCGTGATCTGGGAGCCTAGATGCCTGCCATAACTAGGGGAGAAGATTTATCATGACCCTGCAGATCTCCTAGAGGGCAATGTGGGAAAGGCTATTCGCACAGTCAGAACCAGCGCTGAATTCTGGTCCACGCTTCCTCGTTCTGTGGCGGGGAGGGTTGCTTAATTAAAAACAAGCATTGGCATAGCCAATAGGTCTCGCCTTTGGGACTGTATAAGTGGTTAGTCATGCTGCACATTATCCTGGGTGCTCTGCCGCTCTGCAGAAATAGCAAGAAGAAATGCCTTTAAGCAGAACATAAAATGGTCGCCTGTTTTGAGAGATTTTACTCACCTGGCCTCGTTTTCTTACAAAAAGATGCATTGTATTATGTTCTGCTTGATGCCTTCATGTTAAAAATGTGCTTTAATTAAAAGGTAGAAACAATTAACAGGTTGGTGTGTTTGCACATATTTTATTCAAAGACTGGCTAAAAATGCATTTTCTACTTTTGGTGTGGTTACCATGATTACTACTGCGCCAGCTGTAACCAGCAACACAAGGGAGGGGGAACGAATGTTAGTGGGAATTAAAGCTGGATGGGGTGGGCTGGGAAAGCAAGCGGAAACAGCTGGGATGAGGCCTAGGGAAACCAACATAAACCCCAGAGCAGCAACGGCAGGGGTGAATTAGGGATTGCAGAGACATGTTAAAGGTAAATAACATGAACATGCCTCGTGAAAGAAGCATAATTTTAAATGGTTTTGGCCTCTGCAAAACATAAACCACTGGTGTAGGTATTTACCAAATGTACTGGAAAGCCTTATTAACCATTTCCTATGGGATGTAAATGGTCATGGAGCCCACAGTAGTGAAACGGTAGGAGGTAGGGGATGGGGCGTGTCCTGGAAACTGCATCAGCCTAGGCTGAGACACAGGTGGGGGCTGCTAAAAGCCTGCAGTGGGGACATATCATACTCCCCAAATGACATCAAGACGACAAACGGCCGGAGACGGGAGCAGTGGCTCTTAGCACGTGAAAATATTAGTGCTACAGACTGTACAATTAGATTGATATATGAAGTTTTTTTAAGCACCACTAGCGAATCTGGTCTTTTTGTTAACTGTAATGTTTTTAGCCTATGAGTGTTGGCTGACAGCAGTGAGAATCAAAATACGACCAATTTTCAGATTCTCTCATGCCTGTAAGAGTTTAAAAGCTTGCATTTTATGTTACCACATATAAAAAAGCCTCCTTGTTGTATTGCAGGAAGGAAGGTAAATACTTTGTGGTTCACGAAGTGCTACAAGCCAGTAGGGGGTACTACCGGTATATTAACCGCTTCAACGCGGCCGGAATTTTCCTGCTGTGCGGGCGAATTAATCAGTGGGCGGGATTCTGGCACAGGTCATATTTACTGAAGCAAATGGGAGAGGAGGAGGAGGAGGGGTGTCCTGGAAACTGCATCAGCCTGGACTGAGACATACGCGGGGGCTGCTAAAGCCAGCTGTGGGGAGATATCATACTCTCCAAATAGAAGCACAACGACAAACTGCCAGCCACGGGAGCAGTGGCTCTGAGCACGAGTTCAATCCACAAGGGTCATATTAACTGAACCAAATGAGGAGCGGCTATCTGAAAATCCAAAATCTGGGACAGAATAAAGTGATTACTTGTGTGAGCAGCTATTTAATGAAATTACAAAGATGCAAGAGTTTGTAATAAAAAAAATAGGTACAGATCTTGATGAAGCTTATAGCACGAAGAATCAATAAACAACCTGACGTGTTTCCTCTGTTGCAGCAGCTGCGTTTTTAAGTTAGCCTAAATGGTTTCTATTGTCCTGTTTTTTTTTTTGCAAGAGCCTATGTGCGGACGGGGGAATTGAAGAATGCTGCGATGAAACAACTCCTTGGCTTCCGAAGGGGGAGGGCGGAGAGAAAACAAGAGTAGCTGCTGAATTTTGGAAATAACAATTTAAGCGCAGCATCGGTGAAGCGTGTGCTGCAGAGATTTAAAAGTGAAAGCGCGGCGTGGGACGAACAGTTGGACTGTCCTGTGGCAAGAGGGCATCTGTTCACTGCAGCAGGCTGCCCTCTCCTCCTCCACAACAGTTTGTAGGAAAGCAGCATGGAGGAGGGGCGGGGGAGTTCACGTTAAACACCTCCAAGACACTTCTCATCAAAGCCTGCTTCCAAGTACTAATAAACACCACCCCATTGAGAGCCAGGGCTCCTAATGCAACAGGACTCTGCAAAAGTACAAAATTATTATTTGGCAGCGAGGGTTAGGAAGACAGATTTTACCATTGGTGCGAGTGTCTGAGAACAGGAAACGCGCGCTCCGAGGCTGGGGGTGGGGGACTGAAGCGAGGAGAGGCACCGGTCCCGAGGGGAGTCTGCTAATAATCTGCTAATAATCAAAGAGGCGACTAAGCACCAGCAGGACCTGTTGAGGCGGGTACCCACGAGTTTAGCAATTACAAAGTGCAAGGTGTACATTTGTGCCATGTTGAGCAGGGAGACCTCCAGGAGTTAGGTCAGAGGTTAAACAGAGAAGCGAATGCTGCGAGGAGTGTGTTGTGGGGCTCTATTTTATGCTAATAATAATTTTCTGTACAAGAAGTCACGGCTGCTGGATTACAGATGAATGACCTGCAAAACTAAACGCCGTCACTTGTTTACCGAAAGACGACATATGGTTGTCATTTTAGATTAACAACACGGGCGCAGAGCAGCCGCAGCGCCCTCCAGCCGTGCTTTAATTGAAGTTTAAAAAGGAATTGAGCGCCCGTGTTGTAGATCTAAAAGGTCGATTTTCCGGAGAGGGTAGAGAAAGGGGCCCATTACGTAGAGGGGAGAGAAGAAGCAGAGGTCACAAGTTTGTAAGATAAGGGGAAGCTGAGAAAAAAGAAAGCCTGGGTCAATTAGCAACATGATCCAAGAATGCAAAGAATGCAGCTGGCACCCTGCCCGCAGCTGCTCGCTCCCGAGACCCAATGGCCATGGGAGTGAACATTTACAGAAAAGGCGTCTTTGGCCATTTGCGTGCTTTCATTATTGAAAGCCACACGCAAAGGCCAATAGAATGTGACAACCACACACACGAGCTTTAAGAGAGTCTGGAATGTTTCCAAGAGGCCCTCTCCTAGAGCAGCGCATGCGCGCTGCGCTAGGCTCGACCTAATTATGGTCCTACCCCACTTGTTATACTATTTTGTGGTCCTACTGGTGTGGATTCCCCTGAGTTTCTTTCGAGATCTGACCATGCTTCATTTGGAGGTCGGGCTGCAGGACAGTGGCATTGTCTACCTTACAAAGACCAACAGAGTAGGGGTGCCTAGCCCTCCCAGACTTTACGACTTACAAATTAGCAGCACAACTGCAATGGCTCACACAATGGATGGCAGGTAGGGTCACCCAAAGGGGGAGACATGAGCCCTGATGCCCTCGCTTGTCCCGAGTACAACTACGCCTGCATACTCCTGGCACTAACAGCACCATTGAGTTTCAAGTACTGCGCAAGAGCTGGAAAAGGAGCCTACAGAAGGCACAAGGGTGAGCATCTTACGCCCCAGACATCCCTTTGGAGTTCCTAGCAGAACTCCCACATGGGGGTGACTGGCTGGAACTAGCGGACTGGTTGACGGCGGGTGCGATGATGGTCGGCACCCTGTTCCAGGCGCAACTCTTGCTCCCGTTTGAAGATTTTCAGGAGAGATATGACTTACCTCAGGGACACTTCTTTCTACATAGGGCACTCATAACGGCGGTTTGCAAACATCGGAAGGGGGAGTGGCGGAACTGACATATGCGGGAGAATGTCAATATGTAGTTACCTCTTCGGGTATCTATAAGGCTGTCAACTGCCTATATAGAAGACTACGGGGAGATATGATGCTACCCCTCAACAGTCTTCGAACACATTGGGAGGAGGACCGTGGGATTCCACTTGAGGAAAAAGATTGGGGGACACTTGTGCCCAGCATGCCCAATGTGTTTAGAAACGCCAAATTCAACCTCATTAACGTTTATGTTTTGCCCTGGGCGTACCTGAGACCAGGAAGGATTAATAGACACTTTGCTGTACTAGATGTGAAATGACCCCGATTTAGAGGGATTGGTGTTGAGTTTCTCCATATGTTTTGGATTTTCCCAGAATTGGTGACTTACTGGGAAACTGTCACAAGGCACCTTAGCTGAGGTTACTGAGCGAGAGGTTTACTGCACTCCGGGTCACTGTCTACTGCATTGGTTCCAACACACAGCTAAGACTAAGATAACGAATACATTTATGGATCTAGCACTCCTTTTGGCAAAGAGGGAAATAACCAGGAATTGGAAGCACCGGGGGGCCCTAGAGTAGCGGTGTGGGAGAAGGAAATGATGAGATGGGTGGGTTACGAGGGAGCAGTGCAGCTACAAGAGGCCTTGAGCTGACTCACTGGAGGCGGCTAGGGCCTAGGAAACACTGGTGGAAGCGCTGCAGCACCCTGATCTCCCTTCAGAGGAAGACAGGCTAGATATCCCCTGACTACCACCACGAGAGGCTGGGATCCCGACTTGAAACACCTTGAAGGGTTACGGTTTACATTTTGTATTATGAACTTTTAGAGTCCCAGTATGACACACAGACGCGCATGACATGACACGCCATGAAGTTATATGCTGAGGAATTACCAACACTCCTATCACGTCCAATGCTTAGAAGAGCCAAAGCACGCATGTGGGTGGGGGAGGGATAAGAGGGTGGGATGGCTGGATCTGTTGATTACTGTTTATGGTTATCAGACTACTACATGATGTGGTTGTGTGCACATCTCCTTATTCCGCTTATATTATTTATCCACGACAATTTGCTGTTACGTGCCGAAATTTTATCCTTGAGACACTACATGAATGAGGAGGAGAAAGAAGAGGAACAAACTCTGTATTGTCTCAGATCTGGCTATGTGACCCATGATTTGTATTTGTGTCCTCTTTTCTGTTTCTGCAAATGCAATAACATTTGTTTAAAAAACGAAAATGAGAGAGATCCCTCCCTAAGTCAAGCATCCCTTTCCTACATCTGTTTTCTCAGGATATATACACTCTCTTTCCTTTTTATACTGCCTTAACTTTAAACTAGAACCATTTTGCTAAACATATGTTTTATAAATTGTGCATTTAAATCAATGGGAGTAGATTCTAGAGATTTGAACGTGCTGGAAGCTATTTACGGACATATTTTTTACACTTATAGTTTGTGCTCCTATGGGAAGGGAGATCCTCAGAATGAGTTACATTTTAGACAGTTATTTTACATTATACTTCCACTTCTTTTTATTAGTTTCTTTCCCTTCGAAAATGCATACTGGCTTTAAAATCATGTTTACTTTGAGCTGAATATAAGGCACTGACAAAACCAAGTTTGAAATATATATTTAGTCTCTATACAGGTATCTCTCTGTACACCTTTTACATGACTATATACTGAGGAACATAATGAAAACATGTTTTGAAATAACTATAAAATCACTGTGAACAATGAGGCAATTACTTGAAACACAGTAAAAGCCATCATCGGCTGTACAATTTTCACACACTGGAAAGCTCTAAATATATAATAAAAACACATGCCAAGGAATGTTTTCAGGAACATGTAGCAGCTGAGATGAGAGCCATTTTATGTATACAGACAGACTTTTGTGTAGTAAAATTAATTATTGTAAAGACAATTTCTGAGAGCTGTAGTTCTTTATTAGAATTATGTGATCTTCACAGACAACCGCACACGGAAGAAGGCATAATGTTATGTGACTCGATACTGTAATGAGGCTTGTCTCCGGTAATAGCTGTGAGAAGTTGGCCTGGTATATGCTGTCCACTAGATAAAGTGGGCACCTTGCACCAGTCCAAACGACCCTTATGATGTATGAGGTCAAAGATAACCTTTAGAAAGCTATCCTAGTGGTAGCTGTGGAGAGCAGCCTTCAGGCTTGATTTTGAAGGAATGTAAAGCAGGTTGTTTTACCATAATATCACCTTTAGTATTAACTAAATGAAAGGAGAACCACACAGTAGTTATAAAAATATGTATTTATTTATATAACACTCTCTAGTATCCTCTACACGAGGATACAACACAAAGCACACAATACTTTAGCAAAGAAACAGTTGTAAGTAGCACAATACACAGTGGGCTCCAGGGGAGACCAAACCATTTACTAAAATAGTGGTATAAGAACCACGACTGGAGTTGAGACAGTGTCTAGAACACGTAGAATCGCTGGGACCCCAAGGAACCAGCCAAGGTGAGTAGAAAGGGACCCCCACGGAGGACGGGTGCAGTGTGCTAACACGACTGCGGGATCCGTACAATTCTATGGGGAAGTCGCGGTTACAATTTTAATGTTTAAGGATCCTTCTCTGTGGACTTTGAGGAAACCCTTTGGAACTTAGGAGGTTGGAGAGCCACCCCACCCGTGGATACCTTAGCACCCCAGTTACCTATCCCAGAGGAGCCGGGTGCATAGGCCTGGAGTGGTGTCGGAAACCGCCGTTGTTCTCAATGGAGGGTTGCAAGGAGCTGCTGCCGGGAAGGAAGAAAGTGTCCGTAGGAATCCAAGGGTGGATTCGTGATGGAAGGAACCTGAAAGCAGAGGAGACAGAGTCTGGGTCACTTCAGGGTGACCAGGGGCTCGGTAGACGAATGCCCACCGATGTCGGGTGCTTCAGGTGCGAAGAAGGGATGCTTGACTCTGCAGCCACGAGGTCCAGGAAATGTCGAGGATGGCCAGGAGCCAGATGCGAGCTGACCCACAAAGGATGTCGAGTGCTGAGGGGTCAGTGTCCAGTGGGAGCACCAGCAAGCCTTGGCAACAGTAATCCACGCAGGAAGGTCAAGCAGGTTAAGATGTGGACCAGCAAGGTCCAGGGGACTCACCAAGCAATGGGGAGTCAGGGCACGTCTGGAGCAACCAGGGAAGCCCAATAGGAATCAAGATGACCCTCAAGAGGACCCACAAGTCGAAGGACCAGGAGTCGCGAGGGGACCTCGAGCAAGATCACAAAGTACCAGCCTACGGAGCACTCGTTATGAGGAGGCCGGAGATCTTTGGTGGAAATACTGCTCGGGCTCAGTACTACACGAAGTCCAATGCACAAGCTCGGAAATCGCCAACAAGCATATGCACTTGCAAATGTACGCGTGCACAGGGGTTCGGGTTATGCGGTCCCCACGAGGGATACTGGCCTCAAACTCAGTGAGAGGGCATCTCGACCTCAAGGAACTTCGGAACCCACCTCCTGTGTTGCTGGAGCCTTTGGAGTCCGCAGGAGCTCAGGATCAGCAGACCAGTCAGTTGCGTTGTGGTACCTGCAAATGCAGGGGAGTGACTCCTTCACCCAAGGGAGATTCTTTAGTTGTCCTTAGTGCTCCACAGGTCCTGCACGGAGCCTGTATGGTGCAAGGGCACAGACGATGCTTTGGATGGAGAGGGAGACGAAGTCGGGCCCAGTCGAAGTCCAGCGAAGTCCAGAGTGTCCAGATGGTCGAAGGTCAGTGGTTTCTTGTTGCAGAATCTTGTCCTCGTAAAACCTAGAGTCTTACAGCCAGGTAAGCCCTTATGGACAGATTCAGGGGACCCTCCTAGGGTCCGGACAGAGGGGAGGTTACTCCCATGTCCTTTGTCCAGTTTCGCGCCAGAGCAGGAGCCAACGCCTCCCAGACTGGTTTGAGCTGGACTATGCACAGGGACACCAAATGTGCCCCAGGTGCAGACTTTCAGGCACTGTGGAAGTGCACCCGCCCAGCCCCAAGACACTAAATCCTGTCTGGGAGGTGGTCACACCTCCCTGTGACAGGATGCCTATTGTGCTGCCTTCCTCTGCTCGAGCTTGGCTCAGCAGCAGGAGGGCAGAAATGTGTCTCTGGTCGGCAGCATCCATTTTGTGCTGACCGGGTCGAGAAGGCTGGCACCAGAAAGACCAGTGACCCCACGAAGCTTGCTTCAGAAGGGTGGAATCATCCCTCCCACACCGGTTACCGGTGTGGAGGTATGATTCCAAGGTGTTTGATACCAAACACAACATGTTGGGTTTCAGCCGTTTTCGAGATAGCATTTACCGCGAGGTTATAATGCACCTCTACCTATATGTCTGGCTGAGTCACAGACAACCTGGGAGAATGGTCTCCGAACGCTGCAGAGGGGCTCTGCTCATGCAGGGGCACCCTCTCATGTAAAACTCAGCACCCTGTCTTCAGGATTGTTGCTATAGGGGTGACTTATAAGTTTTATGTGTAGTGACCTATAGAGATAGTGAACCTATATCTAAAGTAAGTGGTGCAAGCACCAGCTGACACAGGCTGCAATGGCAAACCTGTAGTTCCATTTTGCATGGCCTCTCATGGGTGGCATAATACATACTTCAGTCCATGGGAGGCCTCTGGAGTACCTATGCCCTGGGTACATGGGTAACATATAATAGGGACTTATGGTGGACAGTCAAAATATCGATTTTTAAATATCGAAGCACAGTTATATCGAGTTTTAAATATCGTAGGGCCAAAATATCGAAGTCAAGAATATCTACAACCAGAATATCGAAGTTAAGGTAAGAAATATCGATGTTGCAAATATCGATGTTAGTAATATCGATAGTTAAATTATCGATGTTAATAATATCGATATTTATATGAGTGTTATGTATTTTAGTATGTATTTAATATGTATGTGTTCTATATTTTTTGTTAAGTATTGTACTGTTTTTTTAAATATATGTATAAATTTTTTAGAAATTAGTAATTTTTTTAAAAGTAAATTTTGCGTTTTAGTACCGTAGCGGGTTGTGGGCTTATAGTAATGTTTAGGAATTATTAATTGATTTTAAGTTTTATTTCTGTAGCGGGTTGTGGGCTTATAGGGGAATAGGGTGGGAAGTAATTTAATTTTAAGTAATTATTAATTTTTAATTATTGTTATTAATAATTAATTAATTGTTAATTAGTTATTAATTGGCAATTATTATTAATTGATAATTATTTTATTTGCATTAATTTATTATTGGAGTGGGTTGTGTGTTTTTAGGGAATAGGGTGGTAAGTAATGTATTTGTAATTAAGTAATTAATTAAGAAAAATTGAGTATTGATAATTAATTTTTTTGTTAATGAATTTTTAATCGGTTAATATTTTTATTAAATATTATTTATTGGTATTGATATTTTTTTGTTACTTAATTATTAATTGGTTATTAATTTTTACTAAATATTATTTATTGATATTGAAAATTAATTTTTTTGTTAAGTAATTATTAATTGCCTCTTACTTTTTATTAAATATTATTTGTTGGTATTGATAATTAATTTTTTTGTTAATTAATTAGTAATTGGTTATTAATTTTTATTACATATTATTTATTGTTATTGACATTTTTTTTAATTTAATTATTAATTGCAAATTAATTTGCATTAATTGATTCATTGAAAATGTATTTAATTGTGTGAAATTTTATGTGGAGTGTGTTGTGTGTTTATTGGGGAATAGGGTGGGAAGTATTTAATATTATTAAAGTAATTATTATTTTTGATATATTTGTAGTTTTTTTTTCTCTAAATTTATTTTTTTCTAAATTTATTAATAAATCATTATTTAATTACAATATTTATTTCATTTATATGTATGTTATTTTTAACATCTACGTTGTCCAACGCTTTCCCTACTGTTGCACTCACTGGAGTGGGAATAGTAATTTTTACCCCTACGCTATCCAGCGCTTTCCCTACTGTTCCACTCTCTGGAGTGGGAATAGTAATGTTTACCCCTACGCTATCCAACCCTTTCCCTACTGTTGCACTCACTGGAGTGGGAATAGTAATTTTACCCCTACGCTATCCAGCGCTTTCCCTACTGTTGCACTCTCTGGAGTGGGAATAGTAATGTTTACCCCTACGCTATCCAACCCTTTCCCTACTGTTGCACTCACTGGAGTGGGAATAGTAATTTTTACCCCTACGCTATCCAGCGCTTTCCCTACCGTTGCACTCTCTGTAGTGGGAATAGTAATTTTACCCCTACGCTATCCAGCGCTTTCCCTACTGTTGCACTCTCTGGAGTGGGAATAGTAATTTTTACCCCTACGCTATCCAACCCTTTCCCTACTGTTGCACTCACTGGAGTGGGAATAGTAATTTTTACCCCTACGCTATCCAGCGCTTTCCCTACTGTTGCACTCTCTGGAGTGGGAATAGTAATTTTTACCTCAACGCTATCCAACGCTTTCTCTACTGTTGCACTATGTGGAGTAAGTATATATATATTAATTTATATGTATATGTTTAATTTATTTTAATATTTAATGTATTAGTTATTATTTTTAAATATCTTTTAATATTTTTAACTATATTTCTTTTAATTATATGTATTATTTACTTAATTTTACATTATTATTAAAACATTAAAAAAAACGATATTTTTAACTTCGATATTTTTGACAACTATATATTTTTTTCGATATTTTTGTACTTACCTTTATGTAGATTGGACTTCGATATTTTTGACTTCTATATTTCTGTGTCGATATTTTTGCAGGTCGATTTTCTGTCCGTCGATATTCTGTCATACATTCGGGACTTATAAGGGTACCCCAGTATCCAATCTGGAGTGTACCACCGTACATGGCATAACATTTTAAGGAGAAAGCAGATAGACTGGGGTCCTGATTAGCAGGATCCTAGTCAGACTAGTCAAAAACCACCATGCAGTCATATCCTACCTTCCTACACTAGCTATGAATTCCTTGGCTAGATTATTTATCAATGCAGCAGTGTTGTTATAGATACATTATTGTATGTACTATACACAAAAGATTATGCTACATTCTTAACCAATGGCTTGCTACTTGATGGATGTTGGAATTGCTAAAGCACACAGATATTACTTAGATGGGATGTGCACAGACAGAATAACCCTAAAAGGCAAAAGTGGCTATGTACTACTTCTAACAATATAGAGTTAGGGGCACAATGCTTCAGAAGACACACCTACATCCCACTAACTGTAAGTCATTTGCTCTCCAGAGGTGCGGCCACCAACATTCTGCTTCTTCTACCTCTTATTTCAGAGGGATGTAATGGACAGTCACAGAAAACTCATTTTTTTTTAAACTTCTTTTTATTAAGCAGTTGATTCAGAACACAAAGCAATCAAAGCGGAGTACAGTGCAATGAATGGGTCGCTCGCAGGGGGCCTTGACATATTCTGAATACTTTCCCTGGCCCGCCCCGAAGCCCCAAAGAACTCCCTGTAGCGTCAGAGCTAGTCTCGGCCTCTGCCCCTCGCCTCACTGTACATTGAGAATATCCACTTCCTCGCCCCCTGTATGGTTGCTTATACTCGATATTGCTTCCAAGGCCCCTATATCTTTTAAAATTTGCGCACGCAACCCGGGAGCGATATACTGTCTGCTCGGCTAATCGGCCCCAGTCTAAATCTTCCTTCCAGTCTTTAATCGCCAGGGGCCTGCTTGCCCCCATAACCTGGCTAGGTTGCGCTTTGCCACCTCTGCAGTCATATTGAGCCAGATGTTTACATGGCTAGGCCATTTCTCCTCGATCGACACTCCCAACAATAGCAACTTGGCCTCCAGCGGCACCTGTAGATCCGTTACCTCCCTCATTGTCTCGGTTATTTTGGACCAAAAGTTATGGATACCTAGGCAGGTCCAGAGTGTGTGGTAGAATGTGCCCAACGCACCATTTCCCCTGGGGCTTTCGGCCAAGTCCATCCAACCCATCTTGGATACTCTCCACCTAGCTAGGTAGGACCTGTGTAATATCCGTAGCTGCACCAGATGAAATCGAGCCCTTATAGCTATTTCTCTGGGGCTCTGCAGCGCTTCACTCCACTCTTTGTCATCTAGGGGCCCCACATCTACCATCCAAGCCTCTCTAAGTGAGGCAAGGCTGTCCGGCATATTGTTCATGATCTTCCTATATACCAGGGAGACCGCCTTGGAGGGCATCGGGTCTAGTATCAGTCGGTCCTCCATGGGGGAGTTATCTGGGATGGTCTCCCCTTCCAAAAGATAACATTTCATGGCATGCTGCAGTTGCCTGAATCAAAATATCTCCCCCTGTGCCAACTCATATTCAGTCTTTAGTGCCTCAAAAGTAACTAAGGTGCCCGCTCTCCAGACATCTCCCAGTCGCTCAATTCCTATCATGTGCCATTTCGTGAAGGCTCTACATTTTTTAATCCCTACCAGGTCGTCGCTATCCCACAATGGGGTCTCTGCTGTAAGTTTCCCGTCCCATCCCAGGCACCTGTTGGGTGCTTTCCATGCCCATACTACCACCTGTGTGGGGCGGGAGCCGGACCCTTCCAACTGCACCATACAGGAACGCCGGGTAGTCCCTGTTTCTCATGGCCAAGCGACCCACCCTGTATGCTGGCTCCGTCCGGTCCTCAAACACCCAGTCATTCACCATTGCCAGCTGGGAGGCCCAGTAATAAACTTGGAGGTCAGGGACAACCAGGCCCCCGTCGTACATGCCCCGCTGCAACTTTGCCAACGAGATTCGGGCCGCCCCACCATCCCACAACAGGGACCTTAAAATGCCATTAATTCGGCGAAAGTAGGATTCAGAAATTCTGAACGGTGTGTTCTGAAGAATGTATAGCTTTGGGGAGGGTCATAATTTTAAAGAGGACCGCCCGCCCCATCAGCGAAAGGGGAAGTGCACGCCAGTGGCTCACGCCTACCTGAAAGCGGTCAATCTGAGGGAGAACGTTACGAGCTAGAAATATTTTCTCGTCTCTGGTGATACTGATACCCAAGTGCATAAACCCGACCGTTACCACTGGGTTGGGCATCGGGATGGCAGAGACAGGGGGCCCAAGGAGAGTGGGACAATCAGTGACTTATCCCAGTTAATTTGGTAACCAGCGTAGCTCCCGAATAGATCAAAAATATGCAGAGTTCTCAGTTTTGAGATATGGGGCTTTTCCACATAGAGTAGGATATCGTCCACGTAGAGAGATATCTTTTCTTCTCAGTTATCTTTAACTTTAATTCCCCGGATGAGTGGGAATCTGTGGACCCAGGCCGCCACGGGCTCCATAGCCAGAGCGAAGATCATGGGAGATAGCGGACAGCCTTGCCGCGTGCCCCTCCGCAGTTTGATCACGTGGAATGTGTAACCATTCACCCGCACCCTGGCCCGCGGTGCTTCATAGAGTAGGCGGACCCAGGCACAGAAATTGGGGCCAAAGCCCAGCCAAGGTAGCACTGCAAATACGTAATTCCATTCCACACTGTCCAAGGCCATTTGGGCATCTAGGCAGAGAACCGCCGCATCCTCCACCCTGTATGCCTCCGTCAGGTGAAGCACCCCGTATAGTCGTCTCAAATTTAAACGCGCTCTTCACTTCGGCATGAAGCCGGATTGTTCGGGGTGTATCACAGATGTTATCACACCTGCTACTCTGTTCGCAAGGACTTTGGCCAGGAACTTGGGTTCAACGTTCAGCAGGGAAATGGGGCGATATGACGCACACTCCGCCAGTGGTTTGCCATTTTTGGGGATTACCACTATGGTGGCGGTTCTTTGGTCGTAAGGAAGCCTCCCTACCTCCCTGGCCTCTAGGAACATGTTCGTGAGGTGCCAACTTTTGAGCTGTTTTCTTGAACAGTTCAGGGGGTAACCCATTCAGACCAGGGGCCTTCCCGGACTGGAGTCCCTGGAGGGCCTCCACTATTTCCTCTGCCGTCACATCGCTGTCGAGCGTCTTCCTATCTTCCCTCATCAGGGTGCTGAGGTTCATTGTTGCTAGGAGTTCTGAGAAGTCTGCGCTGGATCTACCAGACTTGGAGTTGTATACTTCCTTGTAAAAGTCTGCAAATACCTTGGCTATTTTCTCGTCCCCCGTATGCACCACCCCTTTACGGTCTATGATTTCCGTCACCCAGCCTCTCTCGCTATCCCTTTTATCAAGCCAAGCTATAAGATTCGTGGCCTTGTCTCCCACATCATAGAGCCTCCTCTGGGTTGATAAGGCGTGGGCCCTTGCTGCGCCCTCCGATACGTCCCGCAACTCCCGCTGTGCCATATGTAATTGGTGTGCCAAGTTTCTGTTGCATTCGCCCCCACTTACTACCTCGGTCTCTAAGGCCACAGTCCTGTGTTCGAGCTCCTGATGTCTTTGCCTGTCCACTTTCTTTTTAACCCCCACTACGGCCAGCCCCTTAAACCAGGTGACCATTGGTGAATGGTCCGAGATGCCCCTCGCCAGGTGTTGTGTGTCCCGGAAGCCTCCCATATCTTGGCCAAGGGTGAACAGGTAGTCTATTCGAGACAGACTCCCATGCCATGCCAATAGATGTGTGTATTGGCGTTCCCTCCTAATGTGGGCTCTCCACAGGTCGACCCACCCCAGTGCTTCCACAAAGCCTCCCAGTGGGGTCCCAGTGCTGGTGTCTGCTCTCCCCGGCCACCTGTCTTCCGACTGGGATATGACATCATTCATGTCACCACCTATAATAAGAGAGCTAAGCGGTATCTTTAAGAGTTGCGCACCAAGGGCTGATCTCGTGTCGCCCTGTAGCCCTGGTGGCGTGTACATGGAGCCCAAGTTCAGAGTTTGTCCATCCCACCTCCCTGTTTGAAGTATGAATGTGCCCAGTGGGTCTCTCTAACTTTTCCCAGGGACATAAGCCGTGGTGGGCCTAAAAAGGATTCCCACTCCTCGAAACCCCGACTTGTACCAGCATGTGCCACCAGCGTGTAGCCCCATCTATTCAATGCTCTGTAGCAATGTCCCTGCAGGTGCATCTCCTGCAGGAAGGTCACATCTGGCTTGTTTCGCTTGATGAATTGGAGTACCAGTGTGCACTTTATTTTGGACCCCAGCCTATTTACATTCCAGGATATAATTTTAAGTGCCTGTTGCCCATGCATTGCCATCTTTAAACCATGCCCGCAGACTCACTTGGTCAAAACGGATGCTTGAGTGTCCACCAGGGTTCGACCCTTTCCCCTCCCCCTGTTGCGCCCCCCGCTCCAAAGCATTGTGCCTCGGACAACTGCTTCAATAATTTTTTTAAAAAACAGAGAAGCCCATAACTCCCCCCTCCCTGCCACCCTGCACTGTGGGACTTGAACTTCCCACAACCCCAATTTGCAGAGCGCCTGTGTCCCCAAACTGAAAACTAACCATATCAGGGGGTTGGCCGCCCGACATGTCCTGTTCGCGCGCCTTCTTGACCCGCCAATATCTTCTCATCCCTTGTGTGAGACCCCCCCACCCGGCTCATTTCACCCACTTTTCCATATTCCCGGACCAATGCTCAGTGCGTAGTTAGACGATCGAACCAGTCCCGGAATATCCATCAGTCTCATGCGCCTTCCCACTGTTCACCGCAGGCCCACCTCTCAGTGTGCTCCTCATAGATCTTTCAGTGTTCGTCATCTAATGGTCCCCTTATCATCCAGCCAGTGTTAGGTTTCAGGGTCTCTAGTATCGCCGAGTCCCCCTCGTGGGGCTATGAAGCAGACAGGGACTGATCCGTGCCACGGTAGGTGACCTCACTCGCCGGGGGTTCTATATTTTGTGAGGTATGTGGGTGGGATCTCTCCGGGTTACGGTTTACATTTTGTATTATGAACTTTTAGAGTCCCAGTATGACACACAGACGCGCATGACATGACACGCCATGAAGTTATATGCTGAAGAATTACCAACACTCCTATCACGTCCAATGCTTAGAAGAGCCAAAGCACGCATGTGGGTGGGGGAGGGATAAGAGGGTGGGATGGCTGGATCTGTTGAGTACTGTTTATGGTTATCAGACTACTACATGATGTAGTTGTGTGCACATCTCCTTATTCCGCTTATATTATTTATCCACGACAATTTGCTGTTACGTGCCGAAATTTTATCCTTGAGACACTACATGAATGAGGAGGAGAAAGAAGAGGAACAAACTCTGTATTGTCTCAGATCTGGCTATGTGACCCATGATTTGTATTTGTGTCCTCTTTTCTGTTTCTGCAAATGCAATAACATTTGTTTAAAAAACGAAAATGAGAGAGATCCCTCCCTAAGTCAAGCATCCCTTTCCTACATCTGTTTTCTCAGGATATATACACTCTCTTTCCTTTTTATACTGCCTTAACTTTAAACTAGAACCATTTTGCTAAACATATGTTTTATAAATTGTGCATTTAAATCAATGGGAGTAGATTCTAGAGATTTGAACGTGCTGGAAGCTATTTACGGACATATTTTTTACACTTATAGTTTGTGCTCCTATGGGAAGGGAGATCCTCAGAATGAGTTACATTTTAGACAGTTATTTTACTTTATACTTCCACTTCTTTTTATTAGTTTCTTTCCCTTCGAAAAATGCATACTGGCTTTAAAATCATGTTTACTTTGAGCTGAATATAAGGCACTGACAAAACCAAGTTTGAAATATATATTTAGGGGCTCATTACGATGGCGGGCGGAAGCACCACCGCCGTGCTGGCGGATGCAAAAAGCACCAGTTACCGCCGGCACGCAGCAGTCCACACGCCCGTCCAATTACGATGCGAAAAGTAGGCCAAACACCGCCGGCAAGCCAGCAACACCGTCCGCCATCAAAGTGCGCCCGTACACGTAGCGGCGCAGCTAGCTGACACACACCGTCCGGCGAAACACGTCCCGCCCGGCGCATAAATTACGATGCCGCAAACAAACGGCTCCCACGGCCAAGAGATACCGTACGACAAACCGAAGCGGCAACACGGATGCCGAGCACGGACAACGAAGAAGCGGCTCCCCGAGCATGAATCCAGCACTGCAGGCCCTCCCCATGCTCCTGCTGATGCACCACCAAGGACGCAACGTACCGCGGAGACGCAGGTAGGCACACACACAACAAGTGCATGCAAACAGCGCACACAGTGCAAGGGCGGAAAAAGCGGACAACCCCCACCAGCGCGTGTACACAACACATCCACCATTGCATCCACATATGACACACAGGCCAAATCGTAACATCGCGGAACACATGTGTACACACCACCTGGGACTAGGAACCAACCACCCCGTCACGGCCCCAAAGCGCCGATGACGCCGCCACACATGCGCACAACGCAGAGGCCAACCGCAGCGCCATGCATGCGTCGCACACAGACACAGGGACAGAACCAAGCAGCACACACATCAGCCCCACCCCGAACGCACATGACACGTGACAGGCCTGCCACAGACATGTCCCCAACGCCCAATTCACGGACGACACCCAACGCCACACAACCGACGCACACATGTCAGTGAAGTCACGCAACAGCAGGACACACCCCAGTGTAACAAACATGGCGAAGCACACAGCGGCGTCAACACCAACTAGGAGAAGCAGGGCCCCTTCGGGAAGAGGAACGCCAGTACCACACTGAAACACCCATACCACCCTGCACATATGAACAAGACATATAAAACGGAACACCAAAGAGCCCGGGGACCGACAACAGGTGGCCCAAGAATAACATTCACACACAAGGCCCAACGCAGAGCGGAAAGGCAGCCTGCCGCCCACACAAGGGAGAGCAGACAGCACTGAATGACCTTCCATTCCAACTCCGAAACCACAGCCCTACGACAGAAGCCGGTGAATACAGCCATTGTCCAAGAATAGACCAACACAGGCATGCCGAGGAGACCGACCACAGGGCAGATAGCGCATATCACAGAAGCACACAACGGACGGGGAAGAAAGAAGAAAACACTCCCCCATGTCGGCCACATGCAAGTTAATTGGAAGGAGTCACACATCACTGACCTTGAACTGTCTGAGAAGCATGTGGGAAGAGGGCCCGTGTCCTCCAAACAAGCAAACAGAACACAAGTCCTGTCTCCCTACGACTACACAGAGCTCACAGCAACCTCGGAGCGTGCACATTGCAGACTGCACACACAGCCGGAGCACGCCACCACAACGCACCGCTGGGAAATGGCAACCGCAACACACCTACCCAACTACGCCGAACAGCTCAAGCTGTACAAAACCAACCTGTTCCATACATTGGGATGCGATCTCCTGTCCCTGCTGAACGTAAGTTACCGACTGACTTACCGCATCACATTGTTCAGCTGCGTCATGCCCGTCTTCTACTGTCGGAGGTGTCCATACCAGCATCCCGTCGAGATATGCCTCTCCAACCCGGCATGTCTGAAGGCGGACCTGCTACCACTACTCCTCCCTCTGGACGCACACGACAGGGCCTGCTCTGCCTATGGGGGCATGGCGTATGTGGCCAACATCGCACCCGCACTGAAATGGGACCACTGTGCCTCCACACGACGGATCATCGAGAACAGCTACATCGAATGTCACCCAGCATGCCCCATCATGGTCCTCCAAGGGACAACTTACGAACAACACCTTGACAGCCACCATCCGCTACATTGGCTGGCAAACATGTACACCACCAATGACATGGAAGCCCTGCTGGGCGGCATCGCATACCTGACAACCTGTCAATTCGTCGGACCACAACGCAGGTTCCCCGAGTGACCTATGATGTCCAACCCCGCACCCATGCTTAGCTTCCGCACGGACTGGCCAGTCACCACCACAACAGCCATACCAAGCGACCGGCAACTGTAACCACACCATCAACGACATCGCCATGACATCGGATATGACCGGGACATGCACACTGTTCCCCATCACATCCAGGAACACCGCATGCATCGTGGGAGGCAGTGGCATGGGCTCTGTGTATCGCACCCACATGGACGGAACTGCACGAACAACCAGGACACGACATGGATCCAGCGCCCATGGACACACACACCGCTCAGTGGACATGAATAGGTCGCCTGGAGTCTGTGGGTGCTGCACCCCTCCCACCCCCGCCCGGGAATCCCATACCAGGACCTTTGCATGGACGACAAGTGCATACAACAACAACACGACCCCAGTGACCGTGACATGTCCAGTAACCACCACAGTGCAACAACAAGTGGCACGCCGCTGCATGCACGCAAGCACATGCCCTGATGTCATCTCACATGCACGCGTGCATGAGGAACAACCGCAGCAAACCTGTCACATGGAACTGAGATGGACTGTGCCCATGATGCCAAGCGGTCTGGTAGGCTACATGTATACCATCTGTGTCAAAGTCCGCAGCTCCGCAGCTATACGTAAATGTACATTAGCACAGCCTTGGCCAAGCAGATGTCACTCTGAAGCCCACATCCCACATGCAACAGCCAATCACATGTAACCCCACACCCTATCCCATTTGCAATCATGCTCAGTATATCCTCAACATGTATTCCGCTGCCAGTAGTGTCCACTATACTGCATCACAGAGGACAGAAGACTCAATATAATGTTTGAAACCAAAACTGTCTCCGCTGACTCATTTCACAAGTACGAATGAGAGAGGATGAGAGTATGTGAAGTACACGGCAGTCGTGACATGACCATGTAGTCCACTGGTATTGGATGTCAACGCAAATGAGTAGCACTACTGTGGAAGACACACATGTGTCGTGTGAAGTCGTATGGACGCAGTGCTCAGGTGGGTGGGTGCGACGGGTAGATGCGCACATGCCAAGTTGGAGCACGCCGTGTTGGGAGGGCTCATGAACAGTACACCACCGCTTCCCTGGGCATTGTGAGAGGACACCTGTCGGGGGGAGTGAACACGTGTGTGCACAGCAGCCGGGCACACGTACAAAGCGGTACCAGGCGCACCTCAGCCCACCCTCTGTGGACAAGCTGGATCCTGTTGTGCGCCCGCCATGCCCCTTGACAAGGCACACACAGCCCCAGTCGACCAGGTGTAACCCCAACATAGTCAATCCGCACAGGCGATACAGGGCACGGGATGGCAGTGGAGCATGGTGTGTGAGAGGTCTCCTCGCGCTCCTCCTGGTCATATCACGCAGGCAATAGAACCTCAACGTCTAGCATGGCACAAGTCAGATGGAAGTGTAGGGGGACGCACCACAGCACGAGCAGCACTGACGTCACGGGAGGTGGCTCGCACCATCCCATCCATTGCCCATCATACCAACCACGCCACATGCCATTGCGACTAAGTGCAAGCGCGTGCGCCACCACCCCGAGCCCTCCCCAGAGAGGCCAAAGAGTGAATGTGTGGGCCATCAGCCACAGACGGACGCGGCCTGGCCGCAAGGGCAGCCACAGCCACTGGGTGTCGCAGGTGGCGGATCCGGAAGGCGAAGACTGTGATGCATAGTCCATGCAGGCCGGGTCTCCATTTGGGGCACCACGCAGGTGGACGGCGTCCCGCAACACATCATACCCTGAGACAGCCCACTCGTGCAACTGGACCCACACATACACTCCTTGCCCTCTCTGGTGCGAGCTTGGGGCTGCCTGTGCAAGCGCTAGCCTCGCAGGTGAGCATGCATATTGGGGAGCGAGGGGAGGACATGAGGGCTGGGGCGAAGATGACTGTATCACTGTCAGTGAGTACAAGGGATGACCCAGATGTGGAAAGGAAGAGACGTGTCCCGTGTGTACTGCAACTAGTCGCCAATCCAACTACCCCCATGTCCGGAATGTAAGCCCGCACCTAGGCCCGCCCATCCGCCACATCGAATATACCACCAGCACGACAACCTTCCCATTCGAAACACTGACTGGGGGTGGCGACCAGTGAACAATCATGTGTAGCCTACCCACGCGTACATGTGGGCCCTCCATGATCCATGTCACCTGCGGCAAAGTCATGACATGCGCAATGAGGGAAGTGAGGAGAGCTGTCCGCCCCACGCGCAGAAGGTGCATCAGCTCCACAGACCCAGCAGCGAGTCCAGCAGGGGTCACATGTGCAGGGGCAGCTGTGACTGGTGTGAAGGCACATGCATATAGACAGCACATCGACCAATGTGTAGTCTGCCCACATCTACAGTCCATCATCATGCGGACATAGGAATTGAACACAGGGCAACACATCTTAGTTGGTGCACCCACCGTGACCAACAATGCGCAATCATCGACGTACCCGCCCTGTGCATGGCCCCCCACCCAACGGAGGCACATCCAGTGCCACCATCCCACACACACAAGCCTTCCACGGAACATGCTGTGTCCAATGGTCAGTACAGAGTCAGCGCCCATCTGGTGGATCCTGAACAGGAGACACATGCACACACATGCCAGCTCCCACTATGTACGTCTGCCACCTGGCACGTGCAATGTAACCTCTCACCTGTGACGTGTGACTGCAAGCACACAGCCGTCTTGGCATGGGGCTGTCAATGTGGACACCTGTCAATGTTTCGGGAGCTGTGATCCGTACAGTGCTGTACATAGGGTGCAGTGCTGACACCTACTACTGTCTCATATCCCCTCGTGCCACAGGTCCCACTTGTTTTGGCCGCTCAGCCTGTGCCCACATCGTCGTCGTCGTGTGCCATACTCATCCAGCCGCGGAAGCAGTTCCATGCTCAGCAGACATTCATGTTGCCGTGGCGTTGCCGCTTGACGGATATGCAGTCAGTCCCCATCAGCACGCCCCGCAAGTCATTGGGGCCTAGATCCCCATGTGCATGCACATGGCAGTGGTTTGTATCACTAGCCATTGCCATTGTTGGGAGACCTGTGTAAGTGTATTGTGGCCGTGCCGTCCCAGCTTGACAGCTGGGCTGTGGCTCATGTGCTTGCTCAGTCATGTCAGTGATGTGTATGCGAAATTGCTATGTGTCGTGTTGCTTTGACATGTGTCCTCTGCCATTGTCCCTAGGCGGAGACCGAACATTGACCGCCCATACCAATTGCTGGCGGACATGGACGATACAGAGGTTATTAGGAAGTTTCGGCTGGACAGGCCAAGCCTGCATCGACTGTGTGCCATGTTAGAACCCCATCTCCGTCCCCGCAGGGTGTATCCGACTGCTGTCACCCCCACGGCTAAGGTGATGGCCGCCATGCATTTCTTCGCCACTGGGTCATTCCAGCACACAGTGGGCATTGGAGGAGGGATGTCCCAGCCCATGTTCAGCAAGGTGCTGAGGGATGTACTGGCAGCCATGATGCTGTGCCGAAACAGGTACATCCGCTTCCCCAGGGCTCGTGAATTGGCGGCAGTGAAGGGTGCATTCTATGCCCTTGGCAGAATCCCACACGTCGTTGGAGCCATTGACTGCACACATGTCGGCCTTGTTCCACCACAGGCCACTGAGCACCTGTACCGCAACAGGAAGCACACGCACTCCCTGAATGTGCAAGTGGTGTGCCTTGCGGACATGGTGATCACCCACGTGTGTGCAAAGTTCCCAGGCTCGGCCCATGACGCACACATAATGCGCAACAGCATCTTGCCACGACTGATGACCAATATGCAACAGGATCGTGCCTGTATTGTCGGTGAGTATGTGGAGTGGTGTAGCGTGCTGGTTGTGCGATGCTGTCCCCTGTCCAGTTGGAATAGCAATGGTTCTCTGTGTCCCTCACACCCAGGTGACTCTGCGTACCCGAATGGGGCATGGCTGCTCAGTCCATTGAGGAATCCTCGCACCCCAGCAGACGATCGCTACAATGAGGCACATGGGAGGACCAGACGTGTGGTCGAGCGTACCTTTGGCCTCCTCAAGTCCAGGTTCAGGTGCCTGGACCGCACCGAGGGTGCGCTGGCGTACTCCCCACAGAAGGTGTGCCAGATAGTGGTGGCGTGCTGCATGCTGCACAATCTGGCCATTCGGAAGCAGATCCCCCTCATCGTGGATGACGGAGATCAACCAGGGCCCCAGCCCGCAGACCAGGACAGCTCGAGTGAGGAGGACAGCGGAGAGGAGGAAGCTGGTAATGTGCGTCAGCAGCTCATCGCCCGCTACTTCACTTGACGGTGAGTGTCCATGTACGACGGCTGATGTGGCTGTATCTGTGCAGGTGTGTGTGCTGTGTCAGGGTGGCCGTTTGTTCACTGCGTGCTGTGTGTCAACGCTCCATGGCCAGGGTAGTATGCCACTGTTGGTGGCTGTGGCATTGTGCCCTATTGCTCTGTGCGATGTGTGTACATTGCTTGTAGTTGTTGACATGTACTGTGTGATGGGTGTGTGACACACTCATTGAATGTGCTCCTGTTCTGTCTCCCACCCCTAGGTCCCTACAGGCCCTCCGGATTCAATTGCCATGCCACGCATCAGGTGCCTTTCCGCCCAAGGTGGCCGTTGTATTCCGTACAAATAAAACACAGGGCACAAACAGCAGTTAGTGAAAAAGGTGCATTTATTACAAACTGTGACATGTGATTGTGTGTAAGGTGATGACAAAAGTGGTGCGTGCAGTGACAATGAGCTGTCGGTCATGGCTGCGTGATGATCGGGGTGTACCCACTGGTTCTATGTCCATAGTCCAACACACTCATGCCATCCAGATGGCTGTGTGGAGTGGGATCGTAGTCCAAGTCAATGCAGTGGCTGGTCAAGGAAGGCTGGCGGAAGGCTGGCTGGCTGCCTCACTTGCGTTTGGAGCGTGCGAAGTCCTCCCGGGAGATCTGTTTCCACTTCGGACGGCCCCTTCCACGTTTGCGAGGGGGTGCCTGCTTGCGACATGCTGGTGGTTGAGGTGTGCTCACTGGCTGTGGACGCAGGGGAACTGGACACTGCTGCTCCACCCTGCGCCCCGGCAGGTTGTGGCGGAGGGGAGCTGCTGTCCCTGGCAGTGACCTCACCGCCACCACCAGCTGGCCCATGAGGTCCACGAGTTGGCCCATACGGGCGTCCATGGACCTCAGCACCCCCAGCACCTCACGCGTGTCTGAAGCAGACCGGACCCATTGTCCTTGGGCCTCTTCATAGGCCCCAAGGACTCTGGCCATTTGAGGCAGGGCATGGCTCCCAGGGGAGGCTGGCGTTTCCCTGGCCCTGCTCCTCCTACCAGTCCTGCTGCCACCGGCCTGCCCACTAGCCACATTGCTCACCACGGTCCTCGCTGTGGCTCCCAGGGTGGATCCAGTCGGCCGGGCCACCACCTGCGCTGGGGCTGGTGCCAGCGAAGACGTGGTGGTGGTGGCGGCGGTGGTGGTCGGTGCGGCGAAGGTGGCGGTTGCGGCAGTGGTAGTGGCCACAATGACCGTGGGTGTGGCCGCAACGACAGTGGCAGCAGGGGGCTGGGAATGTTCAGCAGCCCTGGATGATGGGTTGGTGGGTAGGAGGGGTCCTGGGGAGCGGCTGGGCCCTGCCACACCAGATGGGCCTGCTTGGTGGTCCGTGTCCGAAGAGGAGGACAGATCCTCCAGATCCGTGTGTCCTCGTTGGGGGCTTGTAGGCTGGCTGTGCTGGCTGCTGGCTCCATCCCCAGCATCCAGCAGTTCGTCACCTGTGGAGAGAATGAGATTTGTTATTGTGTTGCACCTGGCGAAGTATGTAGTTGTCGTCTGACATTAACAGTTCGTGCAATCTCGTACATGGGTTTCCCGGAGGCGTGTGTGTGGCTGTAGCATTTGTAGTTGTGTGTGCTTGGCAATGGGACTGTGTGCTGTGCACATGTGGCATGGGACGGATTGGCCATGCCGATGGGTGTGTTGCTGTGCCCCTACTTATTGTGACTCTGGTGTATGCGGGCTCCTGGCCCATCCTGGGTCTGGTTTGTACTTTGCTTTTGGGGTTCAAATGGAACGCTTAGAAACGCATATGGCAACATGGGGGCCATGCCCCAGATTCGCATTTGGGAGGGGATATGCTTTTGGGGTTCAAATGGAACGCTTAGGAACGCATATGGCAACATGGGGGCCATGCCCCAGATTCGCATTTGGGAGGGGATATGCTTTTGGGGTACATGCTGAGAGCCATGGGTGCCGAACGTGACATGTGTTGTGGCAGCATGACAGTGCATGGTCTGAGGTGTGTGCATGCTTGACATGGCCTGCATATTTGCTGTCTGTTGTGATTACTGGACATGGCATTGGACGCATCGTTATGAGTGAGTGATGGTTGTGTGCCAGCCAACGTATTGCAGTTGTCCCATCTCCTTGGTGTGCGTGCTGCCCTGTGCCATGTGCATCACTGCAGTGCTCGGGGGTGTGGCCCATGTTGTGTGTTGTTGCTCACAGTGTGTCGTGCGCTTCATTGACTTCTGGCACATGGTTGGTCATGGGCATGTATCTTAGCGTGACTGCTGTATGTGTGGCAGCTGTGCGGATGACATGCCTTTCATGAGACTGGGGCTGATGGATGGATGGTATGTTGTATGTGCATGGTGTGTCTGTGTGTTTGATGGGTTCAGTGGTGTTCGTGTGCATATATGTTGTTCCGCTCTGTTGCGTCTAGTGTTGTTTGTCTTACATAGGCGTAGTTGTGGGGTGTGTGGTTGACAGGCAGTAGGGGCTACATGGACAGGACTTCAATGGTGTTTCGGTTGTGTGTGATGAGTTGCACAGTGGCTGCCGTGTGGTACTATATTCAGTGTGGCTTGTGCATGCAGACGTGGCTCCTTGGGTGTTGCTATGTATGTGATGGGTCATGTGGGGTGTGAGTCTGTTGTTCATGTCCGTGTGCACATTGTTCACTTGTTCGTGACGGTGGGCGGTGCTGCGTGTTCGTCTGCTACGTGACATGTCCCATGTGTTGGTCGTGTTATGGTCCTCATGCCTCCAGTAATCCAGCCCTGTCCAGTTGCCCACCTGCAAGTTGTTCGTGCGTGCACTGTACTGGATGCCACATGGCTCTAAGCGGGGGTGCTCCATGTTGCAGGTCTGTGGGGGTGGGGGGTGTTGTGGGTCGTGGGGTGGCTGGACACCCACTGACACCGATTGCTGTGGACCGTGATGTCTGCCTTTCGGCTGTCGTTGTGCACTGCGGTGGCTGACACGTGGCTGTGGGGTGTGGGGGATGCTCCTCCTTGCTGTGCTGTGGGACTGGGGCCTGGTGTGTGTTGTACTTGGGCTGTCCACCCTCCCACCCACTGCACTTTGTCGGTTAGTGCAGCTGTGGCGGACACATGGGTGTGGTGGGTGCTCGTTGTGGCGCTTCTGGCATATTTGGGGACCTGTTGGTGGTTACGTGGCTGGCTGAGTGTACACATGTCCCCACGTATGTTACAGTTGTTCGGTTTGGGCTGTGTGTGGTGGTGTCTGTTGCATGTGTGTGTGATGTGTTGTGTATTGTGTGCTGGACATGGGGGTGTTTGTCCCTGGGAGCTGTGGCATGGTGGTTGCGCATGTGAGTACATAGCGGTGTGCTGGTATACATTAGTTTGTACTTACCAGCCTCCACTCCCCTGCTAATCCGGCGAGGATCTCCGGATGTATTACGACTCGCACCTTCTCCTCCCACGCTTTGAAGGTCTTAAAGAGCGCGGGATTCCCTCCGCCAGTGACGGCAGCCAGCTCTCTGTTTTTGCCCTCCTTCTTCTTGACCAGGCTCTTTACGTCATTCCAACGTTTGTTTATTTCACCTCTGTTCCTGGGCAGGGTCCCGACTGCATTGACCTGGTCTACGATCCGGTTCCACATTCTGTTTCTGGTGGCTAGTGGTGTGTGCTGGACCATGTTCCCATAGATTTGTGAGTACACCTTGATGATCTCAGTCGACCATGACCGTCAGCTCAATGGGCGTGTACTTGGGCATTCTTTGTGGTGCCATGGTGTTTGTGGTGCTGGTGCGGTGTGTGTTGTGTAATGTGCAGGGGGTTTGTGGTGCCGGTGTTTGGTGGTGGTGGTGGTGGTGGTTGTGATGTGTGCGTTTCTGTGGTGTGCTGCTGTCCTTGCTGTGTCACTGTGTCCTCTCCTCTCCTCTCTGGTTTACAATGTAGCAAGGGGTTGTGGTCTGTGGGAGTGCTGCTTTTGTACTCACCTATGTGGGTGTGTCCTCATGGTCTGTTGTTTTCAGGTGTGTTGTGTCTGGGGTTCTGGCCTTTGTATTTTTGTTTGTCCGGGGGTGTTTTCGGGATGTGTACTGTGCTTGTGTATTTGTGCGTGCCTTGCTGTGTGGACTTGTTGGCCATGTTGTGTGCTATTGGTTTAGTGTGCGGATGGTTTCTGTGCAGGTACGTGGGCGCCATGGCTTCTGCCGTGTCGATTCTCATCGGCGTTGTTTGCGCTGGCGGGCGGTATATTTGTGGTTTTTCCGCGCTCATGTCGGTGCGATCGTAATTTCACGTGCGGTGTGTCGGCCGTGAGGGCGGGCGGTTTTGTGTTGTCGTGCGTGTTTCCGTCCGTGGCGGGCGGTTTGACTCCGACTCGGACGTTGGCGGGCGGTATTTTGTGTGATTTTTCCGCCGATGGCGGTTTTCGGTTTGTGTAATCGTAATGGCGTGGTCGGTGTTCAGGCGGTGTGTGCGGGCGAATTTTTGCCGCTTCCATGCATGGCGGATTTTTTTACGCCGGGTATCGTAATGGGCCCCTAAGTCTCTATACAGGTATCTCTCTGTACACCTTTTACATGACTACATACTAAGGAACATAATGAAAACATGTTTTGAAATAACTATAAAATCACTGTGAACAATGAGGCAATTACTTGAAACACAGTAAAAGCCATCATCGGCTGTACAATTTTCACACACTGGAAAGCTCTAAATATATAATAAAAACACATGCCAAGGAATGTTTTCAGGAACATGTAGCAGCTGAGATGAGAGCCATTTTTATGTATACAGACAGACTTTTGTGTAGTAAAATTAATTATTGTAAAGACAATTTCTGAGAGCTGTAGTTCTTTATTAGAATTATGTGATCTTCACAGACAACCGCACACGGAAGAAGGCATAATGTTATGTGACTCGATACTGTAATGAGGCTTGTCTCCGGTAATAGCTGTGAGAAGTTGGCCTGGTATATGCTGTCCACTAGATAAAGTGGGCACCTTGCACCAGTCCAAACGACCCTTATGATGTATGAGGTCAAAGATAACCTTTAGAAAGCTATCCTAGTGGTAGCTGTGGAGAGCAGCCTTCAGGCTTGATTTTGAAGGAATGTAAAGCAGCTTGTTTTACCATAATATCACCTTTAGTATTAACTAAATGAAAGGAGAACCACACAGTAGTTATAAAAATATGTATTTATTTATATAACACTCTCTAGTATCCTCTACACGAGGATACAACACAAAGCACACAATACTTTAGCAAAGAAACAGTTGTAAGTAGCACAATACACAGTGGGCTCCAGGGGAGACCAAACCATTTACTAAAATAGTGGTATAAGAACCACGACTGGAGTTGAGACAGTGTCTAGAACACGTAGAATCGCTGGGACCCCAAGGAACCAGCCAAGGTGAGTAGAAAGGGACCCCCACGGAGGACGGGTGCAGTGTGCTAACACGACTGCGGGATCCGTACAATTCTATGGGGAAGTCGCGGTTACAATTTTAATGTTTAAGGATCCTTCTCTGTGGACTTTGAGGAAACCCTTTGGAACTTAGGAGGTTGGAGAGCCACCCCACCCGTGGATACCTTAGCACCCCAGTTACCTATCCCAGAGGAGCCGGGTGCATAGGCCTGGAGTGGTGTCGGAAACCGCCGTTGTTCTAAATGGAGGGTTGCAAGGAGCTGCTGCCGGGAAGGAAGAAAGTGTCCGTAGGAATCCAAGGATGGATTCGTGATGGAAGGAACCTGAAAGCAGAGGAGACAGAGTCTGGGTCACTTCAGGGTGACCAGGGGCTCGGTAGACGAATGCCCACCGATGTCGGGTGCTTCAGGTGCGAAGAAGGGATGCTTGACTCTGCAGCCATGAGGTCCAGGAAATGTCGAGGATGGCCAGGAGCCAGATGCGAGCTGACCCACGAAGGATGTCGAGTGCTGAGGGGTCAGTGTCCAGTGGGAGCACCAGCAAGCCTTGGCAACAGTAATCCACGCAGGAAGGTCAAGCAGGTTAAGATGTGGACCAGCAAGGTCCAGGGGACTCACTAAGCAATGGGGAGTCAGGGCACGTCTGGAGCAATCAGGGAAGCCCAATAGGAATCAAGATGACCCTCAAGAGGACCCACAAGTCGAAGGACCAGGAGTCGCGAGGGGACCTCAAGCAAGATCACAAAGTACCAGCCTACGGAGCACTCGTTATGAGGAGGCCGGAGATCTTTGGTGGAAATACTGCTCGGGCTCAGTACTACACGAAGTCCAATGCACAAGCTCGGAAATCGCCAACAAGCATATGCACTTGCAAATGTACGCGTGCACAGGGGTTTGGGTTATGCGGTCCCCACGAGGGATACTGGCCTCAAACTCAGTGAGAGGGCAGCTCGACCTCAAGGAACTTCGGAACCCACCTCCTGTGTTGCTGGAGCCTTTGGAGTCCGCAGGAGCTCAGGATCAGCAGACCAATCAGTTGCGTTGCGGTGCCTGCAAATGCAGGGGAGTGACTCCTTCACCCAAGGGAGATTCTTTAGTTGTCCTTAGTGCTCCACAGGTCCTGCACGGAGCCTGTATGGTGCAAGGGCACAGACGATGCTTTGGATGGAGAGGGAGACGAAGTCGGGCCCAGTCGAAGTCCAGCGAAGTCCAGAGTGTCCAGACGGTCGAAGGTCAGTGGTTTCTTGTTGCAGAATCTTGTCCTCGTAAAACCTAGAGTCTTACAGCCAGGTAAGCCCTTATGGACAGATTCAGGGGACCCTCCTAGGGTCCGGACAGAGGGGAGGTTACTCCCATGTCCTTTGTCCAGTTTCGCGCCAGAGCAGGAGCCAACGCCTCCCAGACTGGTTTGAGCTGGACTATGCACAGGGACACCAAATGTGCCCCAGGTGCAGACTTTCAGGCACTGTGGAAGTGCACCCGCCCAGCCCCAAGACACTAAATCCTGTCTGGGAGGTGGTCACACCTCCCTGTGACAGGATGCCTATTGTGCTGCCTTCCTCTGCTCGAGCTTGGCTCAGCAGCAGGAGGGCAGAAATGTGTCTCTGGTCGGCAGCATCCATTTTGTGCTGACCGGGTCGAGAAGGCTGGCACCAGAAAGACCAGTGACCCCACGAAGCTTGCTTCAGAAGGGTGGAATCATCCTCCCACACCGGTTACCGGTGTGGAGGTATGATTCCAAGGTGTTTGATACCAAACACAACATGTTGGGTTTCAGCCGTTTTCGAGATAGCATTTACCGCGAGGTTATAATGCACCTCTACCTATATGTCTGGCTGAGTCACAGACAACCTGGGAGAATGGTCTCCGAACGCTGCAGAGGGGCTCTGCTCATGCAGGGGCACCCTCTCATGTAAAACTCAGCACCCTGCCTTCAGGATTGTTGCTATAGGGGTGACTTATAAGTTTTATGTGTAGTGACCTATAGAGATAGTGAACCTATATCTAAAGTAAGTGGTGCAAGCACCAGCTGACACAGGCTGCAATGGCAGACCTGTAGTTCCATTTTGCATGGCCTCTCATGGGTGGCATAATACATACTTCAGTCCATGGGAGGCCTCTGGGGTACCTATGCCCTGGGTACATGGGTACCATATAATAGGGACTTATAAGGGTACCCTAGTATCCAATCTGGAGTGTACCAAAGTACATGGCATAACATTTTAAGGATAAAGCAGATAGACTGGGGTCCTGATTAGCAGGATCCCAGTCAGACTAGTCAAAAACCACCAAAACACCAGGCAAAAAGTGGGGGTAACCATGCAGTCATATCCTACCTTCCTACACTAGCTATGAATTCCTTGGCTAGATTATTTATCAATGCGGCAGTGTTGTTTTAGATACATTATTGTATGTACTATACACAAAAGATTATGCTACATTCTTAACCAATGGCTTGCTACTTGATGGATGTTGGAATTGCTAAAGCACACAGATATTACTTAGATGGGATGTGCACAGACAGAATAACCCTAAAAGGCAAAAATGGCTATGTACTACTTCTAACAATATAGATTTAGGGGCGCAATGCTTCAGAAGACACACCTACATCCCACTAACTGTAAGTCATTTGCTCTCCAGAGGTGCTGCCACCAACATTCTGCTTCTTCTACCTCTTATTTCAGAGGGATGTAATGGACAGTCACAGAAAACTCATTTTTTTTTAAACTTCTTTTTATTAAGCAGTTGATTCAGAACACAAAGCAATCAAAGCGGAGTACAGTGCAATGAATGGGTCGCTCGCAGGGGGCCTTGACATATTCTGAATACTTTCCCTGGCCCGCCCCGAAGCCCCAAAGAACTCCCTGTAGCGTCAGAGCTAGTCTCGGCCTCTGCCCCTCGCCTCACTGTACATTGAGAATATCCACTTCCTCGCCCCCCGTATGGTTGATTATACTCGATATTGCTTCCAAGGCCCCTATATCTTTTAAAATTTGCGCACGCAACCCCGGGAGCGATATACTGTCTGTTCGGCTAATTGGCCCCAGTCTAAATCTTCCTTCCAGTCTTTAATCGCCAGGGGCCTGCTTGCCCCCATAACCTGGCTAGGTTGCGCTTTGCCACCTCTGCAGTCATTTTGAGCCAGATGTTTACATGGCTAGGCCATTTCTCCTCGATCGACACTCCCAACAATAGCAACTTGGCCTCCAGCGGCACCGGTAGACCCGTTACCTCCCTCATTGTCTCGGTTATTTCGGACCAAAAGTTTTGGATACCTAGGCAGGTCCAGAGTGTGTGGTAGAATGTGCCCAATGCACCATTTCCCCTGGGGCATTCGGCCAAGTCCATCCAACCCATCTTGGATACTCTCTACCTAGCCAGGTAGGACCTGTGTAATATCCGTAGCTGCACCAGATGAAATCGAGCCCTTATAGCTATTTCTCTGGGGCTCTGCAGCGCTTCACTCCACCTTTCGTCATCTAGGGGCCCCACATCTACCATCCAAGCCTCTCTAAGTGAGGCAAGGCTGTCCGGCATATTGTTCATGATCTTCCTATATACCAGGGAGACCGCCTTGGAGGGCATCGGGTCTAGTATCAGTCGGTCCTCCATGGGGGAGTTATCTGGGATGGTCTCCCCTTCCAAAAGATAACATTTCATGGCATGCTGCAGTTGCCTGAATCAAAATATCTCCCCCTGTGCCAACTCATATTCAGTCTTTAGTGCCTCAAGAGTAACTAAGGTGCCCGCTCTCCAGACATCTCCCAGTCGCTCAATTCCTATCATGTGCCATTTCGTGAAGGCTCTAAATTTTTTAACCTCTACCAGGTCGTCGCTATCCCACAATGGGGTCTCTGCTGTAAGTTTCCCGTCCCATCCCAGGCACCTGTTGGGTGCTTTCCATGCCCATACTACCGCCTGTGTGTGGGGCGGGAGCCGGACCCTTCCAACTGCACCATACAGGAACGCCGGGTAGTCCCTGTTTCCCATGGCCAAGCGATCCACCCTGTATGCTGGCTCCGTCGGGTCCTCAAACACCCAGTCATTCACCATTGCCAGCTGGGAGGCCCAGTAATAAACTTGGAGGTCAGAGACCGCCAGGCCCCCGTCGTACATGCCCCGCTGCAACTTTGCCAACGAGATTCGGGCCGCCCCACCATCCCACAACAGGGACCTTAAAATGCCATTAATTTGGCGAAAGTAGGATTCAGAAATTCTGAACAGTGTGTTCTGAAGAATGTATAGCATTTGGGGAGGGTCATAATTTTAAAGAGGACCGCCCGCCCCATCAGCGAAAGGGGAAGTGCACGCCAGTGGCTCACGCCTACCTGAAAGCGGTCAATCTGAGGGAGAACGTTACGAGCTAGAAATATTTTCTCGTCTCTGGTGATACTGATACCCAAGTGCATAAACCCGTCCGTTACCACTGGGTTGGGCATCGGGATGGCAGAGACAGGGGGCCCAAGGAGAGTGGGACAATCAGTGACTTATCCCAGTTAATTTGGTAACCAGCGTAGCTCCCGAATAGATCAAAAATAGGCAGAGTTCTCAGTTTCGAGATATGGGGCTTTTCCACATAGAGTAGGATATCGTCCACATAGAGAGATATCTTTTCTTCTCAGTTATCTTTAACTTTAATTCCCCAGATGAGTGGGTCTCTGTGGGCCCAGGCCACCACGGGCTCCATAGCCAGAGCGAAGATCATGGGAGATAGCGGACAGCCTTGCCGCGTGCCCCTCCTCAGTTTGATCACGTGGAATGTGTAACCATTCACCCGCACCCTGGCCCGCGGTGCTTCATAGAGTAGGCGGACCCAGGCACAGAAATTGGGGCCAAAGACCAGCCAAGGTAACACTGCAAATATGTAATTCCATTCCACACTGTCCAAGGCCATTTGGGCATCTAAGCAGAGAACCGCTGCATCCTCCACCCTGTATGCCTCCGTCAGGTGAAGCACCCCGTATAGTCGTCTCAAATTTAAACGCGCTCTTCACTTCGGCATGAAGCCGGATTGTTCGGGGTGTATCACAGATGTTATCACACCTGCTACTCTGTTCGCAAGGACTTTGGCCAGGAACTTGGGTTCAACGTTCAGCAGGGAAATGGGGCGATATGACGCACACTCCGCCGGTGGTTTGCCTTTTTTGGGGATTACAACTATGGTGGCGGTTCTTTTGTCGTAAGGAAGCCTCCCTACCTCCCTAGCCTCTAGGAACATGTTCGTGAGGTGCCAACTTTTGAGCTGTTTTCTTGAACAGTTCAGGGGGTAACCCATTCAGACCAGGGGCCTTCCCGGACTGGAGCCCCTGGAGGGCCTCCACTATTTCCTCTGCCGTCACATCGCTGTCGAACGTCTTCCTATCTTCCCTCATCGGGGTGCTGAGGTTCATTGTTGCTAGGAGTTCTGAGAAGTCTGTGCTGGATCTACCATACTTGGAGTCGTATACTTCCCTGTAGAAGTCTGCAAATACCTTGGCTATTTTCTCGGCCCCCGTATGCACCACCCCTTTACGGTCTATGATTTCCGTCACCCAGCCTCTCTCGCTATCCCTTTTATTAAGCCAGGCTCTAAGATTCGTGGCCTTGTCTCCCACATTATAGAGCCTCCTCTGGGTTGATAAGGCGTGGGCCCTTCCTGCGCCCTCCGCTACGTCCCGCAACTCCCGCTGTGCCATATGTAATTGGTGTGCCAAGTTTCTGTTGCGTTCGCCCCCACTTACTACCTCAGTCTCTAAGGCCACAGTCCTGTGTTCGAGCTCCTGATGTCTTTGCCTGTCCACTTTCTTTTTAACTCCCACTACGGCCAGCCCCTTAAACCAGGTGACCATTGGCGAATGGTCCGAGATGCCCCTCGCCAAGTGTTGTGTGTCCCAGAAGCCTCCCTTATCGTGGCCAAAGGTGAACAGGTAGTCTATTCGCGACAGGCTCCCATGTTGTGCCGATAGATGTGTGTATTGGCGTTCCCTCCTATTGTGGGCTCTCCACAGGTCGACCCACCCCAGTGCTTCCACAAAGCCTCCCAGTGGGGTCCCAGTGCTGGTGTCTGCTCTCCCCGGCCACCTGTCTTCCGACTGGGATATGACATCATTCATGTCACCACCTATAATAAGAGAGCTAAGCGGTATCTTTAAGAGTTGCACACCAAAGGCTGATCTTGTGTCGCCCTGTAGCCCTGGTGGGGTGTACATGGAGCCCAAGTTCAGAGTTCGTCCATCCCACCTCCCTGTTTGAAGTATGAATGTGCCCAGTGGGTCTCTCTAACTTTTCCCAGGGACATAAGCCGTGGTGGGTCTAAAAAGGATTCCCACTCCTCGAAACCCCGACTTGTACCAGCATGTGCCACCAGCGTGTAGCCCCATCTATTCAATGCTCTGTAGCAATGTCCCTGCAGGTGCATCTCCTGCAGGAAGGTCACATCTGGCTTGTTTCGCTTGATGAATTAGAGTACCAGTGTGCACTTTATTTTGGACCCCAGGCCATTTACATTCCAGGATATAATTTTAAGTGCCTGTTGCCCATGCATTGCCATCTTTAAAACATGGCCGCAGACTCACTTGGTCAAAACGGATGCTTGAGTGTCCACCAGGGTTCGACCCTTCCCCCTCCCCCTTTTGCGCCCCCCGCCCCAAAGCATTGTGCCTCGGACAACTGCTTCAATAATTTAAAAAAAAACAGAGAAGCCCATAACTCCCCCCTCCCTGCCACCCTGCACTGTGGGACTTGAACTTCCCACAACCCCAATTTGCAGAGCGCCTGTGTCCCCAAACTGAAAACTAACCATATCAGGGGTTGGCCGCCCGACATGTCCTGTTCGCGCGCCTTCTTGACCCGCAAATATCTTCTCATCCCTTGTGTGAGACCCCCCCCACCCGGCTCATTTCACCCACTTTTCCATATTCCCGGACCAATGCTCAGTGCGTAGTTAGACGATCGAACCAGTCCGGGAATATCCATCAGTCTCATGCGCCTTCCCACTGTTCACCGCAGGCCCACCTCTCAGTGTGCTCCTCATAGATCTTTCAGTGTTCGTCATCTAATGGTCCCCTTATCATCCAGCCAGTGTTAGGTTTCAGGGTCTCTAGTATCGCCTAGTCCCCTCGTGGGGCTATGAAGCAGACAGGGACTGATCTGTGCCACGGTAGGTGACCTCACTCCCCGGGGGCTCTCCATTTTGTGAGGTATGTGGGTGGGATCTCTCCGAGCCCCTTGGGTGTCGCTGCCCCTGTATGCGCCACCCCTCCAGCCATTCCCATACTTCCGCTGGAGAATTGAAGAACCAGGACTTTCCTTCTGCAATAACTTTCAACAGCATCATATATTTTATCTCTTTTTCCCTAAGGGCTCTCTTGACCTCCTCAAAACTCCTCCCTTGTTTCTGAACCTGATAGGTAAAGTCAGGAAAAAAGTGAATGGTAGGGTTTTCGTATTTAAGATCTCCCTGTGTCCGGGCTGCTTGCAGGATAACATCCCGATCTCTGAAGTTCAACATGTGGGCTATGCAGGCACCCGGTGGGGCCCCTGGTCTTTGAGGCGGGACTGGGGTCCTGTGACCCCTTTCGACTGAAAAGAATTTCGACAAGCATTTGGGTTTCAGATATTTTGTGATCAAATCTTCTACAAACAGGTCTACGCTTTGGGCTTCTGCTCCTTTAAAAGGACTCCTACTATCCGTAGATTGTTATGCCTGGATCTCCCTTCCTGGTCTTCAACTCTTGCCTCCAGGGCCTCCTGTTGCTTAGTTAGCTTTCGCAGTTGTTCCACAACAGACTTCGTTGCCGCCTGGAGCTCGCAAATATCAGTCTCGGTTGTGTGCACTTTATCAGACATCTTCTAAAAGTCCACCCTAAGTAGGCCCACCTCTGTAGTTACTGAGTCTATTTTAGGTTCCAGAGAAGATTGAAGATTTTGTATCGCCATCATTATTGCCCCCAGGGAAGGTTCCCCTGAGGCTGCTGGGCTGGTGGCCCGGGTATCATGCTCCTGGTGAAATCTTGGGACCACATACTTATCCATCTTGTATGATTGTGGTAGTGGGTTCCCTTTGGGCCTTGTCATTCCTCCAGATCTATGTTCTTCGCCGAAATTACTGTTGCCGGGGGGGTCCTTATGCCCAGCCTCCCTGCTCTGCCCGGTCTCCCAGGCTGATTGCCCAACGATATGGTGAGTTCTTGCCCCTTGGGCCTGACAACCACTAAACAAATGCCGCAGGGCAGATCACCCAGGCCCTCCTCCTCTGTCACTGTCTGTGACCCACTCGTGGTGCAGGGAGGCCCACAGCACTTGGCCTAGGTTCTGGGTGGGTGCCACTGATTTCCGGCCGCCTCGCGGTCTTCGCCTCGAATTTGTTGGGTTCTACCTGGTGGACCTCCTGTTCTGGGACCTCAGCCCCTCCTTCCCGTGGCTGCTTGCCCTCCTGCAGCCCGGGGGTGTTTGTTCTGGGGCCGTTCTAGACTCCTATGGGGGCCCAAAGTTCGTCCTGACCACTGAGACTGTTGCCACCAGTTCGTTTGTTTTCTCTGTCTCACTGTCTCGGGCGGGTCTGATGTAGCTGGGGCCCTGACTGCGATTTTCCCGGTGCCTGTGTCCCATTGCCTTGCTACCTTCTTCGTTCGCCAATGCCACAATACTCTTGAGGAGTTCAGGGGGAGGGAGGATGCTTCCCGCAGTCACTTGGGCCTTCTCTGCATGTGGGGCCACCCCAGGGCCTTCCCCCGATGTCCGCCCGGCCCCCATCTGGCTCTGAGAGCGACCGCTGTGCTCTCCCCGGGGCAACTGCCACACTCTGTAATTGCTCCTTCAGACTCAGCCCCATACCATGCTCTTTTTACCTTCTTGATTTGCCAGGCCTTGTGCGCGGGTCCGCTCGCACTGGATCCTACTTCCAATATGGCCGCTGCCCAGTGTTCCCCATCGCGGTCCAGCCCTCACGTTCTTGCAATGGGGCTCTGACATAGGTTTTGTTCCGGACTTTGGGGGTGCCTCTGTTTTCCCCCAGCTGTTCCCGGTTCCACCGGCCTCGGTGTTGTCGCTGGGTATGGCCGGCACGTTTACCTCTGTGCATCCGCTCCCATGGGCTTTTCCGGGACGTCCGTCTCCAACGAGGCCGCTCTGACTAGAGCGGCCACGCAGGCCCGGGCGCCTCCGTCTGATGTCAGTCTGGGGACTACACAACTCTCCCGGGATTCAATACCCGACCCGGCAGGTCACTGCAGGTGCTGCTGATGTTGCGTGCCCTCCAGGCACACTGAGGGTCGGATAGGGCGACGGATGGTGAGTTGCGGGCCGATGGCTCAGCGGAGCTCCTCTCTTAAGCGGCCTTTGCGCTCGGCGTCAAGCCACGCCCCCAGTAAACTCAATTTTAAGGTGCATCTCGTTGAGCTTGATCCGAAAGCCTTGTATTTTGATCTTCGTAGTTAAATACATGATATAATATATTAATGTTCTTGGTAACATGTTAGGCCAAATGTAGAAAAACTGGCTTTCACAAACGTCTTTAGAATAAAGATGCTCACTATGTGTCAGCAATCTAATTTGCAGTATGGACTTCAGTACTGCATTGGATCAGTTGTTTGACAAGTGAGTGAGCTCTCACCTCATTGGCCAAGGCACTGTTGCAGATGTTAGAAAAGTTTGGTAGGATACCTATAAGAACACAAACGTACAATTCAGAAAAGCGTTCTCAACCTTTTCATCCTACCATGAAGCCTTCTCTTGCATTGACTACTGGTTAGTATATGCGAGCCTCTCCAAACATATCACTTTGTTGGATGTTCTCCACAGGGGCCCTTATCAGACCAATCACCTATGTTACTAATATTTTTGGTCCCAAAGAAAAGACAGAGGGCCTTTGTTCGGCGGGTCCTTACATATTCATTACTGGGCCTGGAGTATAGGTGTGAGATTGGGGAAGCAATCTAAGAATTCTTTTTTAATAAATTGACATGATCATCAGAATGAGTACAAGCTTGGAGGCCTTTAAAGCATTATTGGAGGGGTTTGTGGCTAAAACTGCTGAAACTTGTAATTGACTGGAAAATAACTGAACTTAGTAGAGGTTAAGTTAGCTCAAGTGGTCGAGTGGAGACCAGCTTTGAGTTTGTACTTTATCTTGTTAGTTGTTCTTGACAAATAACTGGAACTTTGTCTTGGTTGGGTTCAGCTTGATGTTATCGATGTGCTGTTGGCTTTTCACTGAGGAAAAGGTTGATGAGATTGCAATTTTCTGTGAAGTTAAGAATAGGTGGGTCTGGCAGGGGATTTATTGAGTGCTTGACTGTCTTGAACAGCATTCAGCTTATGTTGTTGGCTTCACTGATGGTGTTGGTTTATCACTTTGCTTTGGATTATGTGGTGAGCGGTCTGTGTGCACATCAAGAAGTCATTGGCAGTCCTGTTTTTCTTCCAATTTTTTCATGCCTTTTTGAATGATCGTTTATTGTCAGAAAGGTCTTTAGTGTACTACCTTGGTGAAGGGTTTGCCTTGCACTTGCGTATTGGGGAGTGGATGTTTACATAACTTTCCAAAAAATTGTTGAAGTTGTTTAGAAGGGGCTGGTTTGTGGAGTTGATATGGTGACTAAGTACATTGGACTTATTAGTGTCATTTTTGTTTGCTTCATTTCATTTCTGTTTATTAAATTCATCATCAGTATGGCAGACTCAACTATTAAAATAAAACCGACTCAATCTTTACCAAATAAAAGAAAGCTGGCTGCATCTCTGCTGCCTCTTTAATTGAAAGCTGTGGAAAGCTGTGGAGTCAAAGGAATTAATCCTCAGCTTAAATCCAAAGCTTGGGACTCAACAAATTATTTCTTAGCAAGACACATGCTATCTATCAGAACACTGACACAATTTGCTCTGACCTTAGACAAAAAGATCACGCTTGCTTGTAAATGAATGTTTCTGACAATTATATTAAAGTAAGGGACAAGAAACTGGCAACTGATTTAATTCCACCATTGGCTGTCCAAAACTACTCTCTGATCTCAAAAACAGAAACAGATAGTACATCTTATGTTCTTCTGAATTACAAGAGAATGTGGAATGATAAAGCTGAAGGTCATACCATGAGAATCTGCTGTCAAAATCAGTCAATATAAATCTTCCAGGAAAATGTTAAATCGATAAAAACAAACCTCAATTCCCCCACCAGAAGACTAACAAAACTAAACCCAAGCAAGTCATCTTCAAGAATTTACGACATTATCATCTAAATTGTCATCAAGAAGGCGATTGCGGGAAATCCCTTCTTTAATGGTGTATGGCAACAAAACGTTGATCCAGACTTTTCTCTAAGTCACTGTGGCAGTTCAAAAGGAATTCTTGGACAAGGAAGATGGATATAAATGTGGCCTATTCCATTGAACATGAGAATATCGAAAAAAATAACATCTTAAAATCATACACCTTCCCAATGATTTAATTGAATATTTAGGCCAGCTTGATCGCAATGCGCTCTCAAAATCCTGATTGTCAATCATAAACATATGAAACCTTTTAATTGTTCATATTATAGTAGCAGTTTGTATGGTGTACTCCTCCTTGGTTTGTGCCTTTGTACTTCACCGTTCTATTTTACATGGTTCCTACTCAGAACCTTATATGGACTGTTTGTCTGTTTAGTCAATTTTATGTGTTAACCTTTTGTGTTCTTGGTCATTGTTCAACCCAAAAACTGTTTCATCTCAATTTCAAATCCCTCTATTTATGGCTGGCAAAGTTAATCTAAAAATTGCGTTTTTGAATGGTAAGGGACTGAATCCTGCTTTTAAGAGGCAGGAAACTGTTTAATTTAGCCCACATAAATGTGATATAGATGTTATTCAGGGAACTCATATTAATGATTAAAATTGATTCTCTATGGCCGAAGAATGATTGGTATTTTTGTTTCTTCACAATGTAAAGGAACACATTTTCTATCCTCATTTCCTGGCAACTATGCCACTGGATTCAAGTTAGCCTGGCTGATGAGGGGTGATGCCCTGAAACCGGTCCCAGGATGCTTGTTTCAGGTCCAGAGAGGACCTGGCTTGGCAGTTCAGACTGGACTGTTCCCATGAGGAACAGGGTCAAGACTGATTTGCATATGGCTGGGGCCAAACTGGGGTGGCGTGGTGAGCAAAAGTACAATGGATTAAATAAAGATCTTTGTGACTGGGGGGGTGAATGTTTGCATTGTTCAGCATTCCGTCCATCATTTGTTCCTTTAGCAAATAATAGAGTGTCATATGTTGCAGCATTTATACTGGATTGATCCTGGTGTATTAGATTTACTGCAAACACAAAAAGGGGCTGCCCCTCACGTGGGTTCCTACAGTTTCCTACAGAATTATGCTGAGATGCAACACCAGTGGGGGCATCTCATAAAAAGTTTCGGACTGGCCTCACACACCGCCCGGTGTCATGCTTCATCATAGGCTGTCCTCGCCCTCTAAAAACTTCGTTTAATAGAGGGCGGGCATACACCTGGAGACAGGGATGCACTTCTACAACTAAGTGATGGCCGTGTGAAAGTGAGAGGTGATTTAAAAACCATCACACCTGTCACTCAACAGTGTTTTATTCAGGGAACAGATGTATGGTATTAAAATAGGTGTACGGTGATCTGGGACATTATTCTCCCTTCACCGTGTTAAGTGTGGTCACTTGTCAAACACTGTTGAGTGACAGGTGTGATGGTTTTTAAAGGGCGAGGACAGCCTATGATGAAGCATGACACCGGGCGGTGTGTGAGGCCAGTCCGAAACTTTTTATGAGATGCCCCCACTGGTGTTGCATCTCAGCATAATTCTGTAGGAAACTGTAGGAACCCACGTGAGGGGCAGCCCCTTTTTGTGTTTGCATATAAGATTGGAGGCTGGCTTGCCCTTTGGCCCCGTGCCTCTAGTTCCCATCCTCAGCCCAGTCTGAGGTAAGTGTGTGTGTATTAGTATTAGATTTACTGCCTGCAGCAGAGTCTAAAATAGAGTCTGTGCAAGCATTTAGAAAGAAAGTGTTTGGGTACAGCAGCAGAGGGATCCAAAAGCCCTCTGTAGCTAGAGCATGGCGATTTGCAGTTAACAACGCAAGCTACACACAGATCAGTCATATTTAATGGAAAATGGATTAAGGCCATCAGGTTTTATGCTACTAGCACTACCCCACTACATACTCAAGGGAAAAAGTCAATCTGCACATTTGTTCATGCCTGATATAAGCTTGCTTCTCCCTAGCTACCTTATTTGGACTTCAAATAAAGTCCGCATAAAATGCCCTTATCTGGTGGCTTAAAAAATGCTGCATACACACATATGCACACCCAAACCCTTTATACAATGAAAGTCAAACTTTTACCGGATGGTGTTCTGCCGGGTTTATTCCTTCTACGTGGAGGAGTGGAACAGGCAGTGGTGTTGCAGAAGAAATTCATGAAAAGCTTTCATAGACCTTTAAGAGCACATTCATTGTGAACAGTTCTTTTGAAAAACAAACAGGGTGAGACTATGAGAAGGCAGGGGATTTACATCACAATGCCTGGCCCTTGGATAACTGTTATACTGGCGCCATTAGCAATGGACTTAAATCATGTTTCATGAGACAAGCAAGTAGCCTTTGTGCTCCACTAGGCAGAAGGTCCTATGTTGTCTACGTTCCCTAAAATGTTTACATGCAGAATACCACTAACTGCTAAAAAGACTTCAGAGATCCCTTGTTTCCTATGACCTGCCTGGTGGGAAAAAGATAGTTTGGTGACCCAGGAGAGTAATGGCCAATACAGTCGGTAGTTTATTCATAGGTTGGCTTCGGGGGAGCTGTCTTCCTCCTGTCTGTCCAATTCATTTCCTATTGTATTTGCTTGCAGAGCTCTGTAACTTGCTTTTAGAGAAATAGCAATAGCGGTGGCATTGACTTTGTTAACTGAGGGATACAACATCGTTTATTTCTGACATCCGTGAAGTTCCAGTATTTTGGCTAAGTCATCCAAGAATGCAGGCATTTTAACGCTTCCTGTGGCATTTCTCAGAAATCGCCATGCAGCAGTGGACTGCCACACTGGAAAAGCTGCCTGCAGAAAACTCATGACCCTCACCCTCTGCACAGCAGGTCCTGGGGTTCAGCTTGAAGGGGTAGCATTGGGGACGAGGCTGCAAACCATAGAAGTGCAAGTAGATAAGTAGCAACAATGAGACGGATTGTCTTGCTTGGGTTCACACCTTCACCACAGATAATCCTAGCATCACTCTCATAGTCTAGAGTGTCACATGGAATCCGTCGTTGAAATAAGTCCTGTCGTTATCTGATACCAACTCAACTAGAATCATATATATCTCTCCTTGAAATCTCACCTGTCTACATAGATGCAAATGCTTTCTTGGCAATGACCTGTTTTATTTGGCCAAGGTGCATACTGTCCCTCCCATTCCACGATTTCATCCATGCCCTGCTCATGTGTTTTAGAATAATATCTGCATTTCCCTCTCATTGACACTGAATGCTTCATCCTCAACGATGACCTTTGTTGGCAATGAGTTTGGAGATTATGGATAAGGTGGTGACTTCAGTCTTGGCTGCTGGCTGTCCTGTGATTTTAATCAATATCAGCTATGTTGTCCCTTCTCACATTTCATCCAAGTAAACATTTCGAACCTCCTATATTTTAACACTTCCTGCCCTGAGCGCCACTAGTGTCCGGTCCTCTTCCTGTAGACATTTACTTCAAAACACTAGCTAATGCAAGCCTTCCTATTGTTTGCTCTGATTGTATCTTCCTTTATCACCGAGTTTTAATTTGTTCCTCTCAACCATGGTGCATCCTCTGATATTGTTTCAGTGATGCAGCTGCGGCCAGGTGTAGACCAGGAGGGCTGCTTTTAGAAAGGGAGTTTTATTTGCGGATTCTAAAGGTAGTTTATTTCTATAGTTCCCTCATTTTGCATTTGATCATTCCGGAAAATGAGCTGTTGGCTCTGGCATCCACCTATTGGCAATACCCCAGCATACATCTTGAAAACTGGCTGCACCAATCCACAATCAGAGAAGATAGGATGGACAATGTTGTAAGAAAAATCATACCACGGAGTGTTTTGGCTGGGTGGCAGTCCGCCAGGTCAGTGGAGGTCCTGACCTTTGCTCTTCTGTTGGAGAACTGCCAGCCACATTTACAGCTTCCACCTGCCTGGTGAGCGTTTCTATGACCCCTGTGAGTCTGGCGGTGCAGGGGATGCACTGGTCTCAGGCTGATTGATGAGTGGACTCTATGGTTTGCACTTTAGGAGATTGTGAAAAAAAAATACAGTGGCCCTCACACACTCTATAGCCATGGTTTGCTTTCCTCCTTGCGGCCGCCATGCCTCGCAGTCGCAGCATGGAAATCAGGGATTGCGACAGGACAGGCCCTTGGCAGCTGTCAGGTCAAGGATTTCCATCGGTGGAGCTAGCTAAGGCTCTCCCATTAAAACACTTTGATGCCCACCTCTAAATGGAGCAGAGAAACTGCAATGCTGGCAGATGGGCATCAAATATTTTTGGGGGAATGCTCCACATCAGCAACCCTCTAAATAAGGACCCAAGTTAAAACAATTTACATATTTTCAAACAATTCTCAATATTTACAACACTTATGGTTTGACCTTTATCCAATTTTAACATTCAAGACTCTCTTAAACAAGTTAATGACGTATTATATTGCTGTTTTTAGTTTTAAGTGAAGATGTACATACCCTGCATAAACCTTGGACGCAGAGATCATTGGTTTCAGGTCCGCAGGGAGTTCCATCAACAACCCGGTCCTTCAGCTGGTAGTAGGCGGTGGTCCCAGCCACCTGGCAGAAGAGCTTGCAGCGGTCCTTCATGAGAACTGGAGGGGCAAGACAGCAGGTGCGCAGGCGTGAGAGGCTTTCAGAGGCGAACACCCTTCAGAAAGACGGGTCAGCAAACAAGTCTGGTACTTACTGCCACTGTATTTAGGAATCCAGCGCACGCTTGGGGGAAGTCCGTTGATGTTGAAATGCTTTCCGTCAAAACGAGAGCATTGCTCCTCTCGAAAGTCTTTGCTGTTTTTTGGACACGAGCCAGTGTTACAGGATCGGAATTTCATCCTGCGCCCCACGCAGTACTTGCCTCCATTTTGTGGCCTATTCAAATGTAAACATATTATATGCATAAGAATGTTGCATTATCTTCAACATTAGCTGCGTACACTAAACCGTGAAGACTTCAGCTTAGCAGATTTAGAGACCGTGAAGACCTTCTTAACTTGAAATCTACGTTTTTAGTTTCCTGCTTTTACATTGACTTCGTGTACCCAGTGAAATGTGATTTTCTTTAACTTGGTTTACCTGTAAAATTAGATTGCACTGCTGAGCAGGCTTGTACAACCACGTATTCGATGGGCGTATCCACATGATGCCATTCGAGGGGACGTGCCATTTCTTTTTGACCTTATGCACTGTGGGATGTGTCACAGCCTCGACTTCGACAGGGTCCATGACCTAACTGACCTCAACACTGAATTTGTATCTGGTGTGAACACGTACGTTTTTATTTCCATCATCAAACTCTCACAAAGTACTAAAAAACTGTTGTACTGGTTTAATTCGCAGTCTACAGGCTCTACTCCAGCTCCTTGCTCTCCATAGTTTTAATAGAGTGAGACCCCCGTGCTCTAGTTCTTGCTCAGAACTGTACCTGCCAGCAAGTGCATGCAGGCATATTTTACTCTATAGTGATCCATTACATCAAAGCGCATCTCCAACATGGCCATTCTCAGTGGAAAACCAAGCCACATTCTCAACAAACTGAGTCAAACTAGAAAATCCTCCTCCACCCAAAACCTCTTAGTCTAATTCTAAATTACCAACCACAAATGTAATACAGCGTGGTTGTTCGCTAAAAGAGTAGTCGTGACTCGCCTTTCTTATTCTCTACCACCATACACGAGGAGCAGCTGCATAACTGACATGCCCACCCCTTCACATACAGCTTCAAGCCCACCATTAAACCCTGACCAACAACTCTACAAAAAACGTAATATTTACTGATACACATATGCCATTTCCCCTACGTGTCATGTCCATATTCACTGTGTCAAGGCTGTACTTTGAAGTAATTGATGGTTTTTGTCTAATTCTGTAGCAAGAGCATGAATTTCAGTGTAGTTCCCACGTGGTAACATTAACTGTCACAAGGCCTTTTCAATGTTCAATCAATAAGGCCATTTACAAAAGGCAGTCTGGTTTCTAGACAAATACACTATTTAAAACAAGCATTGGCATAGCCAATAGGTCTTGCCTTTGGGACCTTATAAGTGTTTTGCCAGAGGTGTTTGGAAGTTTGGTGGGAGTGACCAGTAAACAAAGAGGTGGGCCATGCGCCCGCCTTTGGCCATTTGCGTGCTTTCATTATTGAAAGCCACACGCAAAGGCCAATCCAACATGTGGGAGGAGTCAGACCCACAAGAAGAAGTTTAGAGCGATCACAAGAAGCCTCCCCATAGAGCAGCGCATGCGCGCTGCGCTAGGCTCGACCTAAAAACAGTATATAAGGAAGGGATCCAAATTGGACCCCTTGCCCTTTTTTGCAAATGAGTTACCACCCCAACTTGGGGATCAGCATCTTCTCAATGGCTTACGACTGAAATCACGTGTCTCAAGCCACTGATACATGTGATACCAAATAGCAATTTGGAACTGATGCCCACAACATGTACCTTTCAAATTGTGTTTAGTATCCAGTTACAGGCCCATTTTCTATCGACTCCTAAAATGGGTTTGGTAAATATAGAAACACTTTTTAGTGGTCGCAAACCCCTTCATAGGTGAGGGAAAGGTAAGGGAGAGGATCGATGTGGGGTTATATCAGAGCTACTGACTTTGGTACTGGGGAACCAGGAACGAATCTCTGCGTCAGCTCAACAGCCTGTGATTCTGGGCAAATCCCTTAATCTCCCAATGCCTAAAAATAAAAAGTGAATGTGGCCTTGTGTAATGTAACCGGTACTCATGCAAAGTGCTCCAAAACATTCGGGTCGAGTTTGTGCTTTATAAAGCTACAAAAAACTAGGAAGCTTTAAAAATAAAAAAACAGAACTTGTTAATAATTTCCTTCCTGTGACTCTTGCACATTTTCTTAAATTGCTACATTCGTGGAGCTCATTAGCTCCGTTTCTTTACTGGTGTAAATGCCTAACAGTGCTTACAAAGAACCACTTCGGGTGGACATCATCCGCGCGGGGGGTGGGGAGCTACAACAAGCTTTCGACTTGTTTTCTCGAAGCCCATAAACACGTAGATTGGCAGCTGGATGAGGTGGTTGTAACTTTCCAGTGCCAGAGCCGGACCCCCGCCGCCCGTCATGGCGCTATACCACCAAGGTATGCCTCTGTCACAGTGCTAAGTGTGGCCAGAGTACCTGTTAAGAGGAGGGAGGGGGGCTTCCTTTGAAGGAAGCGCAATATATTAACTGGAGGGGGTGAGGGGGTGTTACCTTTTATTATCCTGACACTGACATGCCCCCCTCCCCCCTGCCTCCATCTCTCCATGCGTACAAGCGCAGAGTGGCAATCTGTTTCGCATTAAAAGGACTCCCCTTTCAACATTTTACTGAGCAAGCAATTGGAAATGCGTTAAGATGGTGTCATTCATCAGATGCAGCGTGTTTGTCAGTTTGTGGGGAGCCGACGGGCCCTCCTGAGCGTTCCCAGCCACCCTGAGGGAGACACTTTCCTTCGCACTTCACTCGAGGGGAAGACGCCGATTTCAACAATGGCGCCGGGCAAAAATGCGTGTATAATTTAAGTGTGTGGAGGGGAGGGGTCGGGACAAAGGGGCGTATGTTCAGCAGTATAGGTGAAGTTTATCGCAAAAGAGACCACAATCACGTCTTGTGGAAGTTAAAACCTCTATGCCAGAACTATGCATCACAGGTGTCGCCCCACCCCTCGGTACCTCTGATGCCATTTCCAGCCCCCCCCCGTCAAGCAGGCGCTGCAAGACACGAGAGGGGCTGCTGGAGGTGCGTGGAGTGAAGAGGAGGGTGGGAAGGGAAACGGGGAGGGAAACGGGGAGGGAAGAAGGAAGGAAGGTGCGAGGCAGGACTGGAAAAATAAACAAAGAGGCACTGCTGCCTCCCGCAGGCAAAATGCTGTGGGATGCGAGAAATGCAGCTGACAGCCTGCCCGACCCTGCTCGCACCCGACAGCAAAACGCCGTGGGAGTGACCAGTAAACAAAGAGGTGGGACATGCGCCCGCCTTTGGCCATTTGCATGCTTTCATTATTGAAAGCCACACGCAAAGGCCAATACAATATGTGGGAGGAGTCAGACCCAAAAGAAGAAGTTTAGAGCGATCACAAGAAGCCTCCCCATAGGGCAGCGCATGCGCGCTGCGCTAGGCTCGACCTAAATAACCATCAATAGCGCTAAAAGCACATGGTACTCATTCTGTATCTGGCCTTGCCCTTCATAAGTCAGTGTAAGATGTTATTCCATTTACCAACCAAAGCAGAGCTTTAAGTCTATGCTGTTACTTGATGGTGATGAAAGCATGTTGATCATTGCAGGGTTGCATGACTCACAATGGTATGCACCAAAATCTCCTCATTCCCTATCTGGGATGGTAGGGCTGATGCTGAAGTGGTTCCATAGTTTTTTGGACCTCGTTGTTCAGATAGGTGCCACAATAAGCACTTTCTTTGATATAATATGCTGTTCTCCATTTCTATGCCCCCATTCCACAGGAAACAACAATGTTCTTGTTTGCTTTGAAAAAGCAGATGGGGGACACCTTCTCACATTTAAAAAGACCCAAGTTAAAACACTGGTACAGTGTGTTAGATTTCTATTAGGTGAATGACGCTTCATCAAATCTTGTATCTCTATGATCACACCCTCTATTCACATTTGTAAACAAGCATTGGCAAAAACAATAGGTCTGTGTTGGCTGCCAAGCTATTCGATTGAGCAACGCCTCTTTACTTTAAATGGCTTTTTTGTAAAGAATAAGAAAAATATTCACTGACGGCTACTCTTGTGTTCACATGCATGGAGATGCACAGGCAGCCATTTTTTAACAGTTTTTTGTTATATTTTAATATAATCATTCAATGATGGCTTCTTGTTTTTCCGTGAATGTGCATGTATACCCACACATGGGCAGCCATTTTTAAATGCCTTTAAATAGCAATTTCCAAGATGGCTGTTGCATGCAGTGCCCATGGGGAATGCAGCACACTGAAAGTGGCAAAAATGGCCCAGTAGAGGTGTTTTGGAAGCTTAGAGGCTCTCACAAGATAAAAAGAAAAGTTAAACCAACAAGGCTTGTGGGCCAAAAGGACAAATTGGTCCACCATTACCTGGCACCGAAGGCGACTACTTTTATTGGTAGAAGTGCACATTGTGCACAGGTAGCATTCCAATAATCTCAGTGAGGGGAGCCAATGGCTGTAGTAGGCTAACCCATGATTTCCCTGTGCTGTATGCTGGGGTGGGTGGAAGTGAAACATGAATAACACAACAGCATACCAACGGATGGAGAGGAACTGTAAGCAAACAACAAATAGAGAGACCCTTCAAAACAAAGGGAACTGGGTTGAAACAGGTAATAATAAACTTTATACTTGGGTATTATTTTGATAGTCTCTTTATATATAATCGAGTAATCTTTATGTCGTATAAAAGAGAATGACCGCGTGCATTGGGCACCCGACATAAGTGTTATTATTTAACTACCTATATAAGATGGCCGCCTTGTTATACAGAGAAAAAACTAGTATATGCGTGAACTCCGGAAGTGACGTTTAGCTTAATCAATAGGAACGCAGGAATTCTTTGAGCAACCGTAAAATAATTGCCTTTGCCCTGAGTTAATTAGCTGCTGAAATATGCATAAATATGTATACAAGACATCTCGTGTAAAATCTGTATATTTTATGTAAGGTCGGCTCTACTGGGTATTCTCAATAAGCTGAGCCTTAACCACTTATACAAGATTGCCGCCATGCTGTACAGAGTAAAACTAGTATGGGCCATGACCCCGGAAGTGACGTTTAGCCCAATTGAGAGGCACGCAGGAAAATCCGTAGTTATCGGAACCCGATAAATAACCGTCTTCTCCTGGAGCAAATTAGCCGCTGAAATACATCCCGACCGGTTTGAACGTGATCTTTTCATCAAAACGGTGAGCTAACTAAAGGACGGATATATAATAGGGATTACTGACAAAATGGGTGATAGCCGGTGGGAGGAACCGGAGGGTTATTTTCTGTGCAACTTTTGAATGCCATAGCCTTATATTCTTAGGCAAAACAACCAGTTCCCCCAGGACCCCAGAGTTGCAGTTTTACATTTATTGTGTGAGGCTATAAACATGGTTCATGTTTTCCAGTACTATGTAGCATAATATGTTAGTATTGGGCGAAAAAGTGCTAGAAAAATTGTTAGATTAAAGAATAATTGGATAAGCCAATCTGAAGGCTGTCTAATACTCTTTTACCTATACAGCCTAAACAAGAGGCATTATAAAAGGAAAACGTGGGGGGGAAAGAAGTCCCAAATTTGAATTAGACGATCACACCTGAATATAAGAGACTGAGGATTAAATAGATGAAAGGTGAGCATAAATTTATTTGCTCGAAACTATTAATCATGAAATGAATAACAATAAGTAAAGTAACAAAAAACTTCTTTGCTTTCCCGTCAGGATAGATAAATTCCAGGGACGTAAAAAGAATCAAACAATTGAATTTGAACCTCGTCATGGAGGAATTGATAACTCTCTATGTAATTATACATCCTGTATTTAAACGGTGGGTCTATCTTGCTAAAATATTATAAAAATAAATGAAATCTCTAGTTAGAGATATATTAATAATAACAGATGGGCAAATTACATGAATCCTGATCCAAGTATTGATATAACGTTTCAGATAATTGGAGGTGTAATCATAGACACCAAGAAACATTCTTTCATCGCATCAAGGTTGCTTGTGAGTATGTATGTTCACAAGACTGAATGTGTGGGTGGGGTTGATGGTCCCTAATGGGATTGAATGTTCCCCCTCCCACTTTTTTTCACAGTCCCTCATCAGAAAATTTGTCCCAAACCCAATTCTTATTGTCTTTCCATTGGGTTTGTTAAAATATGATAGCCTTGTTAGTATGTTAAAATATCTCGTGAGATTGAACATTTACATATATATTGTTCTTTTGTTTTACATATAATTTCAGATTCTACTATACTGTTTTTAATCTGTCCTGAAGAAGGTGGTATAAACCAGCATTATCCCACCGAAACGCCGCGTCGACATCTTTTCATTTTGAGTATTGCTTTTATATTGTGTTTTATATTCTGGATTTGTATAAATAACTGATATTATACATGCGTATGATTTACATTTGGGTAATTTCGAATTAATAGGTACATAAAGAAATGTGATGTGCCATTTTGTCATCTAATATTGTAGATACACAAAGGTATATGAGATCAAATAGAGTCTCACCCATTGATGAAATAGCATGTTTTTTAATGAAATTGTATTGTGTTTTTAACATTGTGTAGAATAGAACAATAATTTTGTAAGAAAAAAATTTAAATAAAGAAGGAGATATTTTTATATCACTGGCAAGGCAATTTATTTGTTTTTTATCGTTTTAGTTGTTCACATATTGGGGTACACTTCATTGAATGAGTTTGGATGAATATGGACAGTCTAATGAATTAAGAATACCAAAGGGAATAGTTTATGATTACCTGAGGAATTGTAAGCTCCTGTATGCATACATGTATCTATGTTTATATGTATGTATATGAATGTATTTTAAATGATTTTCTGGGAGAAACAAACGGTATTGGTTAATGCTAGACCTACAACATTGGAATGTATTTGAAGGTGACACCAGACACTTCAACCAAGAAAGATCTGTAAAGTAGGTCTCTCCTCAACTATCTTTTATAAGTTAGTGAGTATTTAACCACCATACACGAATTCAATATATGACTATTAATGGTAAATTATTATACCATGTTAATGTGCATGTTTTGACATGAGAAAGCCCATCTTTGTTATCCCCAAAGTACCGAATAACGTTTTTGGGACCACGAACTGCAATCCATTTGCACTCGGTAGACTTCTTTATCTCTGAGTGCACACTAGGATATCTCCAAATACAATTTTCCAGATCCATTCACACTTGCAGGAATGGTTGGATCTATTCTAACTAGTTAAAATAACCAGTCGATATGAGACTCCTCTAACTCCAGTGGTTTTGGAAAAATGGCAAAATGTCTCCCATTATTCTGTAAATGGGCACTTAAATTGACCTACTTGCAGGTGGCCTGCCACACAGAAGTAACATGGAGGAGGTAGTCCCTAGAAGTCAATGGCCCTAATGTGTAAAAGACAGGCAGAACGCCTGTCCCCAAGAGCACAGAAATTCCTTCTTTGAGAAATTTCTAAATTTAAACTAGCCTTCGACTAAGAACAAAGATGTTGAGAAGTAGACACCATGAAAACCCGGATCTGGCCTGGTAACATAAGGTCTGACTCGCAAAGCATTTTTAGCATGTCTTACCCCTGGAAATTCTTGAGTAAGCCACTCCTATGCCTGGTGTAATTAATACTCATAGGAAAGCTTTGTGAACCAGGACTTAACAATGTCTGGCTCTACTTGTTGCAACGACTTATATTTCACTAATTATTCCGTTTTCGCCTCATGTCTTACAATCTCCGTTTTAGGGCATCACAACTCTGACACTTGAGCGCCAAACATGAGTGGCAGTTTCAATGGGTGTACCGATTAAAGAAGCGCAGCAGACTGCACAACTAAGAAGAATGTACTAGAAAGAGCCGCTAATTACCTAAATAAAACAACATATTGGCATTTAGCTAAAGAAAAATCTATAACTCCGGCACCAGGAAGATCCTTTACTGCATGTATGTTGGAAATCTCCTTCACCATGCTTCTTTCATCCTACCATTTGTTAATACCCCCATTGTGCGTAAATTCACCCCCAAAGCATTCGCAGAGTCTGAAAGCTCCTGCAACATGGCCACCTCCTCCGCTCCATTGGGGGTGAGGTCCTTGTAGTTCCCTGTGACGGTCGACAACAAAGTGCACTGCAAGGTCTGCATTAAACTCCGTGAACTTTCTCTTCCTCTTCAGTAGGATTGGTTGAATTATTGAGGATATAGCAGGTCTCCGTTGTCTGCAGGGTCTCACATTACAAAGGAAAGAAGGCAGATCCCAGGTTGTGGACTGTAATCATGTGCTTCCTGATTTTACACACAAGAATCTTTCAGGATTTGTTGAATTGCACCATGTATATATTTCAGCCTAGTCGTGGATGGAAGACTACGTGTGCAAATCCCTCTATGTGTTTTTTGTGAATAGGGACCAATGTGAATCATCTTGTTTTTCACTCTGCTTAAAGTATGTGTTACCCCCATCACACAAGCATTAAGAGTCACTACACCTTGTTTATGTTTCCATTGGTGGAAATACAATTAAACCATTTTTAAACTGCACAAAGACTAGCAATCTGTTTATATAGTGGTAATGATAGATGTTTAAACCCTCTACTCGACCCCAGCATGCGTGTCACCGAGTTGCTAAGTCACTACTCAAAGTAATATGTGATCATAGTATTATCTTCAGTCATCTGTTTGATGTTCAGCATGTAGTGTGATAAGGAATAAATCAAACTGGTTTCATTACAAAAAAACTCAGTTTGCAGGCAAATGCAAACATATAGTTGCATCATTTGTGAAAAGTAGAAGCTTTAATATTTAAATCAACCTTGGATTTTTTTTCAAATGCTGTAAGAATAACAAACCTCAAAGACCCTCACTATCCCCATTCCCACTTCCTCAATTTCTTGCAGCTATTTGGTGGTGCTGCCATATCCCTATTGCCAGCGCCAGTGGATAAAACTTCAAATACATTTAATGATAAACAATGTCATGGAAGCATAATAAGTTGAATCAGAAAAACGTTATGGGAGAAATATTTCAGCCTCGCAAATGGTTTATTTGCGGTACTTTGGCCAGCGTACACCATTTTCAGCACATATCACCCTGTTTGATAATGCAGAAAAGGTACAATGTTCAAATACTGATGAATTGATTGTACAATAATTTAGGGTGATGCCTTACAGAGCCTGCATCTTGTGTGATTACCCAAGATGACTTCATCATGGGCATTATTACGCCCTGCTCCATTTTCAGGCATTCCGAGTATTGGTCAGCAGATCACACAAAAGTGAGTGCAGGTTATGCACTGTGCACTAACACAGTGCGCGACTGTGCATGCAGATCAGGCAGCTGTTCTCTTCCTTGTTGAATGGCAGCGACTGCATATTACCTGTGACAGTGTTTCTGTAGTATGGGCAGTTCATTTAATAAATTACTGTATGCTAGTATGCTAAAGCATTCTGGTATATAATTACATTAATGCATTTATAGCAAAATAGGGTATTATGATATACAATAATAATTGAAATCTTTAGAGCAAAAACTAAGGGCCTGATTACGAGTTTGGCGGTGATGGTGTGGCCTGCCATGCCAGCGCCCCGCTCCAAGACCGCCAAACCTGTAGTCAGTCCGCCCACCGGATTACGAGTAGTAATCCTGGCGGGCGGTCCTGCAGCAGCGGTCCCACAGTGGTGCCTTTCTAGGGCTCATAGGAGAGCCTTTGAAAGGCACCGCCATAGGAACGCTGCAGCCTGTTACTGCACGGACAGAAATGCACAAAGTTGTGCATTTCAGTCTGTGCAGGAACAGGTGGTGCAAAAGTAAAGGGCAGCACAATGTGTGCCCCCCTGCATTCACCCCCATGCAAGGAGGCAACAGGGGGCCCAGTAGAGCCCCCTCAGTTTCCTCACCGCCACCCTTTTCATGGCGGGCTCACCGCCATGAACAGGGTCGCAGTGAGGAAACTCGTAATATACTCAGTGGTGCAGCAGTGGCACCACCAGCATATTACAGCCTCACATCGCTGCACCACCACTGCAGGATCAGGGATCCCCAGTGGTTGCAGTGGTCCTGTGGCAGTCGCACCACTGTAGTTGTAATATGGCGGGTGGACCACCAGTCTTTTGGTCCAGGGACTGCCACCACGGGGTCGGCGGTCTCATGGACCGCTAAACTTGTATTTGTGCCCTAAGTAACTGGCCTCCTCCATCTACACACACGGGCCCTGGAATAACATCCCAGTATCAATGTAAAATACATGGCAGCATAACCCACGTGGGCAATGTAGCTAAGGCAGTGATATTGTCAAATCAAAGCATCATCCGAATAAAAAAATATTTTATAAAAATGGCCCCATTGTGCAAGTTTATTTATGCATATATTAGATTGTGCATCCTTTAAGAATTTCAGCAAACACAGCAATCTAAGGTGCAGGATGGCAACATTTGTAAAAGCCATAGGTAGTCCAAAATTGAAACACTTCTGAGGTAGAGTAACAAAATGTAGATTTGATGACGATGCACTGTAAAGGCAGATATAACGCAGATCAGTTGATGTGTTTCATTCCTATTGGAACGTTTTCATGGCTGAAAAGATATTTATAATCACTATCAACCAATATTCTAAAGTTTATAATCAATACCTGTCCTCAATGATTTGATTAGGAGAGAAAAGACATTGCAAATTATAACTGAGTGGAAAGAATGAAAGGGTATGTGGAGCAATCACGAATATAAGAGTAAGAAGAAAAATGTTAAATAAGAGAGAGAAAGGCGGTACTAAACCTAAAGGGTAAAGTGTCCACTATGACAACCAAAGTGTATGTCATATTATATTGGGTTCAGAGTTACCAAACTGAATCCAGACAGACAGAGGACTGTGCAAAAATCGACTAATTGATCAGATTTGCAAATGGAATGACGATATCAGTGGCGTCGCCCCACTGCTCTGTGAGCAGTTCAAAAAGGAAAAATAAAATGATAACAAAATATTATTAATTTATTTTTCCGTCATGGCTCAGCTGATTAGGGGTGGGGTGGAGCTGGCATGTCACAGGAACAGGGGGAGGAGTGGTGGGCACTCTCTTAAGTGAGCATGACTGTTTGGCCAGCCGCCTTGGGCCGACCAAACAGTCATGCACACTTTGCATGTTCTCCACCGGCTGTATTGCACAGCCTGGATGGAGAACATGCACAGTCTCCCAGTCCTAATCAAAACGCTGCTGTAACACAGCGTCGTGATTGGCTAGGAGAGTCTGGGAGCCTGTGTGCTTCCTGGTTTCTGTTTCCTGCTCCTGGAGTCGACCGAAGAGCCGAAGAGGACCGAGAGGTGGTTGCCGGCCTGCATCCCTCCATCCCTCTCCCCGACCCCGCCACCCTTGTTAAGTAGCGGCCACCACTGGAAAATATGTGTGTCCATATGGAAGTAACTTATGAAATATGCTTTTCTTGCACTGCATACGATAGCCATGGCCATACTGAAAACATGTCATATGTAAGGGGTGAAGGGGAGAGGACAATGAAAGAAAAAAAAGTGCAGCATGTAAATCTCAGAAAATGCGTAGGTGTAGAAGTTGGCAGAAGAACAAATACATTTGTTGATGTTTGAACTCATAGTAGGAAAACAGGAAAACTATATTAACAACCTGATTTCCACAAGGATCTCCCCTTCATTTCTTCTTAGAAAATAGCTGAAGATAAACTTTTTTAAAGAAAACTACATCATTATGCAGTAGATAGTTCATCCCTCTCCACAGAGACGTTTTAAGGCATGGGCAAATTGGGCAATTGCCCAGGGCTCCCTACTTTCAAGGGCGTCCTTGGTAACGCGAGTGGGACAGTCAAAATCCCTGTCATACTTACGTTGCTCATTAATAACAGACTCCTTTTCTAATGTAACAGTTGAACATGCGTAACAGAAAATTAGGGCCACGTTTACTAAGGATTTACATCAGGGCAAAAATTGCACAAAGCAGCAAAAACTCTTGCAAGGGTATTTGCATTCCAGTGCAAAAGTTATTTTGCGCTGGAGAGGTGCCCTTTTCTCAGCGCATGTAGCAACTTATGCTGATTTGCATCAAGGGAGCATTGCTTGGGAGTTATTTGGGTGGATTAATGCAAGCGCCAATAGTTTATTAAGCCAGACTAGACTTTGCATCAAAAAGTAATGCCTTTTTCAAGCAGGTGCAGACGTGGAGAATTGTTTTCATTTCTTCAAACGTTTTGCACATTACAAGTGTCCTGCACTGTACAGTACATATATAATGTGTGGAATGTTGAGGTATAAGGTTATATAATGAAAAAGTATGCTTCCAATACAATGCAATACCATGCTAGACAGCACACACACCATTGCACCATGAAGCAAAGGTTGTACATGATGCTAGGCAACTTGTTTGTAAACCAATGTAGGAGTAGTGATTGGCAGAAGGTCATTTTACTAAATATGGCTCTGCATTGCTTCGTCACCCTTGAGCAACTCAGTTCTCCACTAAAAAAAAATCTGCTTCTTAGTGTGTATGCCTTGCCTACTCATCCTTAACCCTCATGCTCTTCACGCTTTCAGGCAGTTGGTGGCTATTAAATTGAAAAATAATTTTTTTCAGTAATTTGTCTCCTCACTTTACCTGCTGTACCTCACCCCTCCATTTTAACCTCTCGATCTCTACTCCTCCATGTACTTTCCCCAAGATCCTCAAGATCTCAGCTCTCTCTAACTCACCTTTGTCTACATTATCTCTCTCTCAATGTACCGATATACCTGGCTCAACTTAATTTGTCTCTACCACTCTCCTGACCATGACCTTCTCTCTATCAATCTCTATGCCTATACCCATATAGATCACTCTAGATCTCTCTCTTCAATTCCCTCTCTACTTCGTCCTCCTCTCTGTAACTCATAGCACTCTTTCCATCTGACCTCCATGTATCTGGCCTCCATCTATTTCACTTCACATCTCTAGCTTTACCTCACCTCTCTATCTCTCTTCATGTCTGTACTACCTTCTCTCTCTCTCTCTCTCTGTACCGACTTCCTGGCCTTTCTCTACCTCTCCACTCTTCATCACCTCTCTATTTCATTTCTCCCTGTACCTCACATCTCCCTCACTATCTCACCTCTCTATACCCTACCACTCTATTTCCCACACCTACCCTCTCAATTTCCCTCACCATTAGTTCTTTACTTCACCTCTCCACCTCCTCTTTCTCTCATTCCATCTCTGTCCCCTCTTCCTTTACCTCGCTAAATGTTTTTCACCTTTCTGGCTATCTCCATTTCTCTGCCTCCCCCCTTTGTCTCTATCATCAACTACTCTTCTTCTCACACTCCGTCTCTTTCTCTCTCACAAATACATATTTCTCTCTGGACAACCTCTGCCATTTCAACTCATCCCCCCCTCAACCTCAACTATCTCTAACCTCTTTGTTTACAGATATCTCTACATCACCATCTCTTCCTCTTTTTCTATCTTACAACTCGTTACCTTTATATAAACCTCATCTCTCTCTATTCCATGTTTGTCTCTCAACTACCTCTTTTTGCTCTACACATTTCCAGCATTTCTCTTGCTATCTTTCTCCCTTCTCCACTTTTGTTGACCCGCTTTTCTATACCACTTCTCATTTTGCTCTATACATTGCATCTCTTTGTTTTACCTCAAGTCTCTTTGTCTTTGTCTGCCTCTCACTGCAGTTACCTCTCTCTAATTCACCCCTCTCTCTCTACATCATGCTCTTTCGACCATTCTTTATCTTTGTATCTGGCTACCTGATCTTTCTTTATTTACTTTACTTATCTCCCTATATCTTTCTACATCACCTCTACCTCCACACACTTCTCACTCAACTTCATGTCTCTTTATTCTCTTAATGTCTCTGGTCATCTCATGTATCCTGCCTCATTTCCCTTCCTTTTTATTTCCTTTCCTCATCAAGGTCCTGAGTAACTGTCTAGCTAGAAAAGCACACACATATAAATAGAAGAGGGATAAGTCAGGGACAAAGACACTGGGAAAAACCTACCCATATTTTACCAACGGGATAGTGAAAATCCTCTGAGCACTGCCTTAATTTTCAATGTTGCAGAAAGAATGGCAGTATTCAAGGGGAACATTTTTGTGATTACAAATATTCGGTAACTATAGCCACAATTTCAAGCACTATGTGCATATGTCTTACTTTAATATATATATATTTTTTTAATTTAAATCATGTAGCAGACACAGAGCATAAACACAAAATACAGTCAGCAAAATGAAAAATATTGTAGAATCAGAACAGCCAATTCATTAAGGTTCAAATAACACATGATAAGCAATCTTTGAAACTTATTTTGAAAAGCTGTGTCATCCCCCTCTCCCAATAATGCAAATTTTTTCTGAATCGTTTTAAGAATCTGTTTTTTCCCCCATATAAATGTTCACATACTTTAACCCTATGCATTTTTGTGATCCATTGATCTAGTGTAGAAATTACGTCAGACTTCCAATTTGCTAATAATAATGACCTTGCTACGAGGGTAGAAATAAAAAAGAATGGATGTTGTCCAATGGATACATTGGTGTCCTGAGTCATAATACCATATAAAGCCCTGAGAGTGTCAGCCAATACTTTATTTTGCAGTTTTGTGCTAATTTCTGTGAAAATCTGCTGCTAAAATTGTTTTTTTTTAGTACAAGTAAATATTTTGTGAAACCAATCTGCGTTCCCCTGTGGGCACCTAAAATATGCCGATGACGCCCCGGAATGTATTTTATTAATCGCTTTGGTGTATAGTAAAGCAGACATTTACTAAAAAACGCTATCCTTCTATAATTGGCAGACCGAATAGCCTTAGAGCTCAGAGAGTTGTAAAATTTCTATTGGGGTAGATCCATTTTACAGCCTTTTAAAGAAGCGGTTTTATTCAGAAAACTGGTAAGTAGGTTATCCCCAATGCTTAGATATAGAAATGTTATACCAATTTCCTACACCACTTAGTCCGGATAGAAAATAAGCCTTACTAATTTTCGCAGCTAATGAATGAATGTCAGTATTAAAGCCTGCGCAGAAATGCTTAACTTGTGTGAAACTAAGCAAAAAAAAAAGGTGATTGCTAGATTATTCCTAATTAAAGTCTGCCATTAAATACATTCATTATTTTCATAGAAATCTCTCAACCACCGAAATCCCAAATTGGACTATAGACTTAGAGTTTTGGTACCTAGATGTAGTCTGGAGGAGTACAATCCATCAATTTCAGATGAGGGTGAAGCCAAGGTACTTTATACTTATCCCCAATTCTTTTAAATTGGTCCATTACGATCTGAGGTGTCTTATACCTACACGTCTAGGCTAGTCTGGGGATTTTAAAAAAAGCAAAAAGATCGATTTCAGAGATGCTTAGCATGTGATTTAAATAAAAAATTCCATCACTCAATATGTTTCTTTGGCTCTCACAAGCCTGATAGTAGGTTTTTAACCTTGGAAGTGCCAACCTCCCATCCTCCAAATCCAATTGAATAGCCTGAATTTTGAGCCTCTGCTTCCTTTCTTTCTAAATAAAGTATCGTATTTTGGTCTCGATTGCATCAAAAAAGGATTGTGAAACTTTAATCAAAATATTGGTGAATAAAAATAATGGTAAAATGTTCATTTGTATCAGAGCAACCCGACCTACAATTGTCAGTGGGAGATATTGCCATTTCTTTAATAAATCGAGCACTCTAGAAAGTCTACGATTGTAGTTTAGTGTGAACTGATCCTCGAATTTTGAAGTGTGTTAAATTCCCAAATATCTGATGAGGCGAGTTGGACTGTAATGGGCCTTCATAACTATGGGTAGAACATCTGGAGAACAGTTACAGTGAAGAGCCTCAGATTGTGAATGGTTGATCTTGTAGCCACCTATAAGTGTAAATTTGTTAATCTTTGTAAAAGAGTGCTTAATATTAATAGCATAAAGTTTAAGCTTAGCCACTCCCTTTACTGGGGGACTAATATTTGGAACTTTACAAATCGCACAGGCTAAGGTTCGATAAACAAGGATAACAAAATGATTGACATTGGACATCCTTAATGCCTCCCTCGCCGGATAGTGACCTCCCCTGCTGGTCTATTATTAATGATTATATAAGCCTTTGCATTAGAATATAGTTCTCAAAGTATCCAAGTGAAACTTGGAAGAAAAGCTATTTCAGAAGAATAGCAAAAAGAACCTCCCATTGGACCAGGTCAAACACTGTTTTTTTGGTGTCTAACATTATAATCATTGCCTTAGTTTTCTGTATTGTGAAACAATCAATTGCTTGAGTCAAGTAATTTGTGTTGGTCGTTATTCTCCTTCCAGGTAAAAGAAAGTTTTGATCTTTATGGACGATTGATTGTTTTACCAATGCTAATCCAATGATTTTGGTTAACAAACTGTAGTTGCTATTGAGCAGACTAATCGGACGATAGGCGTGTAGATCTTTGCCAGATTCATTTTTTTTATGAAAGCTAATAATAACGGATTCTGTAAACGTACTTGAAATTGCACCGCATGAAAGAATCTGGTTAAAGAGCCTGACTAGACATATATTTAGCTGGAGGGAAAAGATTTTATAAACTTCTACGGGTATCTCGTCCTTACCACAAGCTTAAGCACTTGGTAAAAACGTAACCGCTTGCTGCACTTCGGTCACAGTTACTTGAGAGGTCATAATAGCTTTCTGATCTAAAAATATTGTTGCCATAATAATGCTATCAAGCCAACTTTTGATGGTCTCTGAAGGGGGGTATAAGAATCCCCACAATGCTTTGAATAGTGCCCCTTAAAGGCATCAGCTATTGCTTAAGGTTGAAAAATTGTTGTACTTGTCTCAGGATCTAAGATCATCTTGATTGCATTATTTTTACTTTTGAATTTTGCTAACCAAGCAAGATATTTGGCCATGTGCTCATTCTCTTCATACCTTTTTTGAAGGTATGATTTGTGATTTAGAATTTCCTCTGATGTAAAATAATCTTTGAAGTTGCATCCTACCTGGGCTACCTCTCTTCTTGTTTCCACAGAGAGGGTAAGAAAGAATGCCATAGTAGCCTGACTTGAGGCAGTCTGCGGATGAATGCATTTCCCCTTTTCCAGCTGGTTCTGATTAGTTTGAAAAGCAATGACCTCTCCCCTGAAAACATTTTTCAATGCTTCCTAGACCGGGAAATCGGGAACCCGAATCAATATTGCTTTCTAAAAATTCATCCAGAGTGTGGCATATTGGTTCTACACAGATTTCTATAGTTAGTAATGTTTTGTCAAAGATCCATCTGGATCTCTGCAACTCTGGTGCTGGTGAACAAATATCTGAGGTAACTTCCGAATGGCCTGAGAATGCATTGACAATTATTCGGTCTGATCGCTAGAGAATGTATGAGATATTAGAAAGAAATCTATACGTGAAGCTGAATTATATCTTTTGGAATGGCAGGTATATTGTCTTGTTTTTGGATGGTCAATACACCAAGGATAAGCCAATGCTAAATCTAGTTTTCTTAAACGAAGTCTCTTCATAGATTTAGGTTTATGCTGACGTTTATCAAAACGAGATAAATCTAAGGCAATTTTTGGCAGTAAATTGAAATCGCTCTCTAATACTAGAGAGCCAGGCGTTTCTTTTGCAATACTGTATATAGCTTCTAAAACTGAGGTTGAATCCTCTATAGGACCATAGTAGCTCTCAAAATTTTCAAATCGCTTTTGAATTATCATTTTCACCCAAATCCATCTGGTGCCTGGATCGCTTATTACCCCAAATATCTTGCATGATAGCTCTTTAACAATAAGTATTGCTACCCCTCTAATTACAGCCTGTGATGAAGCAAAAATATATGCTGAATGTAGCATGGTGTAGATAAGGGAGAATTATTGGCTTTAAGATGCGTTTCCTGAAATAATATTATCCTCGCTCTTAATGATCTAAATCGAGCTAAAATCGCCCGAAATGCAATCCTATTATTTAAACCATTGGCATTGCATGATATGATTCTAGGAGCCATATCTTACAATTAAAAGAAAAGATTTTGAGGAAATGGCTGGTTATTACAAAATCTATAAATGCTGCTACACTATTTTTGATACCCTCCAAAAAACTCTCATCCCCTTCCTTCCCATCCCGCCCACCCCATCCCTGGTATCCCTCCTCCCCCCTGAGAGTCACACCTGCCCCGGACTCTGAGCAGGAGTCTGCTCCAACCCTCCCTCTCCCCCCTGCCCCTGTCTGGGTGCCCTGGATTTGCACCCATAACTGTTCTATACTGGGAACTCTCGCCACCGCTCGTAACAACATAATTACCCATCTTAATAAACGTTATAATAGAGAACATCCCCAAAAAAGGAGAAAAGAAATTTGAATGAAAGGGGTAGGAGAAAAGGGAGAAGAAGAAAAAGAAGGGTCTCAGAAAGGAAACATTTCAACCCTCTAAATGCTTCACTGTAATGCCATTGCTTTTAGAATGTGATCTTAAAAGTTCTTAAGAATTCCTTTCGTCTTTCCCCTTCTGAATAATGGAGTGGAGAAGTTCATTGGCCTGTTCCACTGAGGTGAAGATACGAAAATGTCCCTCAAACAGTACTTTAAGTTTGGATTGCTGAGCCAGATCAGCCTGTATTCCCAGTTGTTTGAAGGAAACACTCAAAGGTTTCAGTTCTCACGACAACGTACAGTGGCCACTGACAGATCGGTAAAAATATTAAATGCAAAGTTGGCTGATGTATGGAAAACCTTTCTTTGGACAGTTTCTGAAAGGATCTTCTCTTTCAACCGATAGTCCCCAAAATTAACCACAAAGGTACGGGGATACCTAGCGTTTGTCTTACTTTAATATTAGTCCAATAAACAACACACAACTCACGCTTAACAATGGGAATATCAAGTTGGTCAGACACTAAATTCCACACAACATGTTACAAGTAAAAATACTCTAGATACAGACTCAAAAAGAAACAGTTTTATTAATGATTATTCAAACCCTTTTTCCATACTACTGGGATAAAGGACATTTTTTTTGTAGTTTTATATACCGCGAACTTGGTATCAGAGCGCTTTACATGAGCACCAGTTTTGTTACAGACAGACACATTCATTTTTGTTGGGCACGGGGAGATTAAGTGATTTGCCCAGAATCACAGGATGTTGAGCGTCGTTGCTGAGACTCGAACCCGGTTCCCCAGATTTGAGGTGACCGCCCTGGCCGTTAGGCTACATCCTCTCCCCAGTTTAAGCTTTTGGCTGTTTTTGTCACCCCTGTTTCTGAAGGTTTATCATATAATTAGATATTGTTCGGCATTACAAGAGCTTGTATGAGCTGAAAATAGGTAATAATTTCACAAGTGCTACAAAAAAGGCCCCCAACACAAATATATGTTGTTTTTAATATATAAATGATGACATTTGATGAGGTACTATATACTATGAATGTTGCATCCTAACCTCACTTATATGAGATGCTTACATTTTTGTACTATTTTGAACAGTAAAATGGCAGGTGTAGAAATTCAAACCGAACATACCGAGGTCTCCATGTCAGAATAAAGCACAGTGCACTGTATTCTTTTTTGCAAATATTAACAGACTGCGAAGAAGCGCTTGATTTTATCCATTTTGCGAAAACATAATTTTAGACAATATAAACCAGCTACAATATTCCTTCAACAACTCTCCACATTAGAAATCTGCTTAGCCTTGTCAACTTTTATATGGTAATCTGTTAAATTATGTAAGAAAAAAACAACCAGCTGATGAGAATATTTTTACTCAAGTATTCATGGAGAAATTTGATCTCAGTTGTGTATTGTTTTTACATTGTAATAGTTCATATTTTTAACATCTAAGCTTGTTGTATATATATGAATTTGAGATTTTATTGTGGGTTTTATTCATCTTTGCTAATGTATTATGAAATGTATTTTGAATTGTACTTTTATGGTTTTAATGTGAAATTGAATAAATCTGCTTTAATTAACCATACCGAGGTTGATTGCAATCTCTGGTCGTAGTTTTGATGCCTCCGCCACATGTTCTTGTGCATGAACTAGAAGATCCCCACGATCCCCATTGTCCATCCACTTGTCGTGTTTCCATTGCTTTGTCTACACAAAGTCCATGATGGCAATGCTAGCAAATGAAAAAATAAAAATAAGACAAAAATAATGTTACAATAAAATACAAAAGGCTATTAAGATTAGCATTGGTGTTTAATCATCTAGGTCGGTGGTTTTTAGCCTGTGGTCCGAGGACCCTTGGGGGTCCACGAGGCCTATTCAGGGGGTCTGCGACTGTGTAACCAAATTTAATAATATTAAAATTAAAACATTAAAATTAATAAAGTAAATACAAATAAAGAAGCAAAATTGAAAATGTGAAAACTGTTTCTATATTTGATTGAGACTTAAATGCAAAAAATTCTATACTTGAGCATTTGTTTGGTGTATACTTGTTTTTGTATTTTTTTGTATTGTTTAGTAGTTCAAATTATAAAAATTACTCAGACTAGGGGTCTCTAGCTTCCAATATGACACAATGAGGGTCCCCGGATTCCAATAATGATTAAATGGGTGTCCACAGAAGTTGGAAGGTTAAGAACCACTGATCTAGGTTGTTAGTTCATCACAGACATATATGCAGCCATGTTCAAACAGTAAGCTCATGTGACATGCTGTGAATTGATGGCAAATAAAATTAACAAGCCAAATGAATATTACTCTTTGTTGAAACCAAACTTTATCTTAGTCACACAAATACCGTTAAACATTCTATTACTTTCAACTTAATTTCCCTCTCACCACTCATTTAAATGCAAGTCATCTTGGTAAATAAATAATTTACAACATTTTTGTCAAGATTGCAGAATTTTGCAAACAATTAAATCATGCAGAAAAAGTTCCTCGGCAATCCCAGAGAGCCTTTGTAATTCTGCGTGCCATACAGAGTGCGAGTTGCCATTGATGTAATGTCTCCAAAACCCCATCACATCAACAGGAAGACACGTACTCCAGGACTGCAATGCAAGTAAATGATTTATTAGGCAAAAACAAGAAAACACCCTCCACGTTTCGGCCCAGCAGCCATGCTCACATGTCTCAAAATAATTTTATGTGTACAAAATACAGCTGGTGAAGCAGAAACAACTGCAACAGCATACTGCAATACACCAATAGTACAAGGTAGATGAGCTATCCAGAGCCTCCCTCTCTGCCAATGACAATATATTAACTTCACTACAAAACGGGGAGACAAGAGGAAGAACAATGAAGGGGCCCGCCCTCCTACTCGTTGATTTACAAAAACAAAAAGAAGGCCCGTCCATTCTGAAGTGAGATAATCCTCCACAGAATAGAACCCTTTGGTTTTCCTATAAAACCCTCACCCACCAGGGTATCCCCTTGGTGGCATGCTTAATCATTGGGTTCTTCCCATTCCGCTGCGGAACACGGCATGCTGCGACCTGCGAGATTCGCGGGAGTACTGAGTGGTATATTATAATGATGGAAGTGAACAGGAGTCAGTGGGGTTTTGCGTAGAAGGTTTAAAATACCTGCCTGGTAGGTTAGTAAATAGAATTTAGCGGGGATGGTGACATACTCAAATATTTTTTATCTGGCAGAACGCATCAATAATGTATCTACAAGAAAGCTGGGCTTGTGATTCTTTTGTGTTTGGTGTCCATTATATATTTGCTAAATTTTAATCTTAATTGCTTTGATACTTCTACATATTTAACAGATTTTCCTTAAGTTAAGCCTGTCTGCGCTGTGCCATAGGTACCAAGCGATACAAAAGGGGATGATGGACGGAACGTTTGAGCCAATCAAACACTCACCCCCAGTCAACTGATCTGGGTTTAATCCATCATCATTCTTTAGCTCACTCCACCACCCCAGTTCAGACATGGCCATATGCAAATCAGTCTGACCCTGTGCCTCATGGGAACAGTCCAGCCCGAACTGCCAAGCCATGTCTTCCCTGGACCGGAAACAAGCATCCTAGGACCGGTTTCTGGCATTCCAGCCGTCATCAGCCAGGCTTGCTTGAATCCAGTGGCAAAGTGAGCAAGGGACCCACGTCTGGGCATACCCCGCCAACTTAGGGCGAACAAAGCGATACAAAAGGGGATGATGGACGGAACGTTTGAGCCAATCAAACACTCACCCCCAGTCAACTGATCTGGGTTTAATCCATCATCATTCTTTAGCTCACTCCACCACCCCAGTTCAGACATGGCCATATGCAAATCAGTCTGACCCTGTGCCTCATGGGAACAGTCCAGCCCGAACTGCCAAGCCATGTCTTCCCTGGACCGGAAACAAGCATCCTAGGACCGGTTTCTGGCATTCCAGCCGTCATCAGCCAGGCTTGCTTGAATCCAGTGGCAAAGTGAGCAAGGGACCCACGTCTGGGCATACCCCCGCCAACTTAGGGCGAACAAAGCGATACAAAAGGGGATGATGGACGGAACGCTTGAGCCAATCAAACACTCACCCCCAGTCAACTGATCTGGGTTTAATCCATCATCATTCTTTAGCTCACTCCACCACCCCAGTTCAGACATGGCCATATGCAAATCAGTCTGACCCTGTGCCTCATGGGAACAGTCCAGCCCGAACTGCCAAGCCATGTCTTCCCTGGACCGGAAACAAGCATCCTAGGACCGGTTTCTGGCATTCCAGCCGTCATCAGCCAGGCTTGCTTGAATCCAGTGGCAAAGTGAGCAAGGGACCCACGTCTGGGCATACCCCCGCCAACTTAGGGCGAACAAAGCGATACAAAAGGGGATGATGGACGGAACGCTTGAGCCAATCAAACACTCACCCCCAGTCAACTGATCTGGGTTTAATCCATCATCATTCTTTAGCTCACTCCACCACCCCAGTTCAGACATGGCCATATGCAAATCAGTCTGACCCTGTGCCTCATGGGAACAGTCCAGCCCGAACTGCCAAGCCATGTCTTCCCTGGACCGGAAACAAGCATCCTAGGACCGGTTTCTGGCATTCCAGCCGTCATCAGCCAGGCTTGCTTGAATCCAGTGGCAAAGTGAGCAAGGGACCCACGTCTGGGCATACCCCGCCAACTTAGGGCGAACAAAGCGATACAAAAGGGGATGATGGACGGAACGCTTGAGCCAATCAAACACTCACCCCCAGTCAACTGATCTGGGTTTAATCCATCATCATTCTTTAGCTCACTCCACCACCCCAGTTCAGACATGGCCATATGCAAATCAGTCTGACCCTGTGCCTCATGGGAACAGTCCAGCCCGAACTGCCAAGCCATGTCTTCCCTGGACCGGAAACAAGCATCCTAGGACCGGTTTCTGGCATTCCAGCCGTCATCAGCCAGGCTTGCTTGAATCCAGTGGCAAAGTGAGCAAGGGACCCACGTCTGGGCATACCCCCGCCAACTTAGGGCGAACAAAGCGATACAAAAGGGGATGATGGACGGAACGCTTGAGCCAATCAAACACTCACCCCCAGTCAACTGATCTGGGTTTAATCCATCATCATTCTTTAGCTCACTCCACCACCCCAGTTCAGACATGGCCATATGCAAATCAGTCTGACCCTGTGCCTCATGGGAACAGTCCAGCCCGAACTGCCAAGCCATGTCTTCCTGGACCGGAAACAAGCATCCTAGGACCGGTTTCTGGCATTCCAGCCGTCATCAGCCAGGCTTGCTTGAATCCAGTGGCAAAGTGAGCAAGGGACCCACGTCTGGGCATACCCCCGCCAACTTAGGGCGAACAAAGCGATACAAAAGGGGATGATGGACGGAACGTTTGAGCCAATCAAACACTCACCCCCAGTCAACTGATCTGGGTTTAATCCATCATCATTCTTTAGCTCACTCCACCACCCCAGTTCAGACATGGCCATATGCAAATCAGTCTGACCCTGTGCCTCATGGGAACAGTCCAGCCCGAACTGCCAAGCCATGTCTTCCCTGGACCGGAAACAAGCATCCTAGGACCGGTTTCTGGCATTCCAGCCGTCATCAGCCAGGCTTGCTTGAATCCAGTGGCAAAGTGAGCAAGGGACCCACGTCTGGGCATACCCCCGCCAACTTAGGGCGAACAAAGCGATACAAAAGGGGATGATGGACGGAACGTTTGAGCCAATCAAACACTCACCCCCAGTCAACTGATCTGGGTTTAATCCATCATCATTCTTTAGCTCACTCCACCACCCCAGTTCAGACATGGCCATATGCAAATCAGTCTGACCCTGTGCCTCATGGGAACAGTCCAGCCCGAACTGCCAAGCCATGTCTTCCCTGGACCGGAAACAAGCATCCTAGGACCGGTTTCTGGCATTCCAGCCGTCATCAGCCAGGCTTGCTTGAATCCAGTGGCAAAGTGAGCAAGGGACCCACGTCTGGGCATACCCCCGCCAACTTAGGGCGAACAAAGCGATACAAAAGGGGATGATGGACGGAACGTTTGAGCCAATCAAACACTCACCCCCAGTCAACTGATCTGGGTTTAATCCATCATCATTCTTTAGCTCACTCCACCACCCCAGTTCAGACATGGCCATATGCAAATCAGTCTGACCCTGTGCCTCATGGGAACAGTCCAGCCCGAACTGCCAAGCCATGTCTTCCCTGGACCGGAAACAAGCATCCTAGGACCGGTTTCTGGCATTCCAGCCGTCATCAGCCAGGCTTGCTTGAATCCAGTGGCAAAGTGAGCAAGGGACCCACGTCTGGGCATACCCCCGCCAACTTAGGCGAACAAAGCGATACAAAACGGGATGATGGACGGAACGCTTGAGCCAATCAAACACTCACTTTGCCACTGGATTCAAGCAAGCCTGGCTGATGACGGCTGGAATGCCAGAAACCGGTCCTAGGATGCTTGTTTCCGGTCCAGGGAAGACATGGCTTGGCAGTTCGTGCTGGACTGTTCCCATGAGGCACAGGGTCAGACTGATTTGCATATGGCCATGTCTGAACTGGGGTGGTGGAGTGAGCTAAAGAATGATGATGGATTAAACCCAGATCAGTTGACTGGGGGTGAGTGTTTGATTGGCTCAAACGTTCCGTCCATCATCCCCTTTTGTATCGCTTTGTTCGCCCTAAGTTGGCGGGGGTATGCCCAGACGTGGGTCCCTTGCTCACTTTGCCACTGGATTCAAGCAAGCCTGGCTGATGACGGCTGGAATGCCAGAAACCGGTCCTAGGATGCTTGTTTCCGGTCCAGGGAAGACATGGCTTGGCAGTTCGTGCTGGACTGTTCCCATGAGGCACAGGGTCAGACTGATTTGCATATGGCCATGTCTGAACTGGGGTGGTGGAGTGAGCTAAAGAATGATGATGGATTAAACCCAGATCAGTTGACTGGGGGTGAGTGTTTGATTGGCTCAAACGTTCCGTCCATCATCCCCCTTTTGTAGTGCCATAGGTACCAGGCGTTGAGCCCAAGTTGTTGAACCTGATAGGATTTTGGACTTATTACTTCCCAACTAAAAACCTAATTTCTTACATTTCTGTTCAGTGGTGGAATCCAGAACTTGTGTTTAGAAACTGCCACTCAGTGTTAAAGGTCAAAATGATAAGTCTCTCTACACAAATGCCAGCGTAAAAATATTTATGATTTTTATGGTCTTGATTGGGTCATTATTGATTTTTTTTCCAAATCAATTTTTCGGTTCAGTTTCTCGCAGCTTAACATTTGTGAATATGGAGATCGATTTGTCTACCCTGGAGAGCCTCAGTATTACTTACTTACTTACACATGCCTACTACCCCTCCTGGGGTATAGGCCATCAACCAGGACTCTCCAGCTATCTTTGTCCTCGACTTTTCTTTCAATCTGACTCCAGGTGTAACCCATCTCCTTGTAGTCAGCCTCGAGGCCTCGAAGCCAGGTGTTTCTTGGCCTTCCTCTTTTCTGTTTGCCTTGAGGGTTCCAGGTGAGGGCTTGCCTGGTGATGTTTGATGCAGGCTTGAGAAGGGTGTGACCTAACCAGTCCCAGCATCTTTTTATGGTTTCTTCATGAGCAGGGAGTTGGAAAGTCTGCTTCCATAGGTTGTTGTTGCTGATGGTGTTTGGCCTGCTCACTTGGAGGATTTTCCTCAGACAGGTGTTGATGAAGGTCTGAACTTTCTTGGTGGTGGTCACTATTGTCCTCCAAGTTTCTCCTCCAAAGAGAACGGCCTCAGCATTGGAGAACTGTAAACTACAACCAAGCAGAGAGGGCAGACGTTGACCACGGATTCCAGGAAGGTTGATTTTCACATTTCCCTCTTGGCCTGAGAGGAGATCCGTCAGCTACAGATGATGATGAGGAAGGGACAACCTGTCTCAAGGAGACTTTTTGTTTGCACCCTCTAGGGCTGGGAGTGATGTGGGTTCAAACAGTCTGACCCATCATAGCTGGCAATCCACCAGCTAGAATACAACAACAAGCAGACAGAGAGGAATTTAAAGGCCAAGCTGCCTTCTATAATCCTGGAGAAGAAGTTGGTATTAGAGTGAAAGGAACTGGGCCTACAGGAGACAAAGACCAGAATGTGATTTGGACAGTCCAAAGGAGATGGTGGCAGCAGAGGCGAGTTTTCTACAGCGGAGTCAAAACCACCATGTTCTCTTAAGATGTGATTCCTAATTATGATTTGGAGGATGACCTAGACAAATAGTTTGCTTCCTATGAGAGGGCAAGGCAGGCAAAGTGCACTGGAGTGCATTGCTATGAGGGTTAATGCCTCCACAGGGGCGTGATACATTCCTAACTCTAAATCAGGAGGGAGCAAAAACTTGAAGGATGGATAGGTGCATATGTTTGGTCCAACCCCTGAATACTATCACAAGATGTTCAGAGACACACACAAAGATCACAACAGGCTTGCAAACGTTTGTAGACATATCTTTGAAAGCACAGAAGGGCTGTGTGAAGGGCAGTGAGATACTGATTTTACATTGTCTATTAAAATTGGTAATGAGTAACTGTTCTTCAGAGTTACCCTAGCATCTAGTGGACTGCAAGCTGACTGATTCTAGAAAGCTTGGAAGGGCAGCCAACATAAGGGTATGCAAAAGGGTGTCCAAGCAATCCCAAGGGCGTGATCCAAGAAGGGGGGCAGGCCCTCAACAGGAAATGGAAAAGAGTAATAAGACTCTAAAAGAGAACTTCTTAGGGACCAAAACATTTGACAACGGAAAACAGTCCCAAATCCCTTCTGGGAAGCAGGAAGGTGGAAACCAGGGGAAAGAAGCCCTTTGAGAAGGGCCAGGTGTCTTGACTGCATGCAGTCAGGGCACAAGAGGGGAGATTCCTCATCTCCACAAAAGTAGGTATTTAAAAGTGTGCACTCTGCAGGGGTGCCCAGTGTAATGCTGGAGGGACAGAATTACCCAGAGGGGTCTACTGACCATGGAGGTGGGCTTAGTGGGTAAGATAGTGATTCTGATGGTGGTAGGAGTCCCTTACAGAGGGTCACATTGAATGGGGTCACTCTCACTGCTCTGACGTATTAATTTGCCATCCAAACCCAGGTAGTCGAAAGAGTGATTTCCCCAGAACAGTATCTACAAAGAGAGGTCTATAGGTTAGCGAATGGCTATAGCAGGGGCATCTCAGCAACCTGGGGACATGTCCGCCTTCGGAGGAATTGGGTAGTTATCCGGAGAAGGGTAGTTGGAGGTACCTACTTGCCCATACCACTCCCACAGCTTGGTAGGGTACCAGTGGTACGAAAACCCAGGTTGCCCCATTCACCGATCTATGGTAGTACTGTTTCTAAGATTAAGGTACAGAGTGAGAAGAGGGAAGAAAGGGGCAGGAGATGGTTTCCATCCACAGTGGGAGAAATAGAAGTACAGGGATTGCCTGCTCTGACACAAGAGAACCCAAAGAATGGCACAGGTGGGGTCACTTCTGACCTGGAAGTGCTGCATGTGTTGTCAAAGAGACAGGAGACTTAGACTAGCCAGAACCCTGGATGACAAAGACAGTGTATCACCCTTGCAGAGAACCATATGTCCACCCTAGAAGACCAAGACAATAAGACAAGTGTTCAGTTTCAAGGTGTCATTTCTGAGATTGTAAAAGTGAGAGTGGAAAAATGTATCTGCAGTGTGAGGGTGTAGGCCCCCACTTTGAGAAGCCTAAGAGGACAGAAGACCTCATGAGCAAGTGGGTCACTCCTTGCCAGCACACAGGGTTGGAGTGATGCCTACCCAAGGCACTGGATTAAAGCATCCACCTGTTACTCGATGTTCAGTGGCCTGGTGCCTGACACTGGCAGTGGCCTCTGTTTGTTGCTTGCCTTTTTATGCAGTGCAGGGCCAAAGTTGAGGACAGATATGTGACCTAGGGGGGGCAGGATGTGCGAAATCACCTTTTTAGCCATGGTGGTACTGTTTTCGTTCTGGGATAAATCTGTGTGTAGGCTAGGGATAGTACTCTTCTAGCTGGGGTCAGCAGATGAGAAAGTTCCCCCTGATTAGGTTAGTTGCTCAGCTGAGCATGACAGAGTGGCAGTACTGTCAAAGCCAGAAAATGAGGGAAAGTGTAAAACTGTTGAGGTGATCCCACAGGAAGTGTATCCGACAGAGTCTAGAACTGTGCACGCCAATGCAGATGGCTTTTCCACATGCCCTTCCGCTTAGACCATAAGAAGTGTCAGGGGAATGGCAATGTTGCTCACTGCCTTTCAGCTTGAGGGGCAGTGTGAGAAAACTCTTCTTTTTGCATGACAGGCAGACCTCAAACTACCAATCTGCTCGCAAAACATCAAAAAGCAAATTTCCAAAGAGTGCAAAGAAGGGGCTCCAGGTTCTAATGCGATCGCACCAGCAATCTTTAAGGAAACTCCATCCTATTAGGCAAACAAGCTGGAACCACTATACAATTTCGCCCTAGATGGTGGCAGAGTCCCCGCCTCATGGAATGGCTCAGTGATCTCACCAATATTCAATGGGGGAGACGGAGGCAAGCATGAGGACTAGAGCCAAGTGGTGCTGATAGACAACAAAACAAAATACTTCACAGGAACCATTCTGTAGGAATTACAGACATGGTCTGAGGAAAATCACATAATCCCAATGAACAAGACTGGTTTCACCAAGCACACGTGGTCAATAACTTGCATCATGGCCCTCGCCCTGCTGAGTGACTTTGCAATGTCTTACAAACAGCCTGTCCATTTGACAGGGAAAGCCGCAGCAAATTATGGTCAAAGCTGGTGGCTTGGAATGTGCCTGGCAGCCTCCTAAGCTCACCAACACATGGATCAGGATTAAACTGAGGGACAGTTTCAGAGTTTCTATGATGATAGCAACAAGTGAAGGACTAAAACAGGGCTGTGTGTTAGCCGCAACCCTGTTTAACTTGTTCCATTCCATTACAAAAAGCTTTATTAGACAACTCATGTCATAAAAGCAGATCACAATAAAAACAAAATGATTTCCAGCCATTAAATACAAATGGTTGCAGGAAGAGCAATAAAACATTTAAGATTTTATGCAACAAGCATAATCAAAGTTAAAAGGGATTATAAAATTAAGAAGAAAGTACATATCACAGTAGGTGTTAAAACGATGGCGCATAAGAAAATGGCAAAGGAAGTTTGTTTAAAAAACATCAGACTCAAACATTTTAAATATGTGTGAAAAGTTAATAAACTACGCACCATTCTCAGAGGTCAAAGACCCAAGTCACAAGTGGGGCTCAAACGTTTTTCAGGTTATGGTGAGAGTACGCAATCTGATTACCCACATCCAGCTCAAGAACTTAGCTACAGCAGTTGCGATACACGGCAATGTGTCAGTGCACAATATTCTAAATGCAACGCTACTCGTTCTGGAGCCCAAAATCCTACAAATTGGCATCAGCCACGCTTTGTGAGGGGCAGCGTAGGCAGGGCATACAAACAGGACATGGGCGTAGGACTCCACCAGTATCTCACAGAAGGGGCATTTACTGTTCCCTGATTTAACCCATTTTGCAGATTATGTTCTTAAAGGCAAAGCTCCCATCTAAATTGGAAGTACAGCTTCCGGTCAAAGGGTTTGGATATAATATCCCAATGCTGCTCCAAGCTAGGCCATGGTTTTACTGCTAGGAAAGCCCCCGTTAGTGTTGAGCTATCACTTTTGCTGAATCTATTGTGGCACACCAGTTCCCAGTATCTTTCCTTAATGATCTCTTTGGAGGGGAATTGGGAACTCATTGGGTTTTCCCACAAGTTTAACATGCCCACATTTAGTAGGGAAGCTCTTACCTCTCGTAGCCAACTAATCTTATGAAAGCTATCAGCCTTGATTATGTCCCAAAGACCTTCAGCGTTTTTTAACAATTCTGGTGTACACCAGACTCTGCGCCAGTACAGAATGGGTCGCAGCCTGGCAAGATCAGCCAATGCTTTCCTGCCTAGATCTTGTAACATTGGTAGTACCGGGGTACTTTGGGGAGAGTAGTGATGTTTTGCAAAAACCTGTTTTCAGCGATGGTTAACTGAGACAGGTTTTCAAACCCCCAGAGTTCCGCCCCGTATAGCACTGAGCTCACTACTTTCATGTTGTAAATTTGTAGGACCAGACTGACTGGCTTGGTCAGGGAGGCATTAAACTCAGTGTATAGAACTCCTGACAATTGTTGATGTTTCAGAGTGGCAGTGTCAGTCTGGCGACCCCATCTCATATCTTTTTGCAGGATAACCCCCAGGTAAGTAAAAGCGCTGACTTGTTCCATTGGCCAACTGTCCAAGAGTATGCCTCCTTTAAATGTTCTGTGTTGGTTGAAGGTCGTGAACTTGTTTTTCGCTACATTAATTTCCATGACTCGTTAAGTGCAAAACTTTTCGAAAAGATGTAAGGCTCGCTGTAGACCGCTCGGGGTTTTGGAAATGATTAGCATATCATCAGCGAACATTAAAATGAGGATTTTGGTGCCGGCGAGAACCGGAGCATTGGTAGGGGCGGATGTTAAAAACTTAGCAATGCCATTTATAAAAAGGGAGAATAATGTAGGGGCAAGGACGCAGCCTTGACACACTCCCTTCTCTACAGGAAAAGGATTGGTGACATTTCCCTGCATGCCTCAGCGAATATGGGCAAAGTTGCCCTCATGGAGGCGGGCAATAAGGGAGAGTAATTCAGGAGGAATCCCCAGCGCCTGCAACACGACCCAGAGTTTGCTACACGAGACCAAGTCAAATGCTGACTTAAGGTCAACGAAGGCAGCATACATGCTGCCCTTACCCAAGACCACAGTCCGCCAATGTATTAACCTAAACCGAAACACCTGGTCAATCGTGCTAATGTGATCCCGAAAGCCAGTCTGTAAGGGAGTAAGAATGTCCTGTTCCTCTATCCAGTCTTGGACCTTGCCTTGCACCAATCGAGCAACCACCTTTTGGATGGAGTCGATTAGGCTAATCGGCGTATAGTTGCCTGGGAGGGATTTATCTCCCTTTTTGTACACTGGGATAATCTCGGTACCTCTACAGGAGTCGTGGACGGGAGCTCCAAGGGCAATCGCATTTGCCAATAACAGGATATACCTATTCCACTTTACCATGTCATGGAGAAAAATAACTTGTTCCTCTCTGCCCTACCTCCATTATTAAACAAAGTCAACAGCCATGCGTGGGAAGAATCTCACGAGCAAATATGCTGTACGCAGATGATTTAGTTCTGGTCAGTAGGACAAGAGTGGGGCTACAATGCCTTTTGGATGTGACCGTTGAATACTCCAAGAACAATTGGCTGACCATAAACATTCCGTCCATCAATTGTTTGTCTTTTGCTTTCTTGCCCTATAAACATGAAGAAAACACATACACTGACATTCCAAGGGAAACAATCAAATAACCACACTTGGCACTTGAAATATGAAAGGGTGGAACCAGCCAATGTGTACAAATACCTCTGAATACTATTCAATTCGAACGGCAGGTTTGCAGCTCAATTAGAAGAAATAAAACGAAAGGGCAAAGCATTTGCAGCTGGGCTTGGCTTGCTGCACAGGAAGATGAATGGTTCTTCGCTCTGCCTGATCCGGCAGGTGGCACAAGCTAAAGTTCTCCCCATGTTGACCTATGGGAGTGAAGCTCTGAGTGGCCAGGACAGCAGGGTACTGGAAAGCACAGTCTCAAAAATCTTTAAGTCTATTTTCCACCTGCTGGGGTGCACGTCTCCTGCACAAATAAGGTTAAAATTTGGCCTGGTAAAGCAAACCTTGGGCAGACAGGGGGCTTTTGATAACTGCTGCCAAAGCCTTAAACTTGCTAAAGTGGAATTCTTGGGCCATCGCCTCTGGCTGGAAATACAGGGGAGGGACCGCTTGCCTAGGAGAGCCTTTCTACAAATGTCACTCACTACCCTTTGGTATCATTGATATGGGCTGCAACTCTGAGCTGCAGCGAGCTGAAAAAATGAAGATAACTAAACACCAAAGCATTGTCTCTTCTGGAAGACAAGCAGTCACTGGCAAGGAGGAGCCATGAATGCCTAACACTCAGTAATTACACAAAGGTATCACTTCAACGGTATTTAGCATTACCTTATAGGAATCACACCAATGAGCAGTTTTTAAAGCTCAGACTGGTGATACTGCCTATATCAAAACACTATCCGCCTTGGAGAAGAAAGGAAAGTGGGGACCTCTGCAGGCTTTGCAGCCAAGCACGAGAGGATATTATTCATGTGCTGTGCCTCTGCACAGCTACCCTGAATGATAGTCAGAAAAGCCTACGCAAAGACTAAGTCAAGAGAGATAGGAACTTTCAGAGAGGCTTCTATTGCGTCCGTCAATCCTAAGGACCTAGGACTGAACTGTGCATTGGTAAAATTTCTCAGGGCAGTGGAGAATAAGGTATCGGCTGTAGGAGGTCAAAAAAGAGACCCAGTGAGTAGGGTGCAGCTCAGCTATTGGGGCACTTCTGGCACTAACTAAATGGGGGTTTTGTAAGGGCTTTACAAAACCTAGGTACAGTTGCACTTTCATATTGCGATCACTAATTGCGACATCAATAGTAAGAGTTGGATAGAGTACACAGATCAGAGATTAAATACTTTGCTGCTGACTGTCATTAATGCACTTTAAACTAACCTCTCTTGCACAGCATGCCTCCTTTATCGGCGAAGAGCACTAGCACTTTTCCATATAGTTCTAGTAGCCACATACCACCTCCCCTCTTTTATATCTCTGCATTTAGGCTTCAGACGAACGGTCAGGAAAGCCAAGTTAAAATAACTGGTGGTTTTAATTGGCTCTAACTTAGCACAAAGTCTTGGTCTATTGCGATTTTAACAATGGAAAATCTATCTGCAGAATTGCACACTGTTTTATTAATGAACAGTTTCAACTAAAAACGGGTAAATGATAGATCGTCGATGTCTTATTGCTGTAATTGATGGATTTTACTGTACTGGTGAAATATTTGTATTGCAATGGTTTTAATTAACTATGCAAATAAACTTGTTAAACCTAAAAAACGTAAACTTCTCTTTGCATGGTCACACCTATATTTTGCTGACTGATATTGCTGGTTTTTGAACTCTGCACACTGGGGCACTGCTGACCAGTTATGAGTATATGTGCTCTGACCAACAAAACATAGTAAAACTTGCCCAGTCCCATCAGCATATTTAACTTTAAAGTAAGGCCATAATATGTGGTGCTGGAAATACCCCCCTTGCATGGTAGTTAAATGTTGTCTATGGACTACAGCACATATTGTGCCATTTACTAGGCTGTCAAGGAAACATGACTTCGGAGCGTCATAGCTTTTAAACCTGCATGCAAACCTGCCAAATAACTCTTTTTATTGAAAGGAACATGCTTTTAAATATTATTTAAGTCATCGTTAAATAGGCCTTGCAACCCACAAGATAGGGTGCCTAGCATTTGAAATTGGAACATGTAAGAATTCATGGTTGGCATGATCAGTACAGTAAGGAGCCCCCAAAAGATATACTCACTGTATAGGGCTGTAGCGGTTTCAATGAGGAAAACTAAAGTGCAATTAAAATACTATTTTTTGGTAACTTTCATTTGAAATAAGTTACAGATTCAATTCAACCTCTATTACTAATATTTAATCAAATAAAATTCAATGGTGAAGTTGGATTTCTAATAAATATACAGGAATATTAACTTTTAAAATGACAGGCTTTGCCTGACTGAAGCACCCATGGGCTAATTAGCATTAGATTGCCTGAAGCAGCTCTACCTGTCAGTGCTTTCCCCCTGATAAGGTGTGAAAACTGCTCCTAGAGCAGAAACTCTGTTGTGGGCCTTGTGGCAGGAAGACCTCGGTGTGAGGTATGTGACTCATCCTCTTTTAGGAAAGGCAATCGGGATGGGTCAGGAACTTCCTTAACTTGAGTACTCGTTCATAGCCACCATATAATCTGGACTTGGACCAACTATAGCCAGCCTGACCCCATTCCAGTAGAGACAAAGCTAGTGCCAGAACCAGTTTGGAGTGGTTTAGGAGGAGGGGGCTACTAATTTCCCTAGACATAACTTTTACTGTGCCTCCTGCATCCTCCTGGTGCAGAAAGGTTCTGCTGTGTTGGATTTCACAAAGAATAATGCACTGTAGAATAGTTTGCATTTATGCAGGAACTTTTTACCCATTGGTCAGAAAGTGTCAGGGAGTCATGCCTTCCCCCGGCTAGTGATTTCTACAAAAGTGACATCTCACCCATAGCTCATCAGAATACATCTAGACCTGTGAATATACAGAAGAGAATGGGACTTGGTGTCTGTGACTTGTGTGGAGACCTGAAGGGCTGGACCTACTCCTCCTTGTACCCAGAACTCAAAGGATCAGTTGGCTGACTTCCATTTAAGCTACAGGGACATGAAAAGCTAGAAGAGGCCTTCTCTTAGAGTGACCAGTAGTAAGCGTCCCTGGACTGGACTGTGATGGAGGGGTCCTTAATTGTACAAGTGCTATTCACAAAATTAAACATACACATTAGTAAATCTACACAATTGAGTAACTTTACTACTTTTGGTTATTCACCGCTTACGAGTGTAAAGCTATTGAAAAGTGTGGACTCGCATATCCCCACACACTGAATTCAGGGGTAGGGCCTATTTTAATTTAGTGGTAGCAGTAGTAATAACTTTATTGTATAAGTCATTGGTTACAATATATCCTAAAACCAAGAAAATCTAATATCCCATTGTAAAAATTCAGATGCAATACAAATATAAAAGCAAACAATTGTTTACATCAACTAATAGATTATACTACCGACTCTGGCTAGCTTGTTTAAGATAAAAATAAGATTGATCAAATTTGATAAGATTGCTGAATAAAAGAATTACTGTGAACATTCAAAAACAAAGGTTTACAGCCTCTTCTGTTATCCCCTCCCCTTTATAAAAATACAAATACAATACGATAATAAAAAAATCAGACAGTTATTTACGTCGACTGATAGATTATGCTACCGACTCTAACTTGTTTAAGATAAAAATAGGTTGAATCAAGGAATTTCATTAGATTGACGATAAAGTAGTTGCTATGAGCATTAAAACAAAAATTGATGGCCTCGTCTATTATCCTCATGTTAGATTCACGAAAATATTTCCATAGATACTTCTTCTGAATGGCCAAGATCTTTGCACATAGGCAAATGATATGTCCTATTGACTCATCCTTATAGCCACATAGCCTACATCCCAATAAACCACGGCAGGATGTATTCCAAGATCCTTCAAATTGGGATACACATTAATCTAAATCTCAAAAATGTCCTTTTTACATGACCTTCCAGATTTGAGCTAATATATGGTTGTCATACAGTGGCATAAAGTTCTAAAACCAAATGCACATGTTTGTATTTCCGTGATGCTTGGTAGTCTTCCTCCCGGCTGCTGGCTAATAGAAAGTTCCTAATTTGTCTCTTCCGAATGCATTTGGGCATATCGCTAAGAATAGTTAGCTGGGGAAGCTTTTGTACCTCCAGTGAGCCCTTTAATGTCAAGAGGTTCAGGCTCCTCTTTATATCCAAGCTTGTACTCAGCTCATCAAAAATGAGCTGCTTGATGGAATCTGTATTGACTCGGCTGCAACAACATACATTATGTATTATTGTGGCCATATAGAGTGCTTGAAATTATAGAATATCCAGTTTGAGACATAGCATACTTTGTGGGGTTGCTTTCCGAAGATTGACCAAGGATCATACCGCTTGCGTGTATATGGCGTTCATGAACTAAATAGTTTCTAAATTGAAAATCTGTGATCTGTACAGCAATCATGAAGTTTTATTTTGCATTTTACACTTTGATTGGCTGGTGAATTGCCCTTCCTCCATAGATTCTTGCTAACTTCTTGATGGGGTTGATTTACTACTTCAACTTTAATTTATCATTTATGTTCACACTGAGATACTCATAGGTTCTTACTTTGTCAATTTGTGCCGAGCTTCAGTATTTTTAGTTTATTGTGTTTCCCGAAGCACATTAGTTTTGTTTTTGTTTGATTGACAAGGAGAAAGTTCTTCATATTACATTTGTGGAGACTTGATAATTGAATTTGAAGGCTACTGGCAGTTAGTGAAAAGATTACCAAATCATCTGCATAACCCAGAGATGTTACGGGATGTTTCCCTAATTTTGGTGATATACCGTCTTTATGATCCAGATTGATGTTAAGATCGGAAATAAAAAGGGGCAACAAAAGGGGCAACAATATGCATCCTTGGTTTAGACCATTCTGGGTATAAATTTTTGGTGAGGGAATTTCCGTCTGATATATCTGTAACCATGTGTCTTCATGAAACGCCTTAATAAGATGGAGAAGAGAATGGTCAATTTCCCAGTTTAGCAGCTTGGACCAAAAGAGAGAATGTTTGACTGTCAAAGCTAATGCAGTAATCAATATTGCAGACATATGAGAGCTGTCTGTCGATTGCATTCTGAGCCAACATTGTAAAAGTTGTGATGTCATCGATGGTAGTGCAACCGGCATGAAAACCGGACTGATGAAAAGTTACTAAGCTCTTTTTGGTGGCCCAATCACGCAATATTTGGAGCAGATATTTTGCAAAGAACTTTCCATCGCAGTCTAACAGGGCAATAATTCTGTAGTTCCCTGGAAGGGCTTTATCTCCTTTTTTGTGGATCGGATGGATAATGGATCCTGTCAAAGATGAAGGTATAATACCGGACTGCAAAATTCTTGAAAACACATCATATAAGTAGGAGCTCCAAAGGGTTAAATCATGTTTCATAATGATAATATGCAGGCCGTTTGGTCCAGAAGCCCGAGAAGACAAGCTTTTTGCTATAAGAGATGTGATTTCATCTTGAGCTATACGTAAGGTAGTGATGGAGCAGGGTTTGAGAAAATAAAACCTGCTCGGATTAACTCCTCAGTAACAATTACTAACAGTGTGTGGTGAAAATAACATGCAAAAACACGAAAACATGGGGAAATGCTTTTACGCATGTGTGCACTAATGCATGGTTCAATGCATAAAAAAACTAGGCCGCATCTGTGTTCTGCTTAAAAATAAAAATAATAATAATGCCGATTTTGCACACTAATGCTCTCGCTAGGAAATATAACGTGGGATAGTGCAAATGGTGGGTGGTAAACAGTGAGAAATTATACTTCATGAAATTAATAATGTCTGTGTTTTATTCATCGTAGTAATGTTTGCATGGGCCTACATCCTTGCATGACAATCAAGGGTTACAAAAGAACCAAATGTGAATAAATAAGCTGAAAATCGAGCTCTGAGAGAGAATGGAGAAGGCAATGGCTGATAACCTTCAAGGATTATTGTGTGTCTGCCAAGTAACGGAAGGATGGCCGTGGGACCAAGTGCAAATGTACAAACTTCTTCAGAGGCAGACAATGAAAATGTAGAGATTTGTAACATGTTACTAGTTGGAGGAAGCGTGTATTCATGAGACGTGGTTTACGTAATATTAGAAATGTAAAACAAAGGATGCTGTGAAAACATGGACGAGACTATGGTTGTGTGATAGGACACCCCCTAAACTGACCAATGAGAAACTGAGTTTCTGAAGATGTTGCTACAAGGATGGGTTGGACATGTAGGTTTTATGGTATAGCTGGGGTGCCTGGGGGGAGGTCGGGGTGCATCTTTGGAGAGGCTAGAGAGAGGGAGATCGTCGCTGTCCGTCGGTTTGCTGTATTCAGATTGAGGCCTACCTGTTCTTGTCCTACTCTTTGTTCCCTGAATCTTCTCGGGGAACCCCATCTATTCCCATGGCCAGGGGGTAGATTTTCCACTGAAATACTTGGGTTAGTATAGCTAAAGATCCGTTCTTTGCATAACCATTTGCAAATGTATATCTGTCTCTGAAACTTATGTCTCTTCATCTATCCCCTCCTTCATTGCATTCTGTTCATTATGATTTGAGTTTGACACTTTATTTTTGCCTTGATAAATGTTATCTCTCTGTGATTTATGCATTGTTTGCCTTGTAAAACTGTACATGATGAGCATTTACCTTCACATTATTTGCGATAAATATTATTAACATTACACCGAATTTGTAATTTATTTAGTAGTATAGATAGTTAGTTCTAATTATTACCATCAACTTCTCAACTTATGGTCCATCGACCAGAGGAAAGAGAGTTGATTACAGGTTCAGTTATGTATCCTGTGTGTTAGGACGAGCCTGTAGTTTATGAACAACTGATTTAACTCAAACTAGAAACAGCGCAACAGGGATTTATGTGTGTTGGGTGTATGAGTATGGGCCAGTGATTGTGTTTTATTGATTATCGATCCCTGATTGGTGCTGGATCAGTAGTGTTGATATATAGATGGCTGATTGGTAAGAATGTACATTACCTGCATAGAGAGTTGTAATATGTGTCTCCTACTTGTCGAAAGGAACAATGTAATCATTAGCAGGTCTATAAAAATTTCTCCAACTACTGTCCAAAGGCCAAAATCATTGGGATTGGTTTGATTTAACTGCCTCAATGAGATTTGTCCATGCCATATCATAGTGAACATGTTTTATTTCTTCCAAGCTCTGATAAAATCGTAGTTTGGCATGTTTGATCCGGATGTCACGCCCTGATGAGCGGGTTACTTTAATAATTGTCGTAATACCTTCGGGTAATCCCGCTTTGCATCTTTCATCCTCTGGGTCAGAAGATTATTTACACCAGTCATGCTGGATAAACGTTTTTTACAGCAGATTCCTGATAAAAAAACACAGAACATTCCCTCAAAAGATATCCCAATAGGCTAGCCAATACACAGTTGCGTGATCATTTTCTTTCGGACTTTCTATCAACTGGGTTATAAACTTTTTATGTTTTTAACTGTGATAACTTAGAGGTAAGATTACTGTTCCAACGAGTTATCCTATTATGTATTATAGTTAGAGGTCCGTCAACTATGCTAGTTTTAAAAGGAAATTGATTAAAACTCATTGTTAGTATTGATGGAGCAAGGTTTCAAAAATGAAACTTGCTTGTACGCAATCTTTCTCATAGTATTAATTTATTAAACTTGTATTGTCAAAACTAAACTTTGCATTCACAAACACAAGAGGGACAGAAGCTTGCTTATGTGTTTTACTAATGAATAACGATTGTCTGTAATCCAAAATGTCCGCTAAAGCGCGGGAACCTCAATGCGCATGTCGCAACCTGATCACATGGTGTGACGTCTTTCTTTGCTTGGTGGGAAACTTCTGCTTCTGCGCAGTGTGCACTAAAATGGCCGCTAAATGTTTTCACATGCTTAAGCTTGCTCTCATGTCATTATTAAATTGTCGTTTTCTTAATGCTACTAATGCAGGATAGTATTATAATTAATTGGGAAAAGAGTAGGGAAAGTGGGTATACAGTGAAACTTTTTATTTGTGATTTTAATATTTTCTTCTTACACTTTTAGTAATTCGTAAACTTGGGCCTGGGTTGGTGACTTGAAACTCGAGAGACAGATGGTTCTGCGCATGTGTCCTGTGTGCCTGCCAAGTGAAGTCAACTTGGACGTCTTCCAAGGCCATGACCCATTGGCCGAAGATGCTGTACTTCATGTTTCCGGAGGACAAAAATGATACTTTTCCCCTGTAAAATGTATAACATTTGTCGTGAGACGGGTGGGAAATAAAGTGAATGTATTAATCTGAAGGGGAGGGAACGTAAAGACAATAGGCTTTACAATTTAGGCCAAATCGATATGGTGCGAGAATCCACCCCCTGTCCCTGTCCAATCAGAAGTAGTGGTCCCATATTTTAGCAACATTAAGGGGAGGTACATGGGCGTAGAAGGGTATAATAGAATATAGCATTAGTTAATTAGTCAGAAGTCTTGAAGCACAGGAGAGCGGAGATGCTGACAGGAAGAGCTCCAGACCGCTATGCTGATCGATTGCAGACTGAATCCCTGTCCAGAAGAGGTCCTGAGGAGGGGGCGGCGGAGTCCATTAGAAGGAAGAACGGGAGAATCGAGGAGAAGTCGAGTATCTGAGAGGGGAACGGCGAAGGCGTCGTTGTAGAGAGGTCACCGGTCCTGTCCTGATCCTGGAAGAAGTCTTTGCTCTTCATCCTTCCTGGGTCCTATCTTTTCCAACTCCTTGGCCAAGGGGCTTGGTTCTCGCATTTAGGTAATTATACTGCAACCTTTAGTTGCGTTGCTGTCTCTATCTTCTCCTCTTTCTTAAACACCGTCAATGATTAGCAAAATCATTTCTATGCTTTTTCTTGGGTATTTCAATCAAGTACCGTGTTTTCTGTATTTTACTCTGCTAAATCTTTAGATAAACATTTTAAAACTTCCTGACTCAGTGGTTATTTCAGGATTATGTACTATAATGAATGTCACTCATTTTAAACTTCCCAATTAGCAAAGGATCCATTGGTAAGTTATTACTCTTCAATCAGAAGGTAATTGGTAGCAGGGAATTTCATAAAAGAGTACATCTGACACCCAGCGTAAGTATTAGTGTAGTGTGAATGTATGGGCCCAAGTGAGTATATGTTGTATGAATGTTGTTGGCTAATATTGCGCTGGATCAGTTTTCTGGTAAGCAGAGGACGGTTATGGTTACTTTTTGTTAATTGGGTAATGAGAATTTTATTTGTATTTTTATGAACTAACATCCGCTTATTTTTGAGTTTGGTTATATGTTGTCCAGAATACCCCGGGGTAGGTCAAAAGAATAGCGGGTGGCAAGTGGAAGCCATACTGCAGTGAGGTTATCTGTCAGGCAGAAATAGTACTGAGAAGTTAAGCAGGACTTTCAGTACTCGTTAGGGACTCTATGCGTGTGAGTAATAGCAAAAAGGGTACACTGATAAAAATTTGATGTTATATCACCTAGTAAGGGTAACATTAGAGAAGTAACAGGTACTTCTGGAGCTTGTGTGAAGAGTAGACGGAAGTGTTTTACTCGTAGTGTATGTTTAGTAAACGGAAAGGTTTTACTAAAGTGTGGAAGAAACTATCCTTTTCAAAATTAGTGGAAACTGGCACGATAGCGAATGTTTTATGTTGTTACTGAAAATTAATTAAGATTTATAGAGAAAATAAGTTTGCGTAAATTTTTGTAAAGGGAGGGTCAGTTGCCGGAGAGGGAGCGGACGTCACAAAACGCCGCGCTGTGGTAGGTTGAAACAGCGGGTGTGGAGAGACACTTGTAAAGGAGGGGTCAGTAGTCAGGAGTAGTTCTGACGTCACAGGAGCTGCGCTGGGATTGGTTAAACCAGCGAGGACAGAAAAGAGCAGATTGTAAAGGAGGGGTTGACAGAGAAACGTCACCAAAAAAGCCGCGCAAGGATTGGCTCGGAAATAAAAGATAGCAGACATTTGATTGGTCGAAAATATAGAAGAAAGATTCTTAGTGGATAAGGATTGCATGTTAAAACGTGATCCGACTTTAACAGGAACTCGTCCGGATAGGAGATTCCTAGGTTTTGCAGAATATAATTTTGTACACCGAAGATTAGATAGAATGTACGGAGAAAAGAGAAAAATGTAATTCTTACAAAAGATTAAGAATTATTTTAAAAAGGACAAAACAATCAAAACTAGAGAAGGAATTATTATTCCACCAGCTAAAACGCCAGCATCGTTTATGATGATGGAGAGAGGTTATCATACCTGTGTATGGATGGAGAATTGGATAGAATACACCAAAAATGATGGAATATTAGCATTTCCTGAAAATGGCACGTTCAATGGACGAATCCTTCAGAACTTGAGATTGAGGATGAATGACTTAGAACCTAGACCTAGATTAACCCAGTACGAAGCTCTAGAAGAATGGGAAACCGAGGCATTTGAGCGGGATAGATCTAGAAGTAATAGGAGTTACCCAGGATTTTTCCCCAGATATCTACGTGAGTCTAGAGAGGGTCAGATGAAACAATGGAGAAGGGCAATGATTACAGAGGGACTGTATCCATTATTTACAGAAGGAGAGAAATCAGGAGGCAAATGTACAGAAAAGACAAAACATTTAATGAGAAATGAGGATTCAGAAGACGAATTTATGGAAGAAATGTTAAGAAATCCCCCACCATATCAGGAAGGGACAAGTGGATGCACCACAAGTGCACCACCGAAAACTCCAATGGTACCACAAGTAATGCATGAATTTACCCCGACTACAATACTTCATGACAAAGAAAAAGAAGCCCTAGAAAAGACCAGAGCAGAATTAATACAGAAAATAACCCAGATAAAAGTACATCCTGATTCGTTGACTATTCCTGTAACAATTGGTCCAGTAGTTCCATTATATGGTACTCAAGGAAATTGTCCTCAACACATACTTACACCTACTCCTGTGAGTAATCCCAGACCTGAAGCTCCAGTTATAATTGAGGATCAATTTAGTGACTGTGAATCCACAATATCACTTATGGACTTGCTATAAATAGTACTCCAAGAAAAGATGTACCTGGAGGTTCAAAAGATGTAAGTTTAGTAACTTCATCAGGAGCAAAAAGTGCTACCATAGTAACACCTGAAGATCTAGAAAGATGGGTGCAAGGGTCAGTTAAACAGTGCACACCTCCGAAAATAATGGACATTCATAAATTAAAAGTTGAATTAGAAGAAATAATAGCAGGAAATGTAGGACTAGAACGCTTAAATACCTATGATGAAGAAGAATTATTGTTCCTATGTAGGAGTATCAGCAGAAATGTGAGGTTATTTCATGAAAAATTGTCTAATTTAGCATTACAGATGGGAATAGAAATAGGGAGATCAAAGGTACTACAGAAACCCTATAGAGCAGAATTTTCAGACAAAGACTTAGAAAATATGAATGCCTCTGGAAAAAGACTAAAAATAAGAGAATTAATGTTAGTTTTACAAAAATGGGGAGATCTAGATAAATGGAAACTAGGTGGGCCAAGAAAAAGGAAGAAGCACGAACAAGTAGAACAGCATCAGAATATGTGATGAAGGAATCAGGAAAAGCAGACCAGATGTAGCCAATGCGAGAAGTTGCAGGAGGAGGATATGTACATGTCCCATGGAGCAGACAGGATATTTTATCATTTACGAATGATTTTCCAAAGCTGAGGGAAAAGCCAATTGAATGGTACAAGCAGGTTGAAAGGTTTGTGAAGGTGTCAAAGGTATTGTTGAAGGATTTAGATGGTTTGTTTGACATAGTGGTACCTGCCGATTTATGGACAGATTGTAAGATCACAGTCGATTGGCCAAGTGATGAGTATCCCAGAGATCCGAAAACAGGTGCCCCGTCAAATGACGTAATGAAAAAGTACCAGCAGGTGATAACATACCTGAAAGGGAAAATACCCCCGAAAGAAACAGATTGGGTGAAAATAGATCGAACAACCCAAGAAGCTAGTGAAACAGTACATTCCTATTATGAGCGTCTATTGCAGGTGTTTAAACAGTATAGTGGATTTGAGGACATTGGAGACAAAAACATGAGTCAGTTTGTGTATCTGTTTGTTTACGGTCTGAAACCAGAGATTTGCCAGATGATTAAACAACATATGCTGTGTTGGCAGGGAAAGCCCATAGATGAGATTCTGAAGTATGCAAAATATTGTGGAGACGATATTGAGGATAGACACAAGAAATTACAAGAAAAGGTGATGTGGGCTCAGGTGAAAATGGCAGAGAAACAAGGAATTAATTTGGAAAATCCGAGTGAAAATCAAGGAAAAGATTCTGGAACGAGTGGTGATACGGGAAATGGTGGAAAATTTAGAGGATGAATGAGTAGAGAAGAAGCTAAAAAGAAATTTCCTTGTCATGGATGCGGAAAATTGGGGCATTGGAAGGACGAATGTAAAAGATTCGGAATAATAATGGCCCAAATCAAAACTTAAATCCAGAGACGCAGAATGACTCACAGCAGGGTGTAAATCCCCAGAGTCAATTACCACCTCCACCTGTTCAGGGTAATGTAAGCAGAGCAAAGCATGGTACAGACATTGGATACCCAGGAGGGAGTGGTAAGAATGATTATATGACATCACAATTTCTTTTACAGGACAATTACTGTGAATTCAACTCATGACGGTGCCTAGGAGAGGGGAAGAAGGAGTGCGTACTTGGTGCATCCTTACAGGTAGATCAGTCTGGTCCATATGTTGAAGGAAATGTGAAAGGTAATGATATTACCTTCCTTTTAGACACTGGTGCTACCAGGTCTACGGTGAGATCAGCAGACATCCCAGACCTTCCTCTCTCTGGTGAAGATATCCAAGTAGTAGGGGTAGCTAATCAAAGAATTAGAACGCCTCTTACAGAACCAATGGAAGTCAAAATAGGAAACTTCAGAGAAATGCACCAATTTGTAGTGTGCGATTCTAGCCCAGTAAATTTATTAGGTAGGGATTTATTGTGCAAAATGAACTGTACAATTTTCTGCACGCCAGACGTTGAGGCAGTTCAGACACCAGATGAGGACCATGTATATAAAATTATGGTTGCAAAACAAGGTACAGAAATAGACGAAATGTTTTCGTTAATAACAAGAGATGAGTTACCGGAAGAATTAAAAGGTACAGTAAACCCAATAGTATGGGATTTCACCGGAAAAGAAGTAGGACTTATGGCAAAAATAGATCCAGTTCAAATTACGGTAAAAGAAGGTGCAATTTTCCCAAATACCAGACAGTACAAAATGAGTGCAGAAGTAAAAGCAGGAGTCATTGACGAAATAAATCGAATGGTAGAACAAAACATCCTAAAAGAAGTCATGAGTAGCCCATGTAATTCACCAATCATGGGACTAAAGAAACCTAGTGGAAAATATAGGATTGTTCAGGACCTGCGTAAAATAAACAAGATTGTGGAACCATGTTGTCCCATAGTACCAAATCCTGCAGTAATTCTATACCAGATCCCTTGGAATGCAGGATGGTTCACAGTAATTGATTTGTGTCAAGCATTCTTTTCAATACCATTGCATCCAGACAGCCAGTATCTTTTCTCATTTAAATTTGAGAACAAGGTCTATGTGTGGAATCATGTTCCTCAGGGGTACACAGAAAGTCCTTCCATCTTCAACCAGATACTGAAGAAGTGCCTGGAAAAACTAGTGATGCCAGGAAGCTCAGTCTTAGTCCAATATATCGACGACTTATTGGTGGCGTCGACCACCAGAGAAGACTGTGTTGTTGACTCCATAGCATTATTAAATCTTTTGGCTGAGGAAGGGCATAAAGTCTCACCTGAAAAGTTACAGTTTTGCAGGACAGCTGTTAAATATCTGGGACATCAAATTGAGAGGGGAAAAAGAAGAGTAACCTCTGAAAGAGTAGAATTAATAAAGAGAATGCAAATGCCTGTAACACAAAGACAAGTACGGATGTTCCTAGGAATAGTAGGCTACTGTAGACAATGGATACCAAATTTCTCCATGTTAGCTAAGCCTTTAATTAACATGACGAAAAAGAAAGCAAAGGACCCTGTTGAGTGGGAGGATGAAAGTGTAGAAGCTTTTGTAAAATTGAGAAACGCACTTTGTTCAGCACCTGCTTTAGGCATGCCTGATTATAAAAGAGAATTCGCATTATTCTGTCAAGAGAGAGAAAATTGTGCACTTTCTGTCCTAACTCAGAGACATGGACTAGACAGACGTCCTATAGCGTACTTTTCTGCTACATTGGACCCAGTAGCAGCCGCGTTGCCAGGATGCTTAAAAGCAGTGGCAGCAACTTGTTTGAGCATTGAACAAAGCGAGTCAATTGTGATGGGACATCCTGTAAAAGTGTATGTTCCACATGCAGTTGTCATTCTGTTGACAAGAACCCGAACTCAGCATCTTACTCCTAGTCGGCTGACTAAATATGAGAGGATAATAATGGGTGCTGAAAATGTGACCATGGTAAGATGTACAATAATAAATCCAGCAACTTTATTGCCGGACCCATATCATGAAACAAATAAAGATGACGAAGAAGATGAACATGATTGTGTACAAATTACAGAATTATGTACAAAACCACGCCCAGACATAGAGGAACAGCCTCTTAAAAAGGAAGACAGGGAGCTATTTGTCGATGGTTCATGTCAAAGACATGAAGATGGTAAACTAACTGCTGCCTATGCGGTATGTGAATTAACTGGAATAGTCGAAGCATCCTATTTACCAGGAGTAAAATCTGCACAAGTAGCTGAATTGATTGCTTTGATAAAAGCTTGCAAAATTGGGAGGAATCAGAGAGTGACCATATTTACAGATAGTCACTATGGTTACGGGGTTGTGCATGATTTTGGCCAACTGTGGATGCAGAGGGATTTCATGACTTCTTCAGGATCCCCCATTAAAAATGGACAATTTGTAAGGGAATTGCTAGAAGCAATACAATCACCAAAAGAATTGTCTGTGGTGAAATGTGCCGCACACCAGTCAGGAGATGACTGGGTGGTAGTCGGCAACAGATATGCAGACTTGGTGGCTCAACATTGTGCCAAAACAAGAACGTCAGTCAATAAGAGGGTGGAAAGAATGGGAATCAGCTGAAACTTAGGCTGTATATGCCACCTGAAACATGGAATGAGGTGAAGAAACTGCAAGATGAGGTTGATGAAAGTGAGAAAAATTTGTGGATTAAAGTGGGTTGCTCTCAAAGAGGAGAAGATGAAGTGTGGATCAGTGCAGATGGCAGACCAGTCATGCCAGACTGTTTACTCTCACAAATGGCTAGAATGCACCACGGAGACTCACACATAGGGAGAGATGCAATGATTAGGCTGTTCAGACAAAATTGGTACAATCCCAAATTCAGGGCTGTTGCAGAGAGTCTTTGCCAGAGATGTCTAACTTGCCAAATGCATAATACAGGCAGGAAAACGATAATTGGGTTTGGAAAGATTGGAAAGGCAGAGGGCCCATTTATAAGACTCCAGTTCGACTTCATACAGTTACCACCATGCAGAGGACTAAAATATGTACTAGTCATAGTGTGTCTGTTTTCAAAGTGGGTGGAGGCTTACCCTACTAGGAGAAATGACAGTATTACAGTTGCAAAACTGTTGTTACGTGAGCTCATACCTAGGTTTGGTTTCCCAGTATCTTTGGAATCAGATAGAGGAAAACACTTTAACAGTGAAGTAATCAAACTAATTTGTGAAGCATTTCAAATTAAACAGAAATTGCACTGTGCATATCGCCCAGAGGCTTCTGGAGTGGTTGAACAATTGAATGGCACTATCAAGTCAAGATTGGGAAAAATGTGTGCATCAACATCATTAGAGTGGCCAGACGCATTGCCACTTGTCTTGATGGGAATCAGAAGCATACCTGACAGAACGACAGGATTGAGCCCCATGAAATAATGATGGGAAGAGCAATGAGACAAACACATGTTCCCACAAACAAATTAGTAAATATATCTGATGATATGGTTCTGGATTATTGGAAAGGATTAGCTGACCTAGTGCGTTCTGTCTCTCATCAGGTTGGAGAAGACGCAGTTTCCAGGCAGCCTGAACTAGAACATGATCTGAATCCTGGTGATTGGGTGGTAGTGAAGAATCACACCAGAGAAACGTGTTTATCACCCAGGTGGAGCAGACCTTATCAAGTTATATTGACCACCAATAGAGCAGTGAAGTGTGCAAGATTTCCTAATTGGATTCACGTAAGCCACACAAAGAGAGTACCAGACCCTGAAGAGGAGAATTCACAGACAATAACAATCACTGAAGAAGCTGAAGGTTGCCCAGCAGAGGAATCTCAGGATCGAGGTTCGAGAGAAGCTGACTGAGAACAACCGAGCACAAGTCAGGATTGGATACCAGTGGTAGAAGTTCCTGAAGTATATTACAGAACGAGAAATCAAACAAAATTGGAAGAAATTGAAGAAGATCAGATAGGTGAAGAAGCAGTTCAGGATCAAGAAGAAAAGATAGTAAAAGATCCTGAACAAAATAAGATAGGGAAAGAAAATTGGACTCAAAACAGTGAAGACTTAATAGACTTTGAACAGGGAAAGACAGGTTTAGAAGAATCCGGTCAGGCTGCAGAAGTTCACAGTGCAATAAGCCCTGATCAGAAACAGTTAGATCAAGAAGAATTCACTAAAGAAAAAGGGGTTGATACAAATGAACATAAAGAAATAAAAAGGGAACAATGCCAACATCTTGAAAGTCATTGTGGAGCTACTGAAGAGAAACCAATCAGACCTGAAAAAGAACAAACAAAAGAAGCAGTAATAAAAGAAAACAAAACAGTATTGAGCAGTGAAAATAACGAGATCTTTGAAGACGTAAACAGAGAAACAGTGCCAACCAAGAAAACAAGAAAAGGAGATCATTGGCCAAGTGTCATTAAAAGAGTAAAATACCACATAACAACCAGAAGTGAAGATCCAGAACAAGTACCTGAAGTGACAAGTCAAACTGAACAAGAGAAAAAGTCAGGAAAAAGAAAAAGTAAAAGACTGAGACTTGTGAATAACAAATTCAAGGGTCCTGACTGGACTTATATCATTCTTGAAGATTTTGAAAGCTCAGAGTCAAAGTGACAGTGGTGGCGAAGGAACAAGTGCAGAACTAACATACGAAGAAGAAACAAGACCACCCTGACTAAACAAAAGAATCATCTAAAGAAAAGAAGAAGAGATAAGAAGAGCAATCTTCCTTGTCGAAAAATGCCTGACGATAGAGTTACTGGGAGACCAAAACGAAATTGTTGTAGGAGATGCTGTGCAATATGCATATGTAGTCTAGTATTGGTGCTTATAGTATGGTTAGTCCTGATTGTAGCAGTTCCTTACCTTATGATATTAGATAAGAAGATTAATAATGAAACTAAAGGGAGGACAGCAAACATGAAGGGCAATAGAGTAGAATTAATGGCAGAAGATGAGGCAGAAATTCATCATGAAATAGCTGATAACGACACTAGTTTAAATGTTTTCACAAAGTTATTGTTTCAGTATGTAGACACAATGGAAGTTAGTAATTGTTATGGCTGTATGAAGTTACCTGAATCAGTAGCGGAAGGATTAACATACCATCATTTACCACTGACATATGGCATCTCATGTAGTGTATTAACAAGTTTATTTTATAGAACAGGTAGGCTACAGTATTATTATTCAAATTTAGATGTGATATTTTCTGAGGTTCCGATTCGCAAGAGTAGGAACCCAGTGCTTAGTAGTCAAGACGCACAGTTTATGGGAGAATTTTTCTTAACAATGAAATCGATAGACATAACACATGCACATAGACACAATCTAACATGTTCTTTACTAGAAGAAGAAAAGATATTTTTGAATTTAGTAGAAGATAGAAGACATGATTTTCAAAAGAAAGCTTCAGAGCATAAGGCTCAGTTGCCACCTTGGGCGGAGAAGGAAGGGAGTTATACACCTGGTAAAGCTCAAGCTGCAATGGCTCTGGATTTCGTAAAGAAAGGGAAAATTTGTCTTCATAGGTTAAAGACTGATTATAACAATGTTTTCATCGGTACCAGTGAATGTGAACACAATTTTTTAATTCTTGGAGGTTGGGGACTCAAAGGAGGAACAGAATCAGTTTTTCCTGGAATTTATTATGTATGCGGGAATAAGGCTTACTTTAGGCTTCCTGCACAGTGGTATGGAAGTTGTTATTTTGGAATAGTTTTTCCAAAGATATACCACGTAAAAAGAAACACTGGAAGCAATGAAAACAATAATGAATTAATACGTAGTAAAAGAGCTTGTTTTTCAGAAATTATAGGTGATATATTTGGTGCATTGATACCTTCAGTGGGAATAATTCTGAACTCAAGGAAAATATGTAAATTGTCTACAGTGGTTGATCGTTTATCAACGGATACTGCTGGAGGTTTTCTAATCATTAATATGGAGATGGTTGCGATTAGATCTATGGTGATGCAAAATCGACTTGCTCTTGACATTCTATTGGCAAAAGAGGGAGGAGTCTGTAAATTATTGAAGACGAAACATTGTTGCACTTATATTCCTGATAAGAGTGCAGAAATTGGAACGTATATTCAGAACATAACTAAACTTGAGAAAGAACTTAAACCACTGGAAGTTGATAGTGTATGGGAAAGATTGACAAATAGTATTGCGTCAATTGGAACCTGGTTTGCTAATGTAGGAAAAGGACTTATAGGTCAAATATTAGTACCCCTAGCAGGGATAGCAATAATAATATTGGCAATAACAATATGGTGCAAATGCTGTAGAAAGAATGGAACATATAAAGTGACAGGAAAAGGAAAGAAGAGAAAACTAGATGAAATAGAACTTGAAGAATGGAGAAGTGATTTATACAAAAAGTTGAAAGCGGATGTGAAAAACAGAAAATGTAAAAATGAGAATGAAACGAATTGCTAGAAGTTGGCATCTGATTGAGGGTAGTATTTTTGATGGCTCAGAAACGCCATCAGAGAGGGGATTGATGGAGCAAGGTTTCAAAATGAAACTTGCTTGTACGCAATCTTCCTCATAGTATTAATTTATTAAACTTGTATTGTCAAAACTAAACTTTGCATTCACAAACACAAGAGGGACAGAAGCTTGCTTATGTGTTTTACTAATGAATAACGCTTGTCTGTAATCCAAAATGTCCGCTAAAGCGCGGGAACATCAATGCGCATGTCGCAACCTGATCACATGGTGTGACGTCTTTCTTTGCTTGGTGGGAAACTTCTGCTTCTGCGCAGTGTGCACTAAAATGGCCGCTAAATGTTTTCACATGCTTAAGCTTGCTCTCATGTCATTATTAAATTGTCATTTTCTTAATGCTACTAATGCAGGATAGTATTATAATTAATTGGGAAAAGAGTAGGGAAAGTGGGTATACAGTGAAACTTTTTATTTGTGATTTTAATATTTTCTTCTTACACTTTTAGTAATTCGTAAACTTGGGCCTGGGTTGGTGACTTGAAACTCGAGAGACAGATGGTTCTGCGCATGTGTCCTGTGTGCCTGCCAAGTGAAGTCAACTTGGACGTCTTCCAAGGCCATGACCCATTGGCCGAAGATGCTGTACTTCATGTTTCCGGAGGACAAAATGATACTTTTCCCCTGTAAAATGTATAACATTTGTCGTGAGACGGGTGGGAAATAAAGTGAATGTATTAATCTGAAGGGGAGGGAACGTAAAGACAATAGGCTTTACAATTGAGGCCAAATCGATATGGTGCGAGAATCCACCCCGTGTCCCTGTCCAATCAGAAGTAGTGGTCCCATATTTTAGCAACATTAAGGGGAGGTACATGGGCGTAGAAGGGTATAATAGAATATAGCGTTAGTTAATTAGTCAGAAGTCTTGAAGCACAGGAGAGCGGAGATGCTGACAGGAAGAGCTCCAGACCGCTAAGCTGATCGATTGCAGACTGAATCCCTGTCCAGAAGAGGTCCTGAGGAGGGGGCGGCGGAGTCCATTAGAAGGAAGAATGGGAGAATCAAGGAGAAGTCGAGTATCAGAGAGGGGAACGCCGCAGGCGTCGTTGTAGAGAGGTCACCGGTCCTGTCCTGATCCTGGAAGAAGTCTTTGCTCTTCATCCTTCCTGGGTCCTATCTTTTCCAACTCCTTGGCCAAGGGGCTTGGTTCTCGCATTTAGGTAATTATACTGCAACCTTTAGTTGCGTTGCTGTCTCTATCTTCTCCTCTTTCTTAAACACCGTCAATGATTAGCAAAATCATTTCTATGCTTTTGCTTGGGTATTTCAATCAAGTACCGTGTTTTCTGTATTTTACTCTGCTAAATCTTTAGATAAACATTTTAAAACTTCCTGACTCAGTGGTTATTTCAGGATTATGTACTATAATGAATGTCACTCATTTTAAACTTCCCAATTAGCAAAGGATCCATTGGTAAGTTATTACTCTTCAATCAGAAGGTAATTGGTAGCAGGGAATTTGATAAAAGAGTACATCTGACACTCAGCGTAAGTATTAGTGTAGTGTGAATGTATGGGCCCAAGTGAGTATATGTTGTATGAATGTTGTTGGCTAATATTGCGCTGGATCAGTATAATCACCTGAGACTCATGATCGCTTTCATTTCTGAATATTATCCTATTACACCTACAGAGACGAAATTGTGAATAATGTAGGATGGAATCGTCGATAGTTGATTTCCTGTGGCTGATGCAAAAGGTTGGAAGGGCAGGTCGATCATGTTCTGTCCTTCCGTTTGAACACCAATTGCACATGCTGTGCAGTCGAGTAAGAGTGTACCTTTCTGTTGGCGTAGAATTTCTCCTAATGCTGATTGAGGTCAATATGGGAATATTATATACCTCACTCGGCTGATATTCTGGCATTGACTTATTAACTGGTTGAAACAATAGGTTCTGATTAAAGTCTCCTGTTAAAACTACGGAGTGGAGAGGTGTGGTGCAGCGGCCAGGGCAGCTGACTTCGGAGCACAGGGTTCATGGTTCGATCCCCGGCTCCGGCGGCAGCTCAGCTCAGCACCATGTGACTCTGGGCAATAGCTCACTTAATTTCCACTCCGGCCCCCAGCGCCTTGAGACCCGTAAGGGTGAGTAGCTGCGCTATATAAAAACAGACTTACTTACTTACAAACTACGGGACAGCTGCCTTTGAGTTCGACAATCTCCTCCAGATTGTCCAGCAGGCATCGAGATAGACCTCTATTCCTAATTAGTGATGGTGAGAAATAGACATTTATGATAAGGAGTTGGTTCCTTTGTTTGTCCTCGAGTAGAACTGAAAGAACAGATTTACAGGTTGACTTGAGTTTTAGAGGATATGCTTTCAGCTGGTATGAACTATGGTAATCAATCCACCACATGGTCTTCCACTGTTTTTAGTTTCTAGAATTTCAAAGGTTGCAAATTTGGGCATGTAGAAAGATGTAATTTTACATGATTCTTGTAAATAAATTACATGAAATTTCATGAGGAAGACTACCAAATTATTAGAGCGGTGTCTCTCAATGCCGCCGATTTTCCAAGAGCATATCTCAAGACCCTCTCGAGTTCAGGGTCCTGAATTAAATCTCTTGTCAGGGACCTGATGAAGGTTCAAATTCATTGAGATTCTGCGCAATCTGAATAGATGACCTCCCAACACTGTGGTTGGCCATTCTATAACCGTTAATACTGATCATTACATTTTCAAAACTATTCTGGTTGTCTGGACTTTTAAATGATTTTTCTTATTCAAAGAAGACTTGGAGTCAGCAGAGTAAAGCCTGTTGTCTCGAAGAATATACAGGTATTTTGGCTTAGTTACTTGTCTCAAGGTTATTCCTTAGGCCTCCAGATCTGCTTGTCAGGCCCAAATTTTGGAAGGGATTGAACCATTTGCCCTTGTTGTTCGTGCAATGTTCGCATCTCCACAGGACTGCTGTAAAAACTGAACTCTAAGTACTGAACGAGAATCAATGTGCATATTCTGGAAAATTACCAAGTAGCATTAAGATATTTTGCAGATGTTTCAGAATGTCATGATTGCCCTCTGATATGTATCTGATTAAGTCCAATTTTATGGGGTCTGAATTGTCCTCCAAAACGTTAGAGGCAGGTCTGTTGTTATCCAAGGAATTGGACAGATAATCCTTGGTGGCCTTTTCAGTAGTAATCCTGTTAAAAAAAACATAATCAACATCTTTTTTGATTGCCTCTGTACTTGATATAGTGTTGGGCATGATGCAATCGATCTTCTTGAATTCTTAACTTGGAAGAAACTCTCGAAGAATATGCTCTGACAGGGGTCTTGGCTTATGTTGTCTCAGTATCTGCAATATTCCTAATCATGTCCGATGAGCAAGGCAGGATGGCTTGTAAAAATGCAATACAAGATTAGATAAGAGTGGTTGATCAACTAAATTACTGGTTGTCCCTGGAACGATTTGACTCTACAATGGGGATGATCCTAAAGAATTCTTTTCGGTGTTGACCACTGTTTCTTGTATGTTTGTATCTCCAGTTGCACAGAATCTATCCTCTTTGGATTCCACACCAGGGGAGAAGTATCACCCCTAGATGAATCTGGTTGTGGGTTGGACTCTTTACTTTGATTATGTACATCCGCTTGAGTATAAATAAGGAAGCAAAATAGATTTCCCATGAAACCAAGTTGTCTTGCTGATAAATTACCTGTTACGGCTTCCTAAGGTATAATCTTTTTGTTAAAATTTTGTAGTTTCTTTAAACGCCTCTTCCTGAGGTAAGGCTTAACTTCTGTTGTAAGCTCGCCTATGTCATTTGATGCTTCAGTCGTGAATGTTTGACTGTTGGAAGTCTGAAGCCTTACTTTATCAACCGGCTGAATAGGCTTAGTTATGACTGTGCCCTGACTAGTAGTTTTGAAATGTGCATAAGATATTCCTAGATATGCTCATTCATAAGGGCATTCTCAATTTCTTTTTCTTCCCAGAAGATTGAAACATTATGAGAGTTAGATTGTTTAATATAAATATTAGATTGAGGAAACAGTTTCCCAGGCATTAGGTGAATCAGGTTGATGATGTCATCCAGGCGAGATAGATTGGGAATGTTTGACTCATAATTTTGTAATATTAGGTCCATGTTGGATAAATGTTTAGTGATTACCTGCAAAGGTTTGCGATCTATTTTAATACTTCTTAACAGTGAAACCTGTTCAGAGAGTAAGTTGGATTGATCAATCAATGTATTAGTCATTTGCTTTAATGTAGTCCTGATGGCGCCCATTGCACTTAAAACTGGATATACAGGTGGAATGACATCCTTTGTGGGGCAATTTGGGTTTGAATGTACTGGACCCATAGTGTTTACTGATGAGGATGATTTGTGTGAGTCAACCGATTGTTAAAGTTGCCCCGTGAGGCCTACCATTTCTCCTACCAAAGCAGAATCATCAAGAGAGTTGTCCATTTGTAACACAATTGTGCTTGTCTTCCTCTGTCTTTCTCTTTACAACAGATGGATTTGTTTATTAAGCTGAGCACTGAGATGTTGTGAGAGTCAAAGATGTTATGCGGTGGGACTTAATTATTTAGATTGGTTCCTTGATGTTTGACAGTAACCCCTCCTGATCCCCCATCCTCCTGGTCTAATATATGGTCATTTCATAATGCATTCCTCAAGACTGAAATTAATTCTGAATTGAGGGCACTGAAAATAACTGCTTTAGTTGTAAAATTCACAGATTCCTTGAGTAATAAGTTGTTGTCACCGTTAGGGTGCTGATTGTTTTCTCCAGGGCGTTGAAACTGGGATGCAACCCCGAAGCAGTCCAAAATGGGTGACTGTTTAAATACAGTTGTGCTAAAATCATTTAAAGCTGGTGTATCCTTACTCAATGTGACCTGGAGTCTCTTCATGGAGTCTCCTGGGTTTGCTATTGATGATTCAATCGCCACTGAAGAAATAACTGTGGGTGAAACTGTTAAGAGAGTGGGAGTTGCAAGAACCCCATTTTGTCACTGGCTTGTGCAGTCAATCTAGTAGACAGGGATCTTGCTAGAGACTTGAAGACTGAATGACCCGTAGGGACTCCATTTTTGCTCATCTTTGTTTTGTTTTTTTGTGATCTGGTTTTATTTCGAAAGAGAGCCAGGAAACATTAATTGATTTTGAAGGTAAACAGCAAACACCATACAAAACGATCCATATTATATGATTAATTTACCACTCATCCTTTATCATTTAATCTTGCCATTTATAAGGGACTGGTCCTAAGGTAAAGCGTCTGATTGGAGTAGATGTGGCTGATGGCTGGAATTCAATGTCCAGGGTGACTCCCAAAAGCCTAGAAGCTTGGTAGGATCGTTTGCAGCCAGGTGGTAAAATGCTGGTAAACACAAGCCTCCTGACTGTAGCTCTCGATCACTGCACAACCAGCCTCCCATACACTACAACGACCCACAACAGGCCCGGTATCCCCCCTCACTGCCTACCGCCCACCTCTGCATGGCCCTTCCCAGCACTGCAGCACTGCACCTAGCGCTAGAGGCACACAGCATGACTCACCCTCCGGTTCCCCTGAAGGTAAAGCCAACCGCCACTGCCTAGAAGGCCCAACAGCATGCAGTGCCAAGAACTGGACCCCTTTGAGGCAATTGGGGCTAAGGGCACTGAGGAGGCACTAAAAGGGCAATGGGGGCCGAGGGGAAAAAAAAGTGGTGAGCCGACAGGCAAGAGAGGGGACAAGTCACAGCAGGGGACCATGAGGCCGCTTTGCTGCAGGGGTGAGCATGGGCACGAGCACGGACCCGCGGTGTCTTAGCTTCTTGATATTGTGTGCGCCAGTGGTAAATTACTACTTGCAACTTTTAACATGTAAGTAGAGGTCTCCGCCACTGGGGTGGAGATCCACCTATGGTAGATATATGGATAAATGTAAAGGTTTAGTAAACTTAAAACAGTTTATCAATTATATTTAACTAAAATATCAATGTAAATTAATTTAACATGCTTATTTAAAATGTAGGACAAAATAAAAAAAGCAAAACATTACCTTAATTTTGAAATAAATATTTAATTATTTTGATTAAATTAAAAATATTTTTGTTAAAGGTGAAATAAAAAACACAAAGTATAAGATTTGTATTTATTCCCTAGTAACAATTATTAAAAGTTATGTGCAGAATTGATATAAAATAATTTAAATATGTTTTAAAACCATTAAATGTACATTTATAATTATATTTTGAATATCTTTAAATATCACATTTTATAGAATACTAACAATTATGTTGCAGTTATATGTAGTTTATTATGATTTAGTTAAAGGTATTTATATTTTTAAAATATCGAAAAAGTTAATATAATTTAACATTAGTTCATATGGGCTTTTATTTTAAATCCCTTCCCCCATTATTTGTAAAGGGACTGTGTTGCAGTACCAGTGATTGGCCATGTGTGGTGCTGGACTTACTCCACCTCTGAGCTGGAACATAATTATGACTGTTTTGGGTCTTTTCTGGCTGTAGTAACTATTGAAGTGCAGTTTCTTAATAGCGATGGCATTATTATTTTGCGGGAGGGTGCATGTCCCACTCTAAACCTCCCTGAACCCTTCCCATTTAGTCATTAGCATTCACCATCTTCCAGCCACTCCCTCCATTCTTCCCACATTTACTGCAAAAACGTATACTTGTACAGAGATCTCCACACATAAAAGATAGGCAAGGCAGAGGCGTAGACCTCTTCATGTAGGTTAGATTTAGATTTATTAAAGGTGTTTCCAGCCCATAATGGAAAGCATTACTGGCTTTCACACAAAAAATTTTACATACATAATCAAAATGAAGAATAAAATAAAAATACATACTTGAATAGTGCACAAGTATAAAAACACGTTGCATATCTCTTCTTTAACAAACTGGCTCTTGACAAAATTCACCAAAATTCTGCTCTGCCCTTTAAAAAATTTAAATGAGGTAGAGTATTAGGTTTCTGGTAGACCATACTTTGTTCAGTATTATGAGGTGGAGAGGCTTACAGCATTCTCCTTTTGCTGAAGTTTTAACTGATGTCCCAGCTTTTCCTCATAAACGAACCCGTTTGTTTTGTTGTATGCCCTGAAAGGTCGCTTAAGAGGAAAATAAATGTCCGTCTGGGTCATCTAGCTGCTCTCTGTGCAGTACCTTGGTGACTGTGCTCAACCCTATGATGTTATACAACTTACAATTCAGAAGGAAATGTTTCATGTCCTCTGTAGCTCCACACAGACATTATGGGGTCGATTCCGATTCGGGCCGGAAATTTCTCCGACCGAGCCGGACCCGGAGAGATTTCCGACCGAATCGGACCCGTGCAGTCCGACCGAACGAGTACGATGCGTCCGTATGTTATCGGACTCGAGTCGGTCGGACTCCCATTGATGTCAATGGGAGCCGGTCGTACAACGCGTACGCGGGCTCCCATTGACTCAATGGGTGCGAGTCGGACAAGGGCGCCCCCTACAGCGGGTACGCGGCGAAGCGATTCGCGTGTACGGATCCCGACAGCCTTAGAAGAGACAAAGAAGAGCTTTTCCAAAAAGTAGGAAAAGTTGTGACAGGAAAATCTTCCACCTCCAGCCCGCAGAAGAGGGCTAAACCTGTTGTAAAAGGCACTGAACCAGAGCTATAGGCCTGAGTCGCAGGTGAGGACCGATAATGAGGGAAACGGGCCTTTTAACAAATGGCATAGCCCAAGCTAAAAGGCTTTTAGAACATTCCACTCACTAAGGGTGGAATGTTTTAAATTAAAAAGGGAGAATCATTAAGACAAACATTGGAATGTTGGAGTAGAAGGCTTATACCAGCCATTATAAGCCTGGAAGTAATCCATTGTCTTCAATGGAACTTTCAACATTCCAATGTTCAAAAATAGCCTTATAGCCCGCTGCCGAGGGCTATACCGGCTGTTAAAGGCCCTGATCCCGAGTTATAGGCCCGAGCCGCAGGCTAAGGGTAGAATGTTCTAAATTAAAAATGGAGAAACAAAGACAAACATTGGAATGTTGGAGCGCTGGGCTTATACCAGCCATTATAAGCCCAGAGCAACTCCATTGTCTTCAATGGAGCTCCCAACATTCCAATGTTCTAATATAGCCTTATAGCCCGCCGTAGTGGACTATACCGGCTATTAAAGGCCCGCTCCAGTGTTAAAGGCCCGAGCCGAAGGCGAGGGACTTTAACAAGGTAGCGGGACTTTAATAGCCGGTATAGCCCAGCTACGAAGGGCTATAAGGCTATTAGAACATTCTGCCACAAGAGGGCAGAATGTTCTAACAAATAAAACAAAGGCCTCTCGAAGTTCGAGGGGTTTTAAGTTCCCTCGGGCTCCGAGAGGCCTTTGTGATAACAACATTGGAATGTTGCTTTGCGGGCCTTTACCAGCCCGTAGAAGCACGGAGCACTCCATTGTCTTCAATGGAGTGCTCCACATTCCAATGTTCTAATAACAGATATAGAATATAAGAATACTTCTCTGTATTCTGTTCAGACTTCCGTTGATTCTAAAAGATGATCACAAAGCAGTTTCCAAGGTTTTCCTTACCTTTTGCAACATTGTCCTAGCAAAAGCAACAATGAATTTTGATTGCCTAGCAGGAATGATTTGGACCACAAATTACTTATACTATGTAAATTCAAAATAGCTGGCACCACTTTCAAAGCTCATGAAAATCTTGTGGCGTCATGCAACTTGTAGTTTCTACAACTGTACTCAGGAATCTTGCACAGTGCGAAGGCACAAAGCCACTCTCAAAGTGGCGCCGAAGGTCGGCTCTCATTGTAAACTTTCCTTTCCTCTAAACGCATACATCACCTGACAGTTTAGGGCATCACACTTCTACACATGTTGAGTGCAGACCTTTGGCACCACTTTGAGAGTGGCTTTGTCTTCGCTAGATGCACTGTGCAAGATTCCTGAGTACAGTTCGTGAGTGCAGACCATAGATCATGGTACTATTTATAAAGAGGGTCTTGAAATGAGTCGCAAAGTTATACATAGACAGTGTGCGCTCCTAGATGTATCCTGAAAGTTATTTGCTAAACTAAACAGTTACAGAGTTGACTATTGGAGAACGGAATCATCCTATTTGAACATTCAGGTTTTGGGGCTAACTGGGCCATCAATATTATCGCTGTGGTATTTACATTGTTAGATAAATATGATACAATTAGAGGGCAGCAGTTCTATGCAGTCTTATTGGTTTGTCCATGGCTTTTGATGCAAGGACAAGCCCACTTTATGGTATAAGTTACAGACACTTGCAATCCCTTCTGGGCTTCTAAAATCATTGCCCTGCACATGTACACAAGGAGCAAGATTTTAATTTGACACGAACCAATGCTTCACGACTTGTATAAGTTTTGAAAAATTGAGAAACAAGGTTGCCTGTTGATTCCTTTCTTATTTTCCCTGTGCTTATATGATTTTCCTAGACTGTTTAAAATCTTGCATAAATTCCCTCCAAGCTTAGATCACACCAGTTGCACACATTGATGTAAGCTTGTGATATAGCTCCGCCGGATATAACATCAATAGGGCTTCATCATGGCCTGGATGAATTATACTATTATGCTAACCAGCGCTCTTTAAAGATCAATATATCCAAGAGTGGGCTCACAACCTTCAGTGGTAGATATCTAAGTATCTCATTCAGGCGGCATTGGGAAAGGAAAAGTTGTGGAAAGTGAATTCATGTGATTATGTGGGTATGGTTCTCTTGTGATCTAAATTATACCACTCACATAAAACAGCAATATAGTAAGACCATAGCTCATGGTGGAAGGATTCATCCCTTTATAAATATGGGTGGATTAAAGGCACTTTCTTAAATTATTGAACTACACAACAAAAGTTTTACAACACTTCTCCATGCAGCTGAATATCCACCACACGATCCCTTATTCTTGTTGAATAAGGCTGAGGAAAAGTACTGCTCGGTCTTTGCTCCTCAAGGCAATATGTACCTATATAGGCAACATGGTTAGAATTTGGGTTATCAAGTAATATGTAAAGCAGTGGCTGCCATAATTAGATGGGGTTATAGAGTTATTCATGCTGGATCTCACACCTTCTGAGGCCATGTTAAAATTGAACTAAAGAGGTAGCTGGTCAGAACTCTCATTTCTACAGTAATCAAAACCTTTCATTCGACCGACTTTAATGTACACAGGATGATCATCAGAGATGTAGTACTGTCTATCAGATGAAATCCTATTGAAGAAGAGGATCCTGTATGTAAGCCACAGTTTGGATATTGAGCACTATTCAAACATAAGTTGTATATGTTAGAATCAGGTTCACTAGGTAAACCACAACCTTACTCATTCATGGTACAGGAACAAAAAGTTTAACATTTTATTTATTCTCATGTGAACAGGTGGGTTACCACTGAGGGTATAGATGGGAGCCTGTATTTGTATTTCTCCTGCAGTGCTATTTTGTGCTCTCTGGACATCAGGCACCTAAGATCTGAATCATGTGCTTTTTGTGTGACAGGCCCTTAGTATATCTCGGAGAAAATTGCTTCACCGCTTCTCTTAAGGAAAAATGTTAAATCTGTAGGGGATACATTTATATTTTTACTGTCTCCCCCCTACCCCTCTATTTGCTACTGTGTATTTAGAGTTTTTAAGTGTATATTTACTAATGTTTCAGGATATTAAATGACTCTACTACTCATTGCTATTCACTGATTAATAACTGGCGCCTAAAGACTATGCAACTTTCCTATGGTTGAAGTGTACAAATAATAAGGTTAGAAATTAACGATTGACTATTTTCCCTTTATTATTTTTAACCCAGTGTGTAGTGTATGTTTATTACGTTTTGCCTATCTTTTGCTCACCTCTTGAAAAGAATAAAACAATAATGAAGAAGCTGAAACTGAAAATCAACTGTCTCCAGCTCAGTTAACTGGTCTCTTGCTAACTCCATAAGGCAGAAGAGGGTTCAAGACCCATCGAAGAGTGCCGACCACTTGAAGCAAAACGTTTTCCAGGTCTGGGTTAGAAGGGAGTGTTCCCAAGAAAATGGAGTCACCTATGATGTATTGGAGAAAATGAGAAGGTCCATTTGGAATTGTGGTCCTGAAGAGGGTGAAAAATGCTTTCAGTCTCTAGAATCCATTGCCAGGTATTCATGGCCTCTGATACCATTTGTTTTTCTGATATTTGGACTGTAAGTACTGTTCAAACGTACAAATATATCATAGGTAAACAGGGTAACAGAAGTTAAATAGAGTGGATTTCCAACACTATTAAATTTAGAGGATGTTAACACACTGGTTTTTAAGCAAACATTTATGTTAAGAAACGTGAAGCTACACAAAAGAAAGGCTTGATTACAAGTTGACATTTATTTGGTGTGGGGTACAATTGTTCCAATTTCTCCTATTCTGTCCTGTATTCTCGCATCGAATATGTATTCAAAGGTATTGTATCCAAAATTGGAATTAGCATGCATAACCTTGAATACCATGTCCTTTTCTGCATGCTTTCCCTCATCATTTTCTACAGGTATTTAACACAACAGATGTTAAATGGGAGTGGAGGTACTGCTGTGGGTCAGGGGTGGAGGTGGGCATGGCAGTGCAGTGCAATGCTCAGTGGAGCATTTGCTGCCCCCTCCTCTTCCTACGGTGTTACATGGGATGTGGTTTGGCTGTGCCTCTGATCAGAGCTTATGCCACGATTTCACTGGATGCGGATCTGCATTCAGTGAAACAGGGCCTAGTGTTTCTGTACCTGGCATTATCAGGAATCAGTGCTTATTTTGAGCAGGTGATTTCAGGTGGGGCCCACCGACATTCATTTTCAGGGACTGACACACATTTTTCCTCATCAGACTGTAGTGTAGCTTCTATTTCCCTAATAGGCTCTGCGCATTGGAATAATATACCCTATAGGTTTGACATAGGACTAAGGTCAATATGTCCCTATCGAGTATATTAAACTTAATTACTTGTGCCAGCTAGCTCAGAGGCCACTAGAAACTCCTTGATTAACAAGAAGGGAGTAGTTTCTGGCAGCCGCAAAACATGACAACTTTGTTTCCCTTTTAGAATCAGAACGTGTCCCAGAGTTGTGGAAACAATAGATAACTATTTCACTCAGCTCACTCGTGCATACTTAGTTTTCCTCAAAGTTACACAGAAAGAATAGACGGGCGTTTCAATAAAAGATTTATTGAACAGTCTTGATTCTCGTGTAAGTAAAATGTGCTGTTACGATCACAAGACAGTATGCAAGATAAATAATGTACAGCGTAAGCAGTAGAAATAAAATAATACTGCGCTAGCATGATCTTTAGTAGATATTCATTTACATAAATAACAGACTAAAAATGTGAGTACTCATACGATGCGTTTCTAAGCTAGTTCTACCCCAATGTACCTAACCTAACCTAGGTGTAGGGAGAGGTATGAAGTAGGTGAAGTATTCCTTACTATGGTATACTAAGAGTATGTTAAGCCTAGTATGCCTAGTATGCAAAGAGTCCCTCTAGGTTTCTAGTCAGCTCCATACCTTAAGAATGAGAGAGGTGGGAATCTCTTGCCAGACTCGAACTCCAACACCCCGCGAGGTAAGTCAGATCACTGGAAGCTGGACTCTCTGCGTGCAGGGATGACAGCGTCTTCTCAGTGCGTCAGGCCGGGAAACGGGCTCCTCTGAAGTCGAGGTCTCCTCTGATTTACAGGGGCTAGGGAAGGTATATTTATACCTGAGAGGTACCTCAGAATGTTAGCATTGACGTGAATCGGACAGCGGAAGACGTCATGAATGAACCCTTAAGGTATAACGGTTCATGCATAATAGATGAGTCCTTGAAGAAATCAATAGTCCTGTGCTAGGAAACTCCCAAAGCCTAAGGGTCTGTTCTTCAAGAACTCGTTGTGACGTTAGGGTGGATGGATGTCGGAGACCATGCCTGTATTTGGAGTGCACGGTTTAATGCCTAAATAAGGACTGGGATTTTATGCCTATATAAGGGCAGGGCGAATTGTGCCTATATAAGGACATGATACAGGAAAACCCATGTACGGTCACCCTAAGAGGAACACAACACCCACTCCACTTTCGTGTGTACGATAATAATAAAATGCTAAACATTTAATATGCTAAACATAAAATGGAGTACCGCATATTGCTAAAAAATATTTCTTAAAAGCATTTAAAAACCTATTAAAATGCAAAAGGTACTGTACATTTCAAGCATTGCTTTTCTCAGTTCAGGCATATATTTGGAAATAAAATGCAATTTGAATGAAAATAAGCAGTAATATTTACATTTGACAGAAAATGATCGATAAGTTGTTCAAAAATCAAAGTCATTTCATGTCATGAAAATTAATGAACTTTTTAGACAAAATAAGATGACAAAGTGTCTGAGGAAGTACCGCTGAAGTCTGTACTATAAGGCTAGTTCTACTTCAAGCAGATTGAATTGCCATTTAGTTCGAAAAATGGAAAAAAGTTCAATTTGGGAAGAGTTCCACGTTTTGAAATATGAAGGCCAAATTTTACTGCGTCTCTGGTACACTGTGAGTTGAATCAGAGTCAGTGTACGGGTCTGGTGTAAACATGAGATCATCTATTTCTGTAGACAAAATATCGTCCACTGAAGTTGGTGTCAGTTGGAACACCTCGTGCAGTAGGTTAATTGCACAGAGATGTGAAGCATCGCTTTCAGCATAGGATGCCGCAGCAATGTTCGCGTCCGTTGTTACCTGTGTGCCTGTAGATCCATCTTGTACTTCAGCAGCAGCTGGAAGCGTCTGTGAGATCTCAATGAATGCCGTCATCAGGATTGGTAGCCTCTGGGGACAACCCAGAGCATGGGCCGTTATCGGGTCCAGCAGAGTATCGATATCCGTTGGCGTTGCTGATGGAAATGTGAGACAGATGTCTAACACGCATTTTCACCGCATAGCAGGCATCGTAGAACAGGTAATATGCAATCTTGCCAGATTGGTCTGAATGACAGGAACCACGTGGTATTAAGGTCCCGTAGACGAGTCATGCCCAAAAGCTGTACTATTCGCTCACAGCACTTTCGTTCAAGGAGAGCTTTCTCCATTTCGCTCGGAGTGATGTCTGCGAATAGGCTGGCCATAGCGTAATAGCATGAAGAGAAATAGAATTCCGGCAACAAGTGCGAGAAGTAATGGTATGCCACCAAACACCGAATGTGCAAAGTTCGGGATGATTCCGAGTATTGCCTGGAAAGGTGCTAACAGACCGGAACAGATGCTCTTAAATACATGTACAATCCCGCTTGTATCAGACATGTTAAAGATACGTCCTATCATTTCCACGAAATGTATAGGGCAGTTTGTACGTATTAAAGTCTGTATCTCAGCTGAAGTCCTTGTTACTTGTAGATCATAGGTTTCTTTGGCCGAGGTTAAAGGCACTGATTGTTGCAAAAGCATGGCTTTCATTCTGCTTACAGTATCAAATCTCATAAAAGAGACGTTCAGCGAAGGCCACAAAGGCGACTCCCTGACTGTGTCTATTGGGGCAAACAATACTTGCATACAGCAAGTGACCCTGGAGTTGTCTTGTGGTTTGGGGCCTCCTGGCCTGCCTTGCTCCGTTGACTTTGGCCTGGCTGCCATGATGCCTTTTTTGCGCATGTTACTCTGAGCCGTTGTTCTACCGGCCTCTGCTCCTGCCAAGTTATTTTAGAACTGTCTGCATTTTCTGTCTTTCACCTTTTCTCCTGTTCCCTTTGGGCTCGGTCTGCACAACATGTACAAGGTCGAAAAACAACGTCCCTTGTTCTTGCTGATCTGGCCAGTCCCTTGCACCTAGACATAACACTATGTACAGCTGCCTTGGAGACATTTGTGTGCACGCTTTAGACACACTTGGAGACAAACCTTTCCAGGGAGAAGAGCTGTGATTGTCTGCCGATGTAGACTTTGCATCTAGATACTGAGGTATGGGGGTTCGCTAGACAATGCTCAGAGGTCTTCTATTTTTATAATAAACTAGCTACTAGCACGGGGAGGGTGGTAAGGTCATTTAGCCCTATATCCACTGCTTTATTAAATGCTTTCCCGTTTGTATTCTATGGTGTTGTAACTATGCTGCTTATATTATTCTTATGCATTATGCTGATAGTACTGACACGTGTACTGTATCTGAGAGCACGATAGTCGAAATAAACATTTTAAACTATACAGTGTCTCTTCTTACGCACGTTGTGGACAGGTATGAGTGACTGATGAAAGGGTGTTCTTGCTACTGCGAGTCCTGAGAGAGAGAGATACCGTGTTCTGGGTTGTCTAATCATTGGTAACCTTGTTGCTAATGAGACGCTAAGGCTAGTCGGGTTGGGGTTTTAGGTGCTAAGGTTAATGGTTGGATCACCACTATATTACGAGGTCCTATCATCCTGTGCATAGCTCTGTATATGTGCAGAATCCCTACAACATGGCGCGACCAACGAGTGGGGCCGCTTATCTGCGAGACGCTTGAGTAGTGCTTGTCCACAACTCCCCTCACAGACGCTTCCAGAAGCGTGTGTGACGGTGATACCTCCTATATTGACGTTTTTATAGGTTCTTTCAAGCTTGAAGTTGTTAAAAGGTTTCTTAACTAAAACCCTATTTGTGCTGCCTCATTTTAGATTGTCGACTACTTATAGCCTAAAATGGCTGTTCAAATTGCGGCACATAGCCGCGCAGCGCTCCTGGCTCACTTAACAGTGTATGGAGTGCCTGACGCGGGTGTCGATCTGATCTTTGTGGTACAAGCCGATCCAGCTTACCACTTTGAGGTGTTCTACTCTTGGGTCACCTTTCCGGCGGTGGATGGGACTGACAATCTGTTCCATGAATATGAAGCCACCGTAGTTCCTAATCACAATAAACCGTATAGGAATATTGAAGTACCGCTCACGGATTGGCAACACCGTGTTTGGTTTGATGGCGCCCTCCCCCAAACGGTTTCCACGGTTCGTTTAGGTCCCTTATCAATTGAAGGGGCCACTTGGCCTGTTTTGGCCGGGTATACCCCACATCCGCGTTATATGTTGGTACCAGTCGCTGAATTGCGTGATATGCATTCGTCTTTGATACGAGTGCATCGAGCTTTAGTGCAGTATGTTACAGGCAACATCCAGGAGCCCCACCTGGAGTTGCGGCCCATCCAGCTGGTGCAGGCGGTGTAACCATAAGTCCTGTCATGGTGAATTCGGTGATGGGCAAGCGCCCACAAAATAAGGATGATTTTCCTTATTGGCTTGCAGAGAAATTTGACCAGCTGGAGGCAGTTTTTCCAAACACATCTCCGGTGGAAAAACACAGAATTCTTACGATTAGTTTGCCAAAGTCTTAGTCCCCGAGTTGGCAGAATGCAACAACTGGGGTAGGGTATTCGCAGCAGTATATGTAAAGTGTTTCGGCACTCCTTCCATGACGGTTCTCCCCTCTGTAATTAAACGTGTGCAGGATGAACATGGCCCTGAAGCGGCTGTGGAATTAGGGATGAGACTGGTGGGAGTGTTCGACGTAGTAGCTGATTTGATCCTTGCGAATGTCAAGGGCGATGCAGTGAACTTTCAAGTAGCTAATGCTTTGGCTTTGGTCCCAGAACCGGACAGGCCGCGTGAATTACCGAAAATGATAGCCCAGCCTTACAAAACTATTGGCAGAAATAGCCTGGGAGTTAAGCCTTTTGCTAAATCGCAACAACAATCGCAACAACAACAACCAAAAACTCAATCTGAGAAAGATGAAAAACCAGTCTTTACTAAAAAGAGCTGGAGGTTGAAAAAACAGGGTAAGCAACAAAAGAGGCCGGGGTCGAGAGGCGCATCCCCGGTTTCCGTCTCTTCTGAACGCAAGTATGATTTGCGCGATAGGGCGAGAATTAAGTCTCCGGATAGGTTTCAGATCCCTGATACGCGTTCTCCTCGTTCTTCACAGGCACAGACAACTTCGCAGGCCGGTGGAGGAGATCGCCAGGATAGAGGAAGGGGTCGAGAGGCTCCCCAGGGACGAGACCAACCTCGACAACAGGTCAGAGGGAAAGCAGAAGAATTTCAACGTTCTCGCCCACAATTTCAGAAGAAGAAAGTTGCCGCTGTAACAGCGAGGTATGCCACAGATGGTGAGAACGAGACTCCTGAATTGGACGTGGGCAGTGACCCTCCTAGACAGCGCAGCGGAAGTTACCATAGTGCGGGAGGCGCTACGTCCTCATGTGGAGGCGACAGCAACTGAAACATTCATTACTGTCGAGACAGCAGACACCAGAGTGGCACCCCCTGACAGACTATTTAATATTGTCATTCAAATTGAAGGTGATATACAGCGTGTAATTAAAGGGATTTTTTGGGAAAATCTGACCTCTTTGTACGACATTTTGTTGGCGGAGGCGGATTGGCTGCCCCCATTCGTACTTGCTGCGCGTAAAGGGGAGGAGGTAATCTTTCCGAGCTTTTCTCGACATGTCCCAAAGGACAAAGCGGAGGCTCTTGCAGCTGAGTGGGCTGTGTCCCTGGCTCCAGCGTTATACTGCAATCACGTGGGATGGGATGAGGACTCTCCCCCCCATGAAATACCTTTGCGGTCGCTGCCACAGCCACAACCCCAATATCCCATCAAACGGGAAGCAAAAGGCCCCGTTTCCGAAATTCTGACTCAGTTAGAATATCAGGGAGTAATTGAAACATGCGTATCACCAATGAATAATCCCCTATTCGCGGTTTCTAAACCCGATGGATCGTACCGCTTAGTTTTAGATTACCGACATTTGAACTCTCATTGTCGGACCTTTGCGGTGCAAAATACCCACAGTTCTGCGCTTGTAGACAGTCTTGTTCGTAAAAAATATAAAACGACACTTGACCTCTCCAATGGATTCTACACGCACAACTTAGCCCCGGAGAGTAGCCAATGGAGCGCTTTTACATCTGGTGGTAAATTATTCAAGTTCCGGCGTTTACCTATGGGCTACAAGAACAGTCCAGGCGTATTCGCTGCCCGTGTTGTCTCTTTGTTAGACGGCATAGACCCAGATGCATGTTCGTACGTCGATGACATTTATCTGACGGACGACGAACTATTCCTGCATCTTTCCCGAGTGGACCGCATTATTCTAGAATTTGTGGTTTTAGGTTATAAGTTTAACTTTGCCAAATCTCACATTGCTCAATTTACCGTTTTGTTCTTGGGCTATGAGCTCAACAATGAAGGTAAGGGCTTAGCCCCCCATTTCCTAGAGAAATGGGCACTTTTGTGCCCTCCTACTACTCTGAAAAAACTTCAGTCTTTGCTGGGTTTTCTGAACTTTGGGCGTACTTACATTCCCAAATATGCCCAGCGTATCAAGCCACTGTATGCCTTGATACAACCTAACTTTTCGAAGTCATGCTGGCTTCCGGAGCATACCTCCATTCTGCAGTCTTTGCAGACAGACCTTCTTCAGTCTAAATACTTGTTGACTCGTGATAACCACACAAACCTGGTGATTAGAATAATTCCAGGGGCAGTGGGTTTCACGTACTTAACCTTTAACGAAGGTGACAGTTCCAATCGCATACAAGTCACATCTTTACACTTCCGCGGAAATGCGCTTTTCCTCTGTGGAAAAAGTTTTAACAGCAGTGCAAATGGCGATTCTGAAGGAACGTGCACTGGCACAGGGAAAACGCATTCTGGTGGTAACACCATATCCTGCCCTAGAGGCAGTGACAAAGGCAAGTGTTCCGAACTCTAAAGCTTTGCACCCCCGTTGGATTCAATGGGCAACCTCTTTGACGTCTCCGGATGTCACTTTCATCTTTGATTCTTCTCTACAGACTCAGGAGTTTTTAAAGTATGAATTCGTTCATCCTCCTCCTCCGTCTTTGTTGCCGCTTGAGGATTACGAATGTGTGATCTACACCGATGGTTCGGCACAACTGGCCACGGGTTCCAAGCATGCTTATTCAGCCGCATGTGCTATTGTTGCAGGTACCTTTGTAAACGGTAAGTTCAAATCTACTGTAGTGCACACTCAGTCACTCGGAGACAGTACTGCACAATTGGCCGAGCTGCGCGCATTGGTGCTTGCGCTTGAGTTCGTTACTCCGGATGTGACCACTCTAATTGTATGCGATTCATACTACTGTGTTCAATCTTATAATGACAATCTGTTCTTTTGGTCGCAAAACGACTATAGAGACGCCAACGGTAGCACAATTAAGCATAAAATGCTTTGGGTTCGGGTGGCAGAATTGAGACAACGTCTGCCACTCACACAGGTGGTTCACACCCTTGGCCATCAGCGGGTGGGCGCACACGCTGTCGGTAACGGTTTGGCAGACGAAGCTGCCAAATCAGCAGTAGTCACGTGTTCAGTCGCAGCAGTTACCAGATCCATGTCTAAAATTGATACTGATATTTTAGCAGCTATTGCTGCAACAAAAGAAGGTGCTAATTACCCTAGAGGTTTTCCTTCCAAATATTCTTATCAGTTAGGTCCCGAACAGGCTCCTTATGTAACAATACCCGACGTTGGCGATCGGCTGATCCCCAACGCGGACCGCAGACTTTCCTTGATAACGGCTGCACACGAAGGCATGGCTTCGGCTCATGCTGGAGTGTCTGCGACCATTTCCATCTTGCAGCAGCGTTACTGGTGGCGTGGTTTATACAAAGACACCCGTACTTATGTGCTTTCTTGTGACGTTTGTCAGCAGATTAAGCCTTCCACGGTTACACGACCACCACAGAACCCGCTCTGCATCTCTAACCGACCATTTGGGTGTGTTTACCTGGATCACTGCGGTCCATTTTCTTCAGACACTGCCTATAAATATATCTTAGTGGCAGTGGACTCGTGCACACGTTTCATCTGGGTTTGGCCACAACGGATTGCTGACGTTTGAAATGTCATCAGGGATTTGCGTGTCTTTGTGGGAATTTTCGCCTGTGGCACCTTCCATTCTGACCAAGGTCCAGCGTTTGCCTCTAAGGCTTACAAGGACGCAATGGGTTCACTGGGGGTGCGGGTGAAATTTTCGTCTCTGTATCGGCCTGAGGGCAACTCGATCGTTGAACGAATGAACCGTGACTTAAAGCAATCCTTGACAGCTAGAGTCTTAGGTACTGGCAGGAACTGGCTGGCCCACTTGTATACTGTACAACGTGCACTTAATAATCTCCCTAGAAGACCTCTGGGTGGGCGGACCCCATACGAAATGCTCTTTGGCATCAGGATGTTTGTGCCCGACCTTGATGGTCTAGACATGGCGGCGCAGTCCGCCATCTTTGATGTAGATAACCATTCTACTATGTTACAGGACTTACAAGAAGCCCGAGACAAACTTGCAATCGCACATTTACCTTCAGCCACAGACCCTGCACTGCAGATTCCGGTTGCCGGCTGGCTTCCGAAGATTGGAGATCTGGTTTGAGAGAAGGTGGAGAACAAAAAAGAATTCGGCCCCTCATATCGTGCACCGGTTCCAGTCCTGGGCTTGAAGGGAACACATACAGTCATCTTACCATCGCTTCCTGGTCGCAAGGAGAACAGATACATCTCAGTGGAAAATGTCAAGCTACAACATCTGGCCGATCCTGAATAGTGTTACACCAGCGGTCTCTTGCCCTGTCATTTATCGGACAAGTGTTCGTGGCCCTCCTGCCCGAACGGTCACTGATGTTGCAGTTGAGATGGTTGATTTGCCTGAACGCTCACTCGAAAACCCTGTCTCCCCCTGCAACGACGAGACTGAGTATACCTATCCCGAAAACGAGTCGGTGGCACACCTACCAACGACGCCACTGAGCCCCACACGTTATTCTTTTGATTCGGATTCCACCTCATCACTTTTCCCGTCCAAGTTCAGTATTTTTGTTTCCTGGTTCAGAGACAATTTTTTGATTCCCCCTTGGACATACATTTGGTTGGTGCTATTCCTAATTTTTTTGTTCATGTCCATTGGCTTTGTCACAGTGTTTTTTCTACTCATCAATGGTCACTATTTACCAGAACGCTCTGCAGTGAACAGTGTCGCTGGAACTTTGGCTCCACGTTCCTCATCTCACATCAAGAAGCGTGACCACACATTTGTGAACATTTCAGCTTTTCCAGTTGCTGATGACATCGTATGGGATGCGGTAAATTTTCAGATTCATGGACCGACAGAAATTATTAATGTACCCAAGGTCCTTCGAGTTTCAATGGGTGATGTCGTAAAAAGTAATATTCATTCTGACGATTGGGATGTGCATGCAGTCGAAGCATTATTTACTGATTTGAAATATTATGCTTCCTTTAATGCTGAAGATTTGTACATGAATTCTGCAAATTATGCTGATTTGTATTGTTACCAGCATTGGGGCAACCACTTTGTCCATAAACCAAGTGCACTGCGTGGTCCTTTTAACTACACCCAATGGGAGCATTGTCCCACACCTTTACCTGGTAGCTCCCAGACCCTGAGAAATAAATTTACTTACTTCACCGACTTTGATAGGTCGAACCCTGGTGCCTATTATTTTAAATTAAACGCTCCATCCACTCAGAAAATCATGTTGACCCACACCCAAATTGCTATTTTCGGGTTCCTTAGCTGTGGGTGGTTATGAGTACTGGAAGGACACAGTGGATTTGAAATCAATATGGGGCTCAAAACCATGGCAGGTGCAGGGCATCGAAGCCTTGCACCGTGCTTGTCTTATCCCTGCCCAAATTGTATTTCTGAATAATTCCATCTATCAGACTACGTGTTGGGGTTTAGCTACTTCCAAACAATTGAATGCACCTTCCATTCCATCGTTGTCTTCCCCTCCCAACGAAAGCTTGCACTTTAATGTGTCCCCTACCACTTTGCAAGATTTGTTTCAGAACAATTCGTTTAATGTTTCTACGCTTGTTCAGTCACCCTGGTTGGCTTGGCCCATATCATCTAATGCGTGCCTTTTTCTTTATTTGAATTTACCTCGTGCATGAAACATTATTCTGTGGGCCGTTTCCAGCCCTTGGGTAGTGCCTTCCTGCATGAACTTTGGTCCCTGCCTTTCATGTACAAATGCCTTCGGGACGGGAAGGAGGTTTTTCTCACGGGGGAGTCATGCGATTCCACTGTGGGTCATTCCCTTATTTGTAAACACATTAAACTGCACGGGGCTTGCAACGTTTCTGCTCCGAATCTTGCTTGTGTGTTAAAGGGTATTCCTGCTCCTGCTATTTCTCCTACTTTCACTGTGCTTTCGAATGGTAGCTATCTGCTTTTGAATAACCAAAACTGCTGTGGCATGCTGGCCGGCATACCCTATATTGTTACAGTTTCCCACAGGGTTGTCTGCTGCAAAAATGTGCTTTTTCCTCCCCGCACGACATCGTAGATAGTTCCGTTTGGCCTTCCATTCCTACTCTGAAGGCGGATTTCAATAAATTGAGCAGAATAAAGGCGCTATTATTGAATCAGGAGGTTATGCTCACGTCCGCCCGGGAGACATTCATTCTCCAGGTGGCAAGTACACACAGTGAAATACAGGCCCTTTTGAACACTAACCTCCCACAACATTTCGGTGAGCTGATTCACCGTGTTTTTAATGCATCTCGCACTGAGGGTCTGATACACTTTTTTAAGGTTGTGGGTTTCGGCCTTGTGACCTCTTTTCAAACTATTTTTGGTGTGATACCAGCTTTTATTCATTCCATCTTTTCCAGCGTCTTTGGTGGCTTCCCATTGATCCTCGCCTTGGCGGCTGGTGTGCTGCTGTTGGTCTGTTTTCTACGCAATGGCTGCTCCCCGATGGGCCCTTCTCGACCCAGGTCGACCCCAGCTGCTCCGTGAGCGCATCTTCGCTGGCTTCGGCATCCTGCCGTTGGCGACACGGAGTGTGTCCTATACTCTTTCTTTTCGCTTTGCGTATTTCACTTGCGTGCAACCTGTGATGTCTTGCATCCGCTGTCCTTTATCATGGACCATGGATTATTGCCTCTCCAATACGTCGTTGTCTGTTCCGGATTTTGTTCGGTTGGTGGGTCCCTTAGAGGCCCATGAACGGGACTGTTCCGCTGCATGCTGCATGACGCGTGCGGCTGCACTGGGGATTTTGGCGCAATGGGATATCTGGGCGGCTGCTCAGAATCTCCTACAGCAAAGTTATATTGAGTACCACGCAAGTTGTCCCGCATTGCTATTTGATGCTCCCTCCTGTGAGGAGCATGCCTGCAGTTTTGATTTATTGGACTGGATGGCGTCACTGTTTTCTGACGATTCCAATGATGTCCTCTTGGAGGGTGTGGCGTTTTTCTGCACTTACACTCTGTTGGATTGATGTGGCCTTCGCTCTCTGTGCCCTGCCTCGCTGAATGTGTTTTTTCATCTCGAGACATTTTTTTTCCCCCTCTCCCATTCGTTGTCCTTCATGGGGACTGCGTCCACTTTTGACGTTTCTGTTCTGCTCGGTCAATTTGAACTCTGTCTTCGTCCTTTGTCTTGGCCGCTGGACTGCCCAGGGGAGGGTGTCTTGTGGTTTGGGGCCTCCTGGCCTGCCTTGCTACGTTGACTTGGGCCTGGCTGCCATGATGCCTTTTTTGCGCACGTTACTCTGAGCCGTTGTTCTACCGGCCTCTGCTCCTGCCAAGTTATTTTAGAACGGTCTGCATTTTCTGTCTTTCACCTTTTCTCCTGTTCCCTTTGGGCTCGGTCTGCACAACATGTACAAGGTCGAAAAACAACGTCCCTTGTTCTTGCTGATCTGGCCAGTCCCTCGCACCTAGACATAACACTATGTACAGCTGCCTTGGAGACATTTGTGTGCACGCTTTAGACACACTTGGAGACAAACCTTTCCAGGGAGAAGAGCTGTGATTGTCTGCCGATGTAGACTTTGCATCTAGATACTGAGGTATGGGGGTTCGCTAGACAATGCCCAGAGGTCTTCTATTTTTATAATAAACTAGCTACTAGCACGGGGAGGGTGGTAAGGTCATTTACCCCTATATCCACTGCTTTATGAAATGCTTTCCCCGTTTGTATTCTATGGTGTTGTAACTATGCTGCTTATATTATTCTTATGCATTATGCGGATAGTACTGACACGTGTACTGTATCTGAGAGCACGTTAGTTGAAATAAACATTTTAAACTATACAGTGTCTCTTCTTACGCACGTTGTGGACAGGTATGAGTGAGTGATGAAAGGGTGTTCTTGCTACTGCGAGTCCTGAGAGAGAGAGATATCGTGTTCTGGGTTGTCTAATCATTGGTAACCTTGTTGCTAATGAGACGCTAAGGCTAGTCGGGTTGGGGTTTTAGGTGCTAAGGTTTATGGTTGGATCACCACTATATTCCGAGGTCCTATCATCCTGTGCATAGCTCTGTATATGTGCAGAATCCCTACAACAGAGTTGACCGTTACTAGATATGGGATGCCTGGCAACATGCCGCAGCAACTCTGATCATTCAACATGAGGTAACTCCCATTAGAAAGTTGTCCAAACGTTGGATTAATCACAGCAGCTGGTGTACCCTGCTGATGGCAAGACAAATTTGCCACAGAACCATTGCAAGCCCTGTGTAAAGAAATGTCCTGACATATAAGTGAACCGCTCAGTGCACTTTTACAGTGTGTACCGCTCAAAAACACTTCACGATCCCCACTCCAACATCTATATGTATACGGTAAATTCCAAGATGTCTTAATGTATTCCTTACCCAACCTTTCATATTTGCCTGCTTGCATTCGTCTGAGGCAATACTGAAACTGAAAAGTAGTCACAGGTAGTGTGATTTTGCCATGAATGAGCCATTCTGTAGCTGGTTTTTCTGCCACTGTGAATGGTAACTTTTCCAGTTTTTCAATGCTCAGCACTGTATACTTTGCTCCTCTTTGTGCCAGTTCGATCTGTTTATCAGTTAGATTGTATTCTGCAAACAGAGCGGACGTGTTGATGAAACGCCAAGGCACATAGCCCGCACGCAAATATTGCAGCGTCCAGCTTAATAACACAATAGAACGTAATTGAGATTGGCCTTGCTGTAACATCGCCAAATCTTGTTCTAGTATGTCGATAGCAGAGGATACAATGTTGTCCAATGAATATATTCTGGAGGACAAAGTTGTTAACCCATTGTCGACCACAGTGAGTGTTTTCTCTAAATTAATACGATCAAGTTCACGTATTCGTTCTGCGGCCTCCATCTGTGACACTTTCCATGCTTCATTATAGGCAGCATAAATGCCGGCATATATGAAACATTTCTGACGCGGTTTTCTTGGTCCAAGCAAGAATTCCCTAAGGTCTGCGTCTTCTTTAAGTAAGGATAAGTGTTGTTTCACATCCTGTAGTGTAGATTTCTGCAGCCAATCGAGGCATAATTTTCCTACACTGTATGTTGTTACTAGCCCCCGGATGCTGTCTTTGGACGTATCTTGGGTCTGGCCTATGAATAGTAAAACCCTGAGTTTTATTCAGGAATCTTTCCTGACAGTTGTTCGTGTCTGTGGGCCAGATCAACCATTTTCTCCAATCAGGATTAGATCTGTTGAGTTGTAGTATATTGTCAACTGTCACCGCTGCCTGTGTATTGTTATCACTTGCAGGTGTTTGTACAGAAGGTGTTTTCATCTCTTTGATCTTGGCTAGTCCAAGACAAGATGTTTGTTGGACGGTTTCATTCAAAAACATTATTTGGTCAGGGATGATACAGGCTCTAAACAAAGCTTCTATCCCCTGCACTTGCCAATCTTTAGTACCCCAGACAGTTTTTGTGTCTATTGTGCCTTTCCACAAGTCGAAACCCTGTCTAGACAGTTGGGCAATAGATGTTGCAGAGTAAATCTGTTTTGTATTTGTTAACATAATTTTCAGTCCTGTTTTGTTTACATTTTTATAGTAAAACGTTTCTGGATCAGATGTATTGTAACCTGAAAAATATGGAAACTTGTTAGCAAATGTTTTTGAACTACCTTGTGGTGGTGTAGGACAATGCTCCCATTGGTTAAACATAAACACATTTCTAGGGTATGCAGATTTATGCAAATAATGATGACCATAGTGGTTATAGCAATACAGTTGTTCATAGTCTGATGAACCCTCTAAATATTCATTTTTAGAAAATGCAGCAGATTTTTCTAGGTCAAACATTATGTTGTTAACAGTCTCAAAGTCCCAATCATCAGAATAGGTACTGGACGAAATGAGATCACTTAGTGACATTTTAAACAAATGTGGAATGTTCAATTGTTCCGTCGGGCCAAAAATATCAAAATCTGTTTTGTCCCCATAGGAACGGCTGTGATGTTCACGGTTGACAAGTCTCTTGCTTCACGATGGGAAGATTTATGTGGTTTCAAAAGTACGTTCACATCTTTTCCTTCAGTGTTCACATGGATGTATCTGCCATTTATAAGCACGCTCATACTTGTAACCAAAGCTAGCCAAAGCAGGAAAACAAATATTTCAGAAATTATCCAGAGTTCAATCCATGGGGAAACCAGATAAGTCTTTTTCAGAAAGTGAAGAAAGTCTTGTACTTGCTGCTTGAATGTTAATGATGCTGGCGTCGTTTCAGGTTCACTCGGATCTTCTGAGAACGTATCAAAGTTAATGAAATAGCCAGAAGCAGTTCTGTCAATTGTTGGAATTGCATCAGGATTTGTAGAAATCGCTGGAACCAGTTGATCACTTGCTACATTGGTGTAGACAGGTGTATTTGGACGAACTGTTACTTGATTTTCAAGAGGGATGAGTTCCATTGCATTGTTGCTTAGTCCTTCATCTGTGACAGCTGAATTCTCGATGGTTATCAGTCTTTCAGTCTGAACCTCTTGGATAGTAGCGAGAGGAGTGCGTCTGCTACTAGGTCGGAGTCCACGAGGCCTACTATATAGTATTGGCCACATACTGTGGTTTGATGAGGTCGATGGACACAAATCTTTTCTCCTTTCTTCCAGCAAGGGGCGGCAGAAGTACTGTTCTTGTTCCTTGAACTGCTAGGACAGGTACTGGTTGTCTGTAAGAAGGTCCAAATTCCTTCTTGTCCGCAATCTTTTCTCTGACTAGATCCCCAACTTTTGGAATCCAGACAGGCCTTGCTGGGACCGCCGGTTTTTCCCCAGTGGTGGTTGGCTGCAGGAATACGTTGCATTGTTTCGATCTTAGTTCATTGAGTTCCTGTAAAACAGCCAAACGATCTTTGATATCAAATGGTTTATTTTCCACCACTGTGCCTACGTGATCGAGGTCTGGTTCCCACATTCTTGTCCCAAATAGGACCTCACATGGAGTGACCCCCCCCTAGAGAACTTCTTGGCAGGTTATTTAATGAGCGTTGGACCTCATAAAGATGTTTGACCCACCTATCACCCGAACCTAATACCCTAGCTGTTATTGACTGCTTTATGTCCCGGTTTTTACTTTCCACAACCGAATTTCCCTCAGGATGGAATGGAGAGGAGTACCGCAATGCAACGCCCAGACTGGCCATGGCTTCTTTGTAAGCCCGAGAGCTAAACGCAGGGCCCTGGTCAGAATGTAGCGTGCCTATTGCGTATGTGCCGATAAAGACTCTCAAATCTTTTATAAAAGTTCGAGCGTCAGCCGAGCGCTGAGGCCATATCCATAGGAACCTAGAGCATGAATCCACTGCAACCATGATATATCTATAGTTACCGTCCCTTTGCAAGGGACCGCAGTGGTCCAGGTAAACACAAGCTAATGGTTTGTCTGAAATTAACAGGGGTGTCTGCGCAGGACGTTTCACTGTTGAGACTTTCATCTGTTGGCAAATATCACATTCTAAAACATAGTTCTTGGTTTGTTCCGAATGCCAGGCCACCAATATCTTTGCTTGAGTAAAGATACTGTTGCAGAAACACCTGCATGGGCAGAAGCTATCCCTTCGTGTGCTGCTAGGATTAGTCCTAATCCACGTTTCTTGTTTGGAATTACCCTATCCCCCACTCCAGGGATTTGAGCAAAAGGAACGTTGTTCGCATCAATTACATAAGAGTACTTGAGTGGAAACTTTTTTGGTAACGCTGCACCACTGCCTTTGCTTGTAGCATTGACAGCCAACATTATCTCACTGTCTATTTTTGTTTTTGAGCGAGTGATCGCAGCTACGGAAGCCATCTGAACAGCCCCTTTGCGGCTTCGTCAGCCAATGAATTCCTGCAACGTGAACGCCATCACGTAGATGACTCAGTGTGTGGATCACGTGAGCCTTTGGTAGTTCGTTTTTCAACTGAACTACTTGTTCCCAAAGCGTTTTGTGCTTTATTGTGCCACCTTTCGCATCTTTGAAACCATTTTCAAGCCAGTTTTGTATATATTCATTATACGACTGAACACAGTAAAAGTAATCGCACACTATCAGTGTGGGAATTCTCGATCTGTACTTTCAAGTGCCAGTTTGAATGCTTGTAGTTCAGCTCGCTGAGCTGTACAATCTCCTAGAGATTGAGTTTTTGTGACCATAGGTCTGAAGATGCCATCTCGCATGCGACCTTTAACGATTGCACACGCTGCACTGTAAGCTTGCTTACTCCCTGTTGCGGGTTGTGCGGATCCGTCAGTGTAAATTATGAATTCGTACTGATCGAGAGGCAGAATGTCAGTGGGCAGAGGACATTCTTGTTCATATTGCAGGAACGCTTGTGTTTTTAAATCAGGATCAAAAACATATTCAACATCTGTTGCAGCAAGAGAATTAACCCATTGTATCCATCTTGGATGTAATGCTTTAGCATTTGGAATGCTTGCTTTTGTGACCGCTTCTAAAGCTGGTACTGGGGTTACGACAATAATGCATTTCCCTTGGGCTAGGGCTCTTTCTTTTGCTACAGCGGTTTGAACTGCTGTCAGAATTTTTCAGTTGAAGTGAAGCGCATTTCTGCTTGTGTATACAAATGAGATTTGTATGCGATTGGTATTTTTCACCCTCATTAAATGTTAAGTAGGTGAATCCGCATTGACCCGAAATTATTCGGATCACCAGGTTGCGTTGACTTACGCGTGTTTGTAAGTGATTTGTTGCTAACATGTTAGCCTGGAGTGAACGCAAGATTTCTGTGTGTTCCTGTGTCCAATTTCTGATTGAAAAATCAGGTTTGATTAATGCGTAGAGAGGTTTAACCCTTTCTGCGTAAATTAGAATGCATGTTCTTTCCAAATTTAGGAAACCCAGGATGGATTATAAGTTTTTTAGCGTTTTTGGAGGTTGGAGCAGCGCACATTTCTCTAGAAAGTTAGCTGCCAAGCTCTTGCCTTCACTTGAAAGCTCATATCCTAGAAATAGGACATTGAGATGGGCAATTCTGGACTTTTTGAAGTTGAATTTGTAGCCCTCAGAGGCGAAGCCCAATATAATGGTATTCACCCTGTTCAAGTGTTTATCCAGGTCATCGTCTGTCAGATAGATGTCATCGACATAGGACAATGCCTCATTGTCATAAATTTGTAGTAACTCCGTTACCCTCGCTGAGAATAAACCTGGGCTGTTCTTGAACCCTTGTGGGAGTCGACAAAATTGACGCTGGGTCCCCATTATGGAGAAAGCTGTTAAGTACCTGCTTTCAGGTGCTATGTTTTGACAAAAGAAACCATTTGAGATGTCTAATGTGGTTTTATATTTTTTACGCACAATGTTATTCATTAATGCTGTGCTATGTGCATTTTGCACTGCAAAAGTTTTAGAACAAGTGTTTAAGTGTCTGTAATCTAAAAGTAGACGATATGTATTGTCTGGTTTGGAGACAGGAAACAAAGGATTGTTCATTGAGGAGGTGAATGTTTCAATCACTCCTTGGTATTCAAGTTGATCTAAGATCTCCCTGACCTGTTTTTTAGCTTCTTGCTTTATCGGGTACTGCCTTTGTGCAGTTGGTTCATGTTTCAGATGTATTTTATGGTGAGGTGAGTCCTCATCCCATCCTACATGATTTTTATATAATGCTGGGGCCTTGGCTACTGCCCATTTCCTGGCATATGTATATTTTAGGTGAATTGGAATATGGTTAGAGAAGGCAGGCATAATAATGTCCTCGCCGTGTGGGCACTCTCTGACAAATTGTGGTGGCCAGTCTTTTTCTGCTAGAAGTACGTCATAGCCCCTTGAAAGTTTTTCCCAAAAGAGTGCTTTCACCTGTCTAGGTATGCCTCCCTCCATCCGGAGTGTTATTTCATATAACTTTTGTGGAGTACTAACCCTGGTGTCTACAGTCTCAACTTTAATGTACTCATTCAAGTCCACTATCTCCAGAAGTTCCTTCAGGTTTTGGCAAGCTATTGTGACTTCTGCTGCACTGTCCAGCATTGTCTGAGCCCATTCTCCGTTCTTGAGTTGTGTTCTCAGTATTCTCGGCATGTCTGATCTTTAGACCTGCTACTTTCTTTTTGGAGAATTGAGGTTTTGTTTTATTTTTTGGAGCGTGTTTTTCTTCCTTGGATTTCACGCGTTCTTCTCTATGTTCTGACCGTCCTCTTCTTTCCAAAGTCTGTGATGAGATCTGAAAGGTACGAGAGGAACGTATATCAGTATCTTGATACCTGTCAGGCTTTCTCAAATTATCCCTATTCCTGAGGTTATACCTCCTTTCAGAGGGCTCCTTTGAGGAGACCTACCTCGGGATTGAGAACGTTTCTCGTTTGAATTTTGTTTAGTAGTTTCCCACTTCTTTTTAGAAGATGTAGGATTTTGTTTAATAGAGTCCTTCTCAGGACTTTCAGATAGTTTCGGCTTCACTGGTCTTCCACCCAAACTATCTCTGCCTAATTCTGCATAAGATTGTTCAATTATTCTGGGTAGCTTAGTTTGATGTTATGTAGCATCGAATTCCCTTAATCGTTGGCGGATCGCCACTGCTGCTGCCTCCCCTTTAATATTATTGTTGTGACCTGGTCGAAATTTTTCAGTAATTTCATACCTAAATTCATTTTGAATTTGTTTCAGGACATCAGGTATTACCGCAATTGATGGAATGCCATGTGTTTTAGTATAGATGGCAGCAAAGACTGAACCCCATGTGGTGCGATCCCCATTGGTAAACAGATGGTTAGGATTCTGTGTTTCTCATATGGGCTAGTATTCGGAAATACTGCTTCGATTTGAGTAATTTTTTGAGCGATCCAGAATGGAATTTGCTCACGTTTTGTGGGCATTTTACCCATGACTGCGTATATAGTCTGTGGTGTAATTTTTAGTGTATTCCCCGGTTGAGGAGTTTGATTTGGAATTGTTAATGGTGGTTGGACTGTGAAAGTCCGCATGGCATATTGGACCAATTGTCTGTAGATTTTTATTAACTCTGTAAGTTGAGTAAGTAGATCCTCATCTGACATTATATCCAGTTCAGGATGAGGTGTGTAGCCGGCTAGAATCGGCCATGTTGCTCCTGGTCTACCTAGTGGACCGAGCCTGGTAATGTTTCTGTGATGTTTTAGGGCGCCTTTAAACCAGAGCTGATGCTCCTGGTATGTTAATGGAATTTCTATATCCTCGAACAGGATGTATTCCTCTGGTGGATCATCTTCTTTGTAGAAGTGAAACAGTTTTGTAACTGAATTTGATTCAGGAAATATTACCCATGAATAGAATACCTCTGTCTGAAAGGATTCGTGTGCCTCTATCACGAAAACTGCTCTACCTCCTCTTGGTGGTAGGCCGTGTTTTATGAGTTTTAGAGTGATGGCTCTTCTTAAGTTAGGATTGATGTCTATGACACCCTCCTCGGTTTCAATAAAACCTGTGATGTTATAAGCTGTTACAGCTGGGTGACCCGCAACTTCACCGTTGTCGGAGTCAGGCATTTTGTTTTTTGAAAAATGTAGAACAAGTTTCAAGGAAACAAAGATAAGGTGCACAATATTTTGGAACACTGTATCCTTCAACGTTGAGCAAACCAAACAGCTATTATATAGGGTGCTTCCCTATGTAGCCGTGGCGGATACTTAACCCTGCCCACTCCAGATGTCTTTTGGAGTATATGGGTAGGGGTCTCTGAGAGAAAAGGCACGGCTGAGTTACTCAGTATCTAACGTTAAATTACCGCCTTACCAAACCGTTGGGCGCCATGTAGTGTAGCTCCTATTTCCCTAATAGGCTCTGTGCATTGGAATAATATACCCTATAGGTTTGACATAGGACTAAGGTCAATATGTCCCTATCGAGTATATTAAACTTAATTACTTGTGTAGCTAACTTAGAGGCCACTAGAAACTCCTTGATTAACAAGAAGGGAGTAGTTTCTGGCAGCCGCAAAACATGACAACTTTGTTTCCCTTTTAGAATCAGAACGTGTCCCAGAGTCGTGGAAACAATAGATAACTATTTCACTCTGCTCACTCGTGCATACTTAGTTTTCCTCAAAGTTACACAGAAAGAATAGACGGGCGTTTCAATAAAAGATTTATTGAACAGTCTTGTTTCTCGTGTAAGTAAAATGTGCTGTTACGATCACAAGACAGTATGCAAGATAAATAATGTACAGCGTAAGCAGTAGAAATAAATAATACTGCGCTAGCATGATCTTTAGTAGATATTCATTTACATAAATAACATAGACTAAAAATGCGAGTACTCATACGATGCGTTTCTAAGCTAGTTCTACCCCAATGTACCTAACCTAACCTAGGTGTAGGAGAGGTATGAAGTAGGTGAAGTATTCCTTACTATGGTATACTAAGAGTATGTTAAGCCTAGTATGCCTAGCATGCCAAGAGTCCCTCTAGGTTTCTAGTCAGCTCCATACCTTAAGAATGAGAGAGGTGGGAATCTCTTGCCAGACTCGAACTCCAACACCCCGCGAGGGAAGTCAGATCACTGGAAGCTGGACTCTCTGCGTGCAGGGCTGACAGCGTCTTCTCAGTGCGTCAGGCCGGGAAACGGGCTCCTCTGAAGTCGAGGTCTCCTCTGATTTACAGGGGCTAGGGAAGGTATATTTATACCTGAGAGGTACCTCAGAATGTTAGCATTGACGTGAATCGGACAGCGGAAGACGTCATGAATGAACCCTTAAGGTATAACGGTTCATGCATAATAGATGAGTCCTTGAAGAAATCAATAGTCCTGTGCTAGGAAAACTCCCGAAGCCTAAGGGTCTGTTCTTCAAGAACTCGTTGTGACGTTAGGGTGGACGGATGTCGGAGACCATGCCTGTATTTGGAGTGCACGGTTTAATGCCTAAATAAGGACTGGGATTTTATGCCTATATAAGGGCAGGGCGAATTGTGCCTATATAAGGACATGATACAGGAAAACCCATGTACGGTCACCCTAAGAGGAATACAACAAGACTTTGACCCAGAGCAAGAGAGGGAAAAACACTAACAAGGGAAAGAAGGAGGAAGAAAAATACACAAAAACAGTGACAAAGGAAGAAAGCAAGGATGAAAAAGAACCTAAAAGTGTGAGATAAACACAAGGAAAGTGTCTGGTGGTGGAGGAAAGAGGCATGAGGTGATATCAAGACTACACAGCTTTGGTATTTGGCACCTCTGACATTTGGTAGTGCCAGCCGGGGACTTCGAGTAGAACTTTGGGCGCCGACAATTATTATTCTACTAGTTCAGCATTGTCAGGAAAGGAATTTGAAGACCTGGTAATCCGGAGTCCAAGCAAACTGGATGACACAAAATCACAGCAGCAGCATTCACCACAAGGGATACTGCTCTGGGTAACACATAATGAGGACCTACGTGCTTTTCACCCAAATAGTGTGAGGCAGCAGTCCCTCTTTAATAAACAAAAAGGCTGAAAAATAAAATATTAAAGTGGGAGGTTGTTGGTGTATAGTTGCCTATGACAAGACTAGCTCTGAGAAGATTTAATGAACAAATGGAATCAGCCTGTTTACTTCCAGATGTCAGCTATCAAAAGGCTTAATTTATGCAAGTTGATATGTATTTATTAATGTGAATTTCATATAAATCTGTAGACATGTTTCAATTCTGGATTGCTAGGTGTCCACTTGGCTTAAGTATTAAGCTGGGTTCTTAGAAGAGACCTTGCTTGGTACGGTATTCAGAGAGGCAAGGGATTGAATAGGCATGGCGCCTGATGCATTCGATGGAGGACGCTCCTCAAGCACATGCTTGGATGAAGTTAGCAGCAGTTTGAGGTCTTTGCCACAGAAGCAAAGCTGCTCCCCCTGCTCAACCTATTGAACACGCATTATATTTTCCATAACCCACTAGCTGTCCACAAACATGATTATGACATAGTCTAAAATACTAGATTTGCATCAATAAGTGTTTGTTTAAAATGCACCTTTTCTATCACAGGAACTCTGCAATCGGTGGTGCACATATATATACAAATTGGTATTCAAATCAAAACATGTTTGACTAAATAATTATATGTATCTGCTGTGAAAACCGAGGAAAAGCTGAAGATCGGAATGGATTGCAAGCCACAAATTGTAGGCCTTAATGAAAATTGATCAAAGAAGTGTTAGTTCAACAATGTCGAACTCTTACCATTCCACGCCCACAGTCAGTCCCATCTGCTAAAGGCATATGCTGAGTACGACAGCCCTTATCGACTCCTTCTGCACTTGTACACCACAGTCGCTTGCATTGTTTCTGTAAGGAAGTCCATACAATTTGCATTAAAATGATACACTGCTATATTTTGGGCTACATTTTGCTTTCAACCATTACTTGATCCCCTTAGGGTCCAAAACTCTGATGTAAATTATTGCTTTCAAAACTAGAATTGTCCTAGACAATAATGCACAGACTTGTCTAGAAAACACTGCCCCAGTAACAAGTTGTCATAAGCCATACGCATTCAATATCATAAACTAGGAACATGCTATCTTTGTGTTTCTTTTTTGACAAAGTACATACATTCTGATACGTTTTGTTGATTGATTAACATTGTGATAACAGTATTAACATTTAAAAATACCTCTCAAATGAGCAATACGTGTATGTTCTTGCTGCGTCAGTTACATAGCCTTAGGGCGACAATTATACATTGTATCTCGGCATAGCTATATTATTCTAACGTACTTTTCTGGGGGGTTATTAACATCATGAAAACGTCTACTTGCTATTAATTTTGTGATTCGTAGATGTTTCTGTGCCTACTAAAATGGACTTATGCTGTTCAAAATTTGGCGCATTTGAATATTCAGCATAGATCCCCATCCCATTAAAAAACCTCCAGTAATCTGGATTTTCAGCAGCTTTTAGAAAGCTAGTCTTCTCTTTGTACTCTGTAAATATGGAAGTAGAGACTGCCATAACATGGAAGTTTGAAACAGAATGAGCATCCCCCATGTGTTGCACATAGGGCATTATCACCAAGAATGTGTAAGCCTCCTGCTCTGGGTTTATAGCGAGAACAAATCATTTATTTCGAAAAGGAAATAGCAGCTACGAGTTATCGCACATCCCTAGTCAACTCCCAATTTACTTCGAATTGAATTAATATTTTTTTGCATTCCGGTAGATAGGCGACACGCGTTTCATCAATACTGACTATCAGGGACTATAACGGAGACAACAATAATGAAACAATATATAAAGTCACAAATATATTAGTGTCCTAATTCCTCGTATCATTAAAGATGATAAAAAGATGTGTGAGCCCAAATAAAAGTAGAAAGAGGATCAAAACAAGCCTGTTGTTAAGATTATTGGTTAGAGAAATGGACATATTATAACCGCACAATTTTGGTCCGCACCAAGGAAATTAAGGAAACAGGATGAATAACATAATACTGGGGAAATAGAGGAATATCATGTCATGTGAAAGCATAAAGTAACCCGTGGAAAGGCAGACAGAGAAAACTGTAATATAACAGATGAAATGGGCGGTTTTTTTCAGTAACGGGAAGAGAGAAACCTACCAGATTTCGACTGTGTGGTTCAAACAGCACGGTACAAGGAAAACTGTAATTCCCAGCTAAGGACGTACAAAGAACCAAACTGAGATTAAGGGGTCGATTCCGATCTTGGTCGGTAGGGCTCCGAATCGGATTCGGCTTTACCGGATCTGAGTCGGAGGCCTTGTTTCCGACCGATTCGTACAGTCGTCCGAGCGAGCAAGTACGATGCGAGTGAACGCGAAATCGCCGACCGACTCATTTCCGTGTCCGACCCGCTCCGTCCGACTCGTTCGCACTCGATTCGTGGCGCGCAATGGAGACATTTTACGACCAAGCCAGTACGATGGACGCGTCGGACAGCCGGATCGAGTCGGAGCGTCCGGCTCGAAAAAGCTCCCGGAGTCGGACTTGGGGGGTCCGTGCCAGACCCCCCTGCACCCGTAGCCGCACGAGTCGAGCACAGGGGGCATGCATGTACTGTGTGAGTTGCACCGACGCGTACACACTGTAGGGGGCGCACTTGTTCGCGACGTACCCATTGAGTCAATGGGAGCCCATGTACGCGTCGTACGACCGGCTCCCTTTGACTTCAATGGGAGTCCGACCGAATTGAGTCCGGCAGCATGCGGCCGCATTGTACTCGCTCGGTCGGACTGCAGGAGTCCGGCTCGGTCGGAAATCTCTCCGGATCCGGCTCGGTCGGAGAGTTTTCCGGCCCAGTTCGGAATCGGCCCCTAAGTGTATAAAAAGAAAAGCAAAGCAACCACAGTGGAACTATATATAAACAAGCATTGGCATAGCCAATAGGTCTCGCCTTTGGGGCCTTATAAGTGTTTAGGTAGAGCTATTGACTTTGCCAATGTGTTTAAGCTGTGCTGTAGAGAAGTGTGGCTGCTGTGCAGCATGCTGAAAAGTTGTAATAAAAAAGTGCCAGAAGCATTTTTGTTACCTTATATATGACCAAGAAGGCCAAGAGTCTGTGAGAGAGAGTCTGTGAGAGAGAGTCTGTGAGAGTCTTAGAGAGTCTGAGAGAGTGTCTGTGATAGAGTGTCTGTGAGAGTCTGTGAGAGAGTGTCTGTGAGTCTGTAAGAGAGTGTCTGTGAGAGTCTGTGAGAGAGTCTGTGAGAGTGTGAGAGTCTGTGAGAGAGTGTCTGTGAGAATGTGAGAGTCTGTAAGAGAGTGTCTGTGAGAGTGTGAGAGTCTGTAAGAGAGTGTCTGTGAGAGTGTGAGAGAGTGTCTGTGAGAGAGTGAGTGTCTGTGAGAGAGTGTGAGAGTGTCTGTGAGAGAGTGTGTGAGAGAGTGTCTGTGAGAGAGAGTCTGTGAGAGTGTCTGTGAGAGTGTCTGTGAGAGTGTCTGTGAGAGTGTCTGTGAGAGTGTCTGTGAGAGTGTCTGAGAGAGTGTCTGAGAGAGTGTCTGTGAGAGAGTGTCTGTGAGAGTCTGTGAGAGAGTGTCTGTGAGAGAGTGTCTGTGAGAGAGTGTCTGTGAGAGAGTGTCTGTGAGAGAGTGTCTGTGAGAGAGTGTCAGTGTCTGTAAGAGAGTGTCTGTGAGAGTCTGTGAGAGAGTGTCTGTGAGAGTCTGTGAGAGTGTGAGAGTCCGTGAGAGAGTGTCTGTGAGAGAGGGTCTGTGAGTCCAGCTCTACCAGTAAAACAGAAGCGTGAGACGGTGTGCAGTCAGCTGAGTTTTCTCCATCTTATAGTCCACTTTTGTTTTCGTATCCATCTGTTGAAAATGTCATAATTTGGTTTATAAGGATGGCTAGTTTTTCAATATTGCATAGCCTAATATAAACGCTAAAAGGAAAAATAAACAGTTTCGACTAAGCGTCATTTGGCAAACACAGCATCATGTGTTTCTTAAAATAAAGCAGTCTAGCCGCTTTCAGTCACTAATTTACATTTAAACAATGTCCTTAAAAAGAACACATGATTATTGGAATGTTATGTATTTTACACAGCGCTTTGTATCTTGCATCTGTCACTGTGAGCTTCACAAAACTGCAGATTGTGGGTCACTGTCATCCAATATACTCCTTTTATAGTCCTTGAAATTATTTTGCATTTTAACTGGTGATAAAACGCCGATGTTTGCTGCAAGATCTTATACCGCTCGCCAGAAACAGCGCCTTAAAAGCAGGCACTGAGTCACGGCGCTGTGAATCTTTCTGCCAACAGTTTTACTATGTGCCATTTTGTTTCTAGAGAGAGTTTGTCGCTGTTCTCCAACTACATATAATGTAGTCAGCTCCTGTCTGTATTCTGACGAGACACTCTATGAAAATTTTAGGAGTTCCTTAGCCATGAGGCAACTGACAGAAAACATGTCTTAATGTGCTGAGTCTCATTGTAAATTGCAAGTGCAAAGATCACCACAGTTTCTTTTAACACTCTGCCTGCAGATTAACACAACTAACAGAAGCAGAAGCAAGCACATTTAGTGGATAACGTGTGTCAATTATATAAACAACCCGTGCGTTCAACAGTGTTAACAAATAAGTTAAAAGCGTCGTGGTCTCACATGATCTATTTATTTTTCAGTTCTACCGCACCCACGAACCTTTTTTCTTTTTATTAGAAGTTGACATTGGAGGTGACAGAAAAAGCAGCTTGTAAGATTTTCAAATGAAATAGGCTCCACAGACTGAAAGTGAGTGAAGTCAATGCCTCTCCATAAAACGATAAGGGCAGGAGCAGACGAAAGAAATAGGCAACAGCTCGGGAGGGGGAAGAACAGAGGCAAGAAGCAACAGAGGGGAGGGGAGGGTCGAGGGATAGATAAACAAGCACCAGAAAATGTCTACTGTTTGAGGCGGCATTGGCTTAGTCGGAAGTGAATTGCTCCTTGAAGAATTCACATCAGATGCTTCCGAAGTTAAGAATAACAAGCTAACGAGGAGGGAGGGGGTTGAAGGGAGAGGGGTAGTGAGAGCAGACAGCAAGGTGGTGGAGGAGCATGATTCACGCGCCGGAAGGCTTAATGAGCCATGACAGAAGCGCGTGCTGTGCGCGTAACCGCACACTGTATGCCACGGAAAAAGCTGTGGTCGCACTTTTAAAACCCCACAACTAAATGTCTCGCCAGACCAGCGCAAGCGCTGGATCAGGGCGAGACCTAAAAAATAAAATACATACATATATATATATATATATATATATACAGAGCATTTACTAATTCTGTGGATACACCAACAGATCAGAAATAAAGGGCCTCATTAGGATGTCGGTCGGAGCGCCACCGACAGGCTGCCGGGCCGACCGACATCCAGCAGAGTAGAACGACCGGCGCATTATGATGCGGTTGGTCTGACCACATCGGTCGGAGGGACCGATCGACGCTTCCGATGGGCTCAGGGAGCCCGGCCGACCCATTGGCCGGATCATATTCCCTACAATAGGGGCGGTACCATAGAAATTACGATGTCACTTTCCGACAGCCTTTCCACGGTGATCCGACCGCCATGGAAAGGCTGTTGGAAAGGGACTTTGGGGGCCCCTAGCTGACCCCGTCCCCCATGGGCTTCCGCCATGAGGCCTGTTTGGCACTTAGGGTGCCCCCCAAACAAACATGCTCTGTGTGCCAGGCACCACATGGTGCCTGGCACACGGGCCATGAATGTTTCAAAACATCCCTTTTTCTATTGCGACTTGTGCTGGGGCCCTTTTCAGGCCACAGCACAAGCCGCAATGGAAAAAGCCATGATTCTGACCACCTACATGGTTGTTGCATCATAATTTGGCGGGTGGGACCGCTGACTACTTGTTGGTCGGTCCCAATCCTGCTGCGATAGTGGTCGGACGCTCGTCTGACCACCATCGTAATTGGGCCAAAGTTACATCATGCAGATTCCAGGTGGTCAGGTCAGTCACAGTCAGTCCCCGATAACACCAAAAGTTCTGGGAATGGGAAAGGGACAGAAATGGTCAGCATTCTCTTAGAAGGAAATGAGAACTGGAGAATTGGGAAAAGTCTTACCATCTTGTATTATAACCAGTGTCTGTTATACTGGTATATTGTGTGAGTGTCATCTTAGAGCCGAATATAAGTGCAGCTGTGTCCTGTCTGAAAGTATAATCAGAAGGTGGACTGTCTGTAGAGGGGAACCGGAACACAACTGTTCTCTGGAAAGTGCAACTATCAAAACCATAATGTATAGAGAAATATGAAAGATAAGAGTAATTAGCAAAAGGGAGTTATGGCTCCTGAATATCAACTATAGAATGGTTGTATGACGTTACAACGCATTCCGTTGCAACGCATGCCTTTACCACGCATGCGTTACAACGTGAATGCCATTCCCACGCATAACCTTTACCACGAATATTCCTTTACCATGCATACTTTTACAACGATTTTCGTTGTAAATTCATGCATGGTAAGGGCATACTCTTGGTAAAGGTTATTCCCCCACCCCTAAACCCTTCTTACAAATACCCCTCCCCTGCCCTTAACCCTAAAATCGGACCCCTGCTTTTTTTTAAATTAAATTTAAAATTTCCCTTACCTCTCCACGTTGTCTCTTCTCTTTTTTCTTCCGTGTTGACGTTGCACGTCGTATAGAGGAAACGGAAGTGTTTTTCCGTTTCCTCTAACGACTCCGATTGCCTCCACATCCCTACTTAAATAGGTACGGTTTCTTTTTTTGGGGGGAAACCCCCCCAATCCCCCTTTTTTTCACGTTTTTTTTTGGGGGGGGGAGACCCCCCAAGCACCCTTTTTTTTTCTTTACCCTTTAACACACATGCCTTTACTACGTATTTCGTAGTAAAGGTATGCGTGGTAAAGGCTATTCGTGGTAACCACGCATGCGTTGTAATGCCTGCGTGGTTAAGTTATGCGTGGAAACGGCCGCGTTGTAGTGGCCATTTCCCCTATAGAATATAGTTTGACCATAATATCGAGGTCAAAATATCTTGAGTACAAAAATAACGAGAGTTTCAACACTGAGGGTAAGTCTAGGTTTCTTAACAATAATATTGATGTTTCACATATTGTTGCTTAAACTATTATGGGATTTAATATGTGTTTGGAATGTGCTTATTTTTGTTATACATTAATATAGAATATAGGTCAAATTATAGTGTAATACAAACTAGTGTAGTGCGAGATACAAATATCAGAGGTACTTTGTCTAGGAAAGCAATGATTCCCAACAGATATCTCGATTTCTCATGAGTGATATTTTCCTCCTGGGCCATGAGACAATGTGACATAATGTGAATGCAGTAAGTGTGTGGTAAGAATACTTATGGTAGCTTATCAACGTACTTCGGGGCAAGAGCTAGCAGTATTGAATTGCACTCCACCATGCCAATGCACCTCTGTCCCATGCAACTGAGGCATATTTCTTCTTTGCCTCTGGCCACATTATATGCCTTTGATTGCCATGATTCCAGGCCCAGAGCTCCAGCTGACTTTCATTTGATGGCTAGTGCTCTATTCACTAGGACCATAGCCAAGTTTCTGAATTTACAATCTGATTTTCGTGATTTAGGTCTTTGCATGAGTCCTAGAAGGCATACTTTAAGTATGTTAAGGTCCAATTTTATACTTAGGCCCCGATTCTGATGTCGGACGGACCGGAGTCCGTCCAACATCGGTTTGGAACTGAAAACGAATGACCTCCTGTCGTCGGTTCCAGCCCAGGATTTAGGATGCAACCAAACCCTGTTCGGTCGCAATCCTATTCTTTACCATGAGAGCATGCACTCCGAGTGGAATGCATGCTCTCATGGTAAAAAGCAGAGGTGCAGTTCATCCCTGCACCCCGTGGCAGGCATCTCAAGGTGCCTTCCACTGGGTTCACGGATCAACAGGGGGGCATCTTAGGTGCCCCCTAGGCGGCCATTCGGCGGACTTGCACCCATGGGGGCCCCCAAAGACAGATTCCCACTGCCTCTCTGTGTCGGAAAGGCTGGCACAGAAAGGCATTGGGAAGCTGCCATCATAATCCCTCGGACGGAAAGAGCCGGCCGAGGGATTACTCAAGGCCTTCGGAATGGCGGACGGGCTCTCCGAGCCCATCGTAAGCCATTCGGAACTCCTGTTTGGAATAATTTCCGACTGACTCCATCAAAATGGGTCGGTCGGAAATTATTCCAAAAAGGAGATTACGATGCGGTAAGAAAGGCTCCAACCAACGGTCGGAGCCATTTCTTACCGAATCGTAATCGGGCCCTTAGTCAGTTACCCAGAAGGCTCGAATTAGGGGGACATAACCATACCATGTAGTAAAAGTTAACTTCATTAAGTTGTAGGGTTTAATGGGGAGCTGGGTTGGTAGTGCTTTTTTTTTTTAAATATATATTTTTTCATTACTATTATTCTTTTGATTATGTTATACGTTTTGGGGATTTTTTAAGGGTGGGTTTGTTTTTTTAAAAATATGTTAATTTTTTACAAAGTTTTAAAAATATAATATTGATTTCAATTCTTATTTTGTTTAATAAATTAGAAACCTTTTAAATAAGATTTAACAATATTGAATGCACTAATTTTATAAAAATGGGGAAATCAAGGGTGTTATTGATTGTAGGTATAATGATTAGTAAAAATGTGTGATTTTAGTGGTATGTAATTTAATTTACATTAAAAGTTTTAAAAATAATCAAAGTAACTAATTATTTAATTATATATGGATGCCTGTATTAAAAGTATTTTGAAAAAGCATACTGGTGTTCATTATTATTTTAAATGTTTATATTCTAATTTGGTTTCTAAGTTAAATAAATTGACATTTTTATATGAACCATAATAATAATATTATTAAAAATCAAGATCATTGTTAAAGTGAGTTTCAAATGTATTTGTAAATGTAATAAATGTAGTTTATATATTTCATTCAAAAATTAATTTAATAGACTTTTGAATTTTTACATTTATATTTTTAGAAATATAAATTCAATGTAAACAAAATTGTGTTTGGATTATATTATGTTATAGGTATTTATGCAATGCATGGCTGCCGTAATCCAGGCTTCCCAGCGTGCCTTATATAAGACAGCAGACATAGCAATAAACAGCCAGGTGTTACGCGGTTTCCTAAAAGGGCCGTCATTCGTGCTACTCCGGATGTTCACTGGCAATTTATTCCACAAATTGGGTCCTAAGAAATGGAAGGATCTACCTCCCTGCCTAACCAGCTTAAAGTGCGGTATACTTCAGAGTGAAAAAAGGGGGAAAAAAGGTCCCAATCCCTTACTAACCGTATTATTGAGTTAGATACAAGTAGAGCATTTGTCCTTGACAGTGGGAGACCCCTACCCCACTAGCGACAAGAGAGATCCAAGAGAGTGTCAGGACAAACTTAAAGAAATCTTGGTTCAACATGCAACAAATTCCAATAGGCGATTATTCATGTATAGTAATTTTTTATGCAGTGTTCTCAGACTGAGACTTCCTCTCAGGTGAGTAGAACAAGGTGACAGCCAACACTTGTTTCGCCCCCTTTACACGGCTTTCCGGCCTGGGGCTTCCTCAGGGCATAGATATTCCGAATAGGGACAGAATATTGTTCCGATTGGTCCTGTTGTCTGGTTAGTGCTTCTTATTAATGAAGGGCGGATTGCCCAGGAACAGTCTATCGTGGCAGTCGAGCCACGATAGACTGTTCCTGGGCAATCCGCCCTTCATTAATAAGAAGCACTAATCAGACAACAGGACCAATCGGAACAATATTCTGTCCCTATTCGGAATATCTACACCCTGAGGAAGCCCCAGGCTGGTAGGCCGTGTAAAGGGAGCGAAACACGTGTTGGCTGTCACCTTGTTCTACTCACCTGAGAGGAAGTCTCAGTCTGAGAACACTGCATAAAAAATTACTATACATGAATAATCGCCTATTGGAATTTGTTCCATGTTGAACCAAGATTTCTTTAAGTTTGTCCTGACACTCTCTTGGATTTAAAGTGCGGTATAGTAGGCAAATTAAGTTCTAATGATCTTAGATATCTGGAGGTATGGTAGGGCGTAAGGAAAGGATTGAGAATAGCTCAACCGGATTTGTTCATGGTTAGATGAGAGACACGCATAGCCTTAAATGTAATGCATTTTTTCACAGGAAGCCAATGTAATGTGTGGAGCTGCTTAGAAACAGAAAGAAATATAAGATCATTTTAATGCAGCCTAGCTGCAGCATTTAGAATAATCTGTAGCCTATTCTTGGCATACTTGACAATTTCCAGGTAGAGGATGTTAAAGTAATCTAAACACGAAATTATCAGTGACTGAATAATCGCCCTATGAATAGAACATAGAAATTCCCAGCGAAATTTCTTTTGGCTTCTAAGCTGGCCAAAACAATAATTTACAATGTTAAGAATATTATTTTTGACATCTCTAATTATTTGTGTCTTTCCCTAGTATTCGCTGTACTTAAGATATAACACTAATTATGACTTTGTCCCAAATTTAGGTATCTTCCCCAGAGTTAGAACGACTGGCTTTCAGATATCCGAACCCTACACACCCTGATTATATGTGCATCCCCTAACGTTTGTGGGACTGGAGGTAAATCTAATCACAACCTGACCCCAGCCCACAAATTTCCAGTTTTCACCAATGTTAGTTGTATTGGAGTTAGAGAAGTAATTCTGACACCTCTAATATATAAACTTTCCCAAATGTAAGTAGAACTAGAGTTAGCATAATAAATCTAAAACTCCTCTATATTATATGCACTGTCCCCAAAGTTCCAGGGACTGGAGTTAGAAAAGTAAACCTGCCCTCCTCATATACATACACTTTCCCCAATGCCAATTATACTGGAGTCACAATACCCCCTCCAATAATCTGCCCTCTGATAATATGCATATATCTCCAAAATTTGTGGAACTGAAGTGTTTGAAGGACTGGAGTTAGAATAACACATCTCCCATCCCCACCAGAATTACATTCACTTTAGCAAGCATTTCTGGGACTAGAGTTAGAATATTAAATCTCACTCCATATTTGTGTACCCAGTGTTTGTGGGACTGAAGTTTGAATAGCAACTCTGAAACACACAAAAAATATGCACATTCTATGTTTGTAGGAATGGAGTTAGACTAGTAAATCCATTGTCACTGCAATTGTGTCTGAGTTTAGTAATCTCTCCAAGCGATATTGTTTGAATCTGAGTTCTGGGATGTGTGCTATCAGCATATAATACTGTATTATATGCAGGGAGCTTGTGAAAAGTACTACTTCTAACTCGGAGTCTTTGATATAGAGTGTTTTAGCCCCAAAAAAATTCCATGTTCATTTTGTTCTATTGTAAATTGGTTATTGAAGGGGTTGTCCATGAGAAATGTAAAAAGAAATACTCTAACCCATCCAGTGGACCAGTCCAAAATAAGAAGATGTAATCTTTATAGTGGCCCCAGTATATGGAGAACTTTATCTACTTAGAACTGGTCTGACCCAATGTATAGGTCTCCTTGCATCAGCCCATCTATAGGTTTGGATAAGAGGAGATTATTTATAAAACCATCTGAACTCCTTGTTTTTGTTTAAACCACTTACTTTGAAAAATGAAATCCATTTTCTTAAAGTTTTTATTTGGTTTTGTCTAGCAAAGGTTTGACATGTTCACAGTAACCTGCTTATCTTTGTTTCACAAAGTGTGGCAATGCTAACCAACCATATTTTGTCGGTACCTAAATGTAAGAGGAACAAAAGGGGCTGGGTACACACCTGGTTCTCAAGTAAAGTCACTGCATTTGTTAAGTAGATCTTTTGAGTCTTGAATGTAAGAGGATAGGTTAATTACTTTTCTGGATGGAAAAGGTTGCCCTGGTGGAAATCAATCAATCATTATTTGTAGAGCGTCACCTGTCACCCGATAGGGTACCCAGGTGCTTGCTGTAGGTCTAATTTCGAAGAGCCAGGTCTTGAGCCCCTTACTGAAGTCCGTAAGTGATACTGAGGTGTGGAGGTGGAGGGGGAGGATATTCCAGGCTTTGGCAGCAAGGAGGAAGAAGAAACGTCCTCTGCCGCGGCAGAGGCATATGCGAAGGATCTGCACGAGGGTGAGGTGTGTGGAGCAGAGGTTCTTGGGGGACGGTGGAAGTGCAGACAGTGGTTTAAGTAGGCGGGTCCTTGGTCGTGGAGTTCTTTGTAGGTGTGAGTCAGGAGCTTGAAATGGCACCTCTACTGAACCGGGAGCCAATGGAAGCCTTTCAGGTGCTGGGTGATGTGGGTTCTCCTGGGTAGGTTGAGGATCAGTCTAACGGCTGTATTCTGGATCGTCGGGAGTCTTCGCATGAATTTGTGGTGGTGTCTTCATAGAGTGCGTTGCTGTAGTCCAGTCGGCTGGTGATGAGGACATGCGCTACTGTCTTCCTGGTGGTGATAAGAAGCCACTCGAAGATTTTGCTGAGCATGCATAGAGTGTGGAAGCATGCTGAGGAGAAGGAGCTGACCTGGCGTTTCATGGATAGATCTCTGTCTAGAATGATGCTGAGGTTGCAGGCATGATCTTTTGGCGTGGCGGTGGGTCAGAGTTCAGATAGCCACCAGGAGTCATCTTAATGAATTTTGGATAAGAAGTATATGCACCGAGCTTGTTCTGCAGTAACAAGCAGGATTGGGTGTTCCTGATGCTTCAGCAGGCTCTGCTCACTCCAGTCATGTTACTACAGTTTTAAGGTCAATATGATCTGACCAAAGGGGGTTTGTGTGACTTTCTCATAGCAAGAGTTATCAAGTCAGACACATATTCTATGAAGTCCTTTCAATACATAATTATATCATTCCCCTCTCCTTCCCATCAGCCTCAATGATGAGAACAGGGGAAGTCAATGCTAGTTCTCTGGGTATGTTTCTTTCATAACTGGTAAGGTTACCAAGGGTTTCATCTCAAACTGACATTGTCTTTTATTTTGTGTAACTCATCAAGTACCTTCACATAAAATATATCAATACTGTTAGCCACAGAACGTTTACAGAGAAAAATTGAATCAGTCCACTGTCAGCCTCTAAATCATTAATGAGGTATAGATGTGATAAGCCCATCAATGGAGGGCAAATTATTATCATCTTCACTAATAAAAAACAATTTATGTATGTCTTCAATATCTTGTATGGTGTAATTAATTGATTGTAACCTAGTAATAGCTACGATGACAGGTGTCTCTTTTTTGCTAAACAATTTGACAAGTTTCAATTTTCTGATAATCTTAAAAAGGTTACTTTAGAATTGAGATAAATCACGAGATTGACTCACACAGAAACTCAAACCTTTGCTAAAAACTCCAATCTGCATATCAGTTAGTCTCTTGGCATATAGGGTCATATAGGGTAACAATGTTAACAGTGAGAATAGATGTTGAATTCTGGGTCTCGTTATCACTATTGTTAGCAGCAATTATCATATTTTGTACATCTAAGGCTGGTTGTCTGATCTCTTCTGACTTGATGTCATTTTGAAACCTTCTCTTCTGTCTTCCTGATGTCATTTGGCACCTTCTCACATTCCTTTATCTAGCTGCTATTTGGTGGACACAATACAGAACCTTTGTACCTCTTTTAAAAAAGACCATATTGACACATGCTGACACTTGATATATCATATACACTACTAGATTTAACTGAGGAGTGAATTTGGTCTTTAAATCTACTCTCTTGGTCTCCTTATTTGTCAGCTACAACCACCATTGTCGATCCCTTCATCACTTTGTATTTTTTCATTTTCCTAATGTTTAGATATAGCTGGTACCCCTGTATTATAAAACTACATCTTCATGAAGGTTGACAGTTAATTAGCTTACCACATACAACTAATTTCCTCTAAAAAGTTGTTTACTCAACTAAAATAGAGCAAAATGAAATTAATAAGATTACATCAGAGCAACAAAAATCCAGGAACCAAAGATAGATATTTTTGATGATCCAAGGAAAAATAGCACCAAACAAAATCAGTGGTCATGATAGGTCAGGACCGAGAGGCAATTTGAGGCCGACCTCAATAGAGCACAAGAACAACAACTAGGTTTGACCCGGTCGGAGGTTTTACGTTGGGACTTAGGGCTTGATTAGGATGGCGGGCGGACTTTTGTCCGCCCGCCACCCTATCGTAGACGGGACCGCCCAACAGGCTGTTGGCGGTCCTGCACGAGGCATTATCATGCGACCGCCAGCACGGCGGTCGCAATGCCTATATTTTGCATTGCGACGGGTGCTGCTGGCTGCAGCACCCACCGTAATGCAAAAATGGGACACTTTACATATCCGTGCAGTACGTGGCAGGCACCATGCTGTGCCTGCCACATGGTACCTTAGGTGCCCCCCAGTGTCCACAGCTTAGGGCCACTGGGCAAGGGGTGCCCGCTACAGGCCCCCAAAGTCCCTTTCCCCCTGTCTGTTCATGGCGGGTTAACTGCCATGAACAGCAGGTGGATTTGGACATTGTAATCCCTATGGCAGTGTCTGGTAGGCACCGCCACCATGGTAGGGATTACGAGCACCGGAGGGGTCAGGGAGCCAGTCGGATACATGGAGGTCGGTCTTTCCGACTGCCACACATCCGCCCACCATTGAAATATGGCGGGCGGATGTGATGGGTCCGATGGCAGTGTGACCACCACCAACGGGCTGTTGGTGGCGGTCCCAATGCCATTCTAATCTGGCCCCAAGTCTTTATTCTGGAAGTCAAAATCCTTCAGTGGGGCAAGGCAGGAGGATGTATATGAAGAAGTCCTCACAAAGTCAGATAATTATTTTTGCCAGGAAAAGCTCTGAGCAGATGAAATTCCAATTTCGTGCAACCAGAAGGCCTCTTGCAGTTAGATACTTTTGGTGCCTTCGACCAGACTTAGGGCCTGATTATGAGTTTGGCAGTTCGATAGACTGCCAAAGCCACGGTGGCAATGCAGCAATCGCCGCACCGGCGGTCCGACTGCCCTATTATGAGTTTGGCAGTGCGGACCGCCATTGGGACGCTGCACCAGCAGGAGATCCGTGATCCCTCAATGGTGGTGCTGCGGTCAGAAGCTCTCTATATGCCAGTGGAGCCCCTGCAGCACCACTAAGCATATAACGAGTTTCCTCACCACCACAGTGTTCATGGCAGTCAACCCGCCATGAAAAGTGTTGGTGAGTGTTAGAAGGTGGTTCTGACACTCTGGGCCACCTGGATTTTTCGCTTTTTGAGCACCTATTTGTTGAGCTTTTACTGGGGGAGAGCCTCATAAGATGGGACTCACCCTCAGGGAACTCATGGTGAAAGAGACTGCATGTGGATTTTACTGGTGTCCCCCTAGCTTGACTAGGCTGCTGCGCAGCAGCTGGAGTAAGGGGCACAGGGCTGGTTACAAGCAGACACATGTGTACATGCGTGTGCACACGTGTAGGGGCTGCTCAGGGGAGATTCCTGGCGTGCGCAGCCAAGGAGCAGGTGCAGATAGATTAGTGTGGCAGGACTTATGCAGAATTGGGTGGTGACATGGAATAGGCTTTATACACTGGGAAGAAACATGCCAGGGAAGGCCATTGTGTTTTACTGTGTTTTTCACATCATTATTCCCCTATGGGGAAGTGGAGCCCATGGGCTAGTATCACATTCCAGACACGCACTAAAGTCCACTGTAACGGGTGTGAGAAGAAGTATTCTGCAGAGTCCAAAGTCATATTTGTACTGCTTTTGGGTCATCCAGAAAGGTTATATTTCTCTGAGTCAGCCACAACCAGGGCCTGGCGGGGGGCTGACCCCAGCAGCCTGGATTAATGACCTTTCTTCCCAGAGCAAAGACCTTCCCTCCACGGAGAGAAGAAGGGTGGAGCTACAAGCTAATCCATCAGCAGCTGTCACTGGGTGCCAGGCACCAAGCTGCACCAGGGCGAAGGCAGCCCTGGGGGGAAGGGGCTCTCAGAGACCATGTGGCAGGAGACCCTAGACGACGCCATTTTGAACAAACCCAGAGGCCTGGGCGGGAAGGAGGGAGGAGGGGCAGTGAAGTGATGTGTCGCTGTTTGATAGGACAAACAGAGACTTCCTGCCAGCCCCCTCCCGATTCTCTTAAAAAGTGTTTGCACAGGAAGAGAAGCTCTATCTGGGGTGTGGTCTGCTGAGGCAGAAGGTGCTGGAGCCTGGCGCAATGGGCAGTTGGAAGGAGGAACCCCCTGACTGTCCCAGGATCCTGAAGAACGCCAGGAAAGGAGACCAGGACCAGTGCGCAGAACCAGGGGCATCTGCGCAGGGAGAAGAGAGGCCCAGGAGGAGAGCCAGGCGAAGGGCTGGGCGTAGGGAGCCAGTGAAGACAACTCCCTGCTGAAACCACCCTCTTGGAGACAAAGAGGGCGAAGAGAGTGCTCCCAGTGGCTGGGGAGCGCCACCAGGAGCAAGAAAAGGCCAAGATCACCAAAATCGGCCGCCTGGGGGCCGAGATACGCCCCCCAGAAGGTAGGCGACCTTTGACCTCTGGAAGGACCGATGACGAAGCGCGTGGGGCTCCGCCGCCGGTCCATGATGTGCCCCCGGGGTGGGTCAGGTCCCGGGTGTGAGAAGTTGGCCTGGCATATGCTGTCCACTAGTTATAGTGGGCACCTTGCACCAGTCCAAACAACCCTTATTGATGATAGGTTTAAAGACAACCTTTATTGAAAGCTATCCTAGTGGTAGCTATGGAGAGCAGCCTTCAGGCTAAGTCTTGAAGGAATGTAAAGCAGCTTGGTTTACCAGATTATAACCTCTTGAATGACCAAATGAAAGGAGAACCACACAAGGTATATATATAAAATATATGTATTTATTTCTAAACACTAACTACTAATCTCTTTATGAGATTAGAGTCCAAGATACACAATATCACAGTATTAAAACGACAGTAAATAGCACAATATACAATGGGCCCCAGGGGGGGACCAAACCATATATTAAGAAAGTGGTATAAGAACCACGACTTGACTAGACACAGTGCCTAGAGCACGTAGAATCGCTGGGACCCCAAGGAACCACCCAAGGTAGTGACACAGGAGACCCACGGGTGACGTGTGCAGTGTGAGAACACAGCCGCGAGCGCCGTAGGATTCTATGAGGAAAGTCGCGGTTGGAATTTTAAAGCAAAAGGACACTTAGAAGAGGACTTTGAGAAAACCCCTTTATACTTAAGGGGTTCTAGGGCCAACACCCACGGGAGCACCGTAGTACTCGAGTTACCTCACCCAGGGAAGCCGGGTGCATAGGTGTCAAAGGGTGTCGGGAATCGTAGTTGATTTCAATGGCGATCTGCTGCAAAGTGCTGCTGCCGTGAAGGAGAAAAGTGTCCGGTGTGATCCAAGCCTGCATCGAAGATGTGAAGAACCTGAAAGCAGAGGGGACAGAGTCTGGGTCACTAGCCAGTGACCAGGAGCGGAGCAATCGAATGCCCACCGATGTCGGGTGCTTCAGGTGCGAAGAGGTGAAGCTTGACTCTGCAGCCACGGGGTCCCGGAGATGTCAAGGATGACCAGGAGCCGGATTCGAGCTGTCCCACAAAGGATGTCGAGTGCTGGGGTGTCGGTGCTCGGATTGAACACAACAAGCCTTGGCAACAGCAACCCACGCAGGAAGAGAAAAGATGCTTCTGTGCGGACCAACAAGGTCCTGGGGACTCTCCATGCAATGGAGAGTCAGGGCACGTCTGGAGCAACCAGGGAAGCCCAATCAAAGTTAGAGTTGCCTTCTTGGGGACCCACAGGTCAATGGACCAGGGATCGTGAAGGGACCTCAAGAGGAATCACAAAATGGCAGCCCACGGAACACTCGTTGAGTGTAGGCCTGCAATCTTCGGTGTGATCACTGCTCGGGGTCAGGGCTACAAGTAACCCAAAACTCAGCCTATGGGGTTGCTGGAAAGCTGATGCCTCTGCAAATGGACGTGGTGCCCAGGGGTTCGGGTTGCACGGTCACCACGAGGGATACGGGCCTCAGACTTGCTGTGGGCACAGATCGACCTCTAAGACCTCGGAAAACCTACCTCCTGTGTGGCAATGTTCTTCGGAGTCCGTCGGAGCTTCGGAGATGCCAACCGGTCAGTTGTGTTAAAGGTGCCTGCCTTGCAGGGGAGTAACTCCTTTACTCCAAGGGAGATTCTTCAGTCATCCAGCGTAGTGCAGATCGTCGAAGTACTTGGTTTCTGTGTCAGAGTTTAGTCCAGGTGTAATCTAAAGTCCTGTAGTCAGGGGTTCCTACTTTATACCCAAGGAAGGGGTGGGACAAACTCTGGGGACCCACCTATGGGAGGGTCAGGAAAGAGGGGTGGCTACACCCATTTCCTTTGTCCAGTTTCGCGCCAGAGCAGGGGCTGTGTGCCCCTGCAACCGGTTTTAGCTGGACTATGCACAGGGACACCAAATGTGCCCCCAGTGCAGACTTCAAAGCACTCTTGGAGTGCACCCACCCAGCCCCAATACACTAAAGCCTGTCTGGGAGGTGGTCACACCTCCCTGTGACAGGAAACCTATTGTCCAGGCCTCCCCTGCCGGAGTTTCGTCCAGCAGCAGGAGGGCAGACTCGTGTCTGTGGCTGCAGCATCCATTTTGTGATGCCAGGGTTCTGTTAAGCTGGTACCGGGTGTACCGGTGGTGCCATGTTTCTCCCTCTAGTAGGGTGGAATCATACCTCCCACCCCAGTTACTGGGGTGGAGGTATGATTCCAAGGTGTTTGACACCAAACACGACATGTTTCCATGCAGCCATTCTCAAGTTAGCATTTACCGCGAGGTTATAATGCACTTAAGAGTATATGGTCTGGCTGCATCACAAACAACCCCGGAATGAAGATTCCGAAAGCTGCAGAGGGGCTCTGCTCATGCATGAGCACCCTCTCACATGAAACCCAGCACCCTGCCTTCAGGATTGTTAAGGCCTGCCATAGGGGTGACTGATAGGTTTACATGTGCAGTGATATGGAGAGATATAGGGAACCTATATCTCAGTAAGGGGTGGATACACCACCTTACACAGGCTGCTGTAGCAGACCTGTTGTGTCATTTTAAAAGGCTTCCCAGGGGTGGCACAATACATGCTGCAGCCCCTGGTAGGCCTCTGGGGTACCTATGCCCTGGGTACATAGTATACCATATACTAGGGACTCACAAGGGTACCCCAGAATCCAATCTGGAGTGTACCTAAAGTACATACAATCAATTTAGAGTAGAAAGCAGATAGACTGGGGTCCTGATTAGCAGGGCCTCAGTCTGGCTAAGTCGAAAAACAGTGAAACATCAGCAAAAAGTGGGGGTAACTATAAGAAGCAGATCCTACTCTCCTACACAACCCCCCCAAACGTCAGGACATTAAACTAACCTTGACCAGTTGAGTCTTCATGTTCTAAGTGGAAATATCTGGAGAGTCCATCTGCATTGGCATGGTTACTCCCAGGTCTATGTTCCACTGTATAGTCCATCCCCTGTAGGGAAATGGACCACCTCAAAAGTTTGGGGTTTTCACCCTTCATCTGTTTTAGCCATAAGAGGGGCTTGTGGTCTGTCTGAACAATGAAGTGAGTGCCAAACAAGTATGGCCTCAGCTTCTTCAAGGCCCAAACCACAGCAAAGGCCTCCCTCTCAATGGCTGACCAACGTTTCTCTCTGGGGGTCAACCTTCTGCTAATAAAAGCTACTGGCTGATCCTGACCTTCATCATTCAATTGTGATAACACAGCCCCTACCCCCAACTCAGATGCATCTGTTTGGACAATGAATTGCTTGGAGTAATCAGGACTTTGCAGAATGGGAGCAGTGCACATGGCCTGCTTCAGGTCATCAAATGCCTTTTGACAGCTAACTGTCCACTGAACTTTCTTGGGCATTCTTTTAGAAGTCAAGTCATTCAAAGGGGTCACTATGGATCCATACCCTTTGACAAATCTTCTATAGTACCCAGTCAGGCCCAAGAAAGCTCTGACCTGAGTCTGGGTAGTTGGAGCAACCCAGTCCATGATGGTCTGGATTTTGCTCTGCAATGGTTGAACCTGGCCTCCACCCACAAGGTGGCCCAGGTACACAACCTGACTCTGCCCTATCTGGCACTTGGTGGCCTTGATAGTTAGGCCTGCTTTCTGCAGGGCCTCCAAAACATTTCGCAGGTGGACCAGGTGATCCTCCCAGGTGGAGCTAAAGACAGCAATATCATCTAGATATGCTGCACTATAGGCTTCCAGGCCTGTAAGGACTTTGTTCACCAACCTTTGAAAAGTGGCAGGTGCATTTTTCAAACCAAAGGGCATCACCACAAATTGGTAGTGCCCACTAGGGGTAGAAAATGCTGTTTTGGCTTTTGCATCCTCAGCTAGTCTGATTTGCCAGTAGCCAGCTGTCAGGTCAAATGTGCTGAGAAACTTGGCTGAGGCCAAAGTGTCTATGAGCTCATCTGCCCTAGGGATTGGATGGGCATCAGTCCTAGTGACTGCATTGAGACCTCTGTAGTCTACACAAAACCTCATCTCTCTCTTACCACCCTGGGTGTGAGGTTTAGGCACTAAGACTACTGGACTAGCCCAAGGGCTATCTGAGGGTTCAATCACACCCAAATCCAACATCTTCTGGACTTCAGTCCTGATGCAGTCCCTGACATGGTCAGGTTGCCTGTAAATCTTATTTTTAACAGGCAGACTGTCCCCAGTGTCCACTTCATGAGTGCACCAGGTAGTCTGACTTGGAGTCAGAGAGAACATATGTCTGAACTGATTGAGAACCTTTCTGCAATCAGTTTGCTGCTGGTCAGTGAGGCTGCCTGCCAAGGCTACACCATCTACTGATCCATCATCAGGGTTCTGAGAGAGCAGGTCAGGGAGTGGATCACTCTCTTCCTCCTGTCCCTCATCAGTAGCCATGAGCAAGCCCATGTCTGCCCTGTCAACATATGGTTTCAGTCTGTTGACATGGAGCACCCTGTGGGGGCTCCTGGGAGTTCCAAGGTCCACCAGATAGGTAACCTCTCCCTTCTGTTCAACAATGGTATGGGGGCCACTCCACTTGTCTTGGAGGGCTGCTGGGGCCACAGGCTCCAACACCCATACTTTCTGTCCTGGCTGATAAACAGTCAACACAGCCTTTTGGTCATGCCAGGCCTTTTGTAATTCCTGGCTAGCCTCAAGGTTTTTAGTTGCCTTCTTCATGTACTCAGCCATCCGGGAGCGGAGACCAAGTACATAGTCCACAATATCCTGTTTAGGGGGTTTGAGAGGTAACTCCCATCCCTCCTTCACTAGACACAATGGACCCCTAACTGGATGTCCAAACAGAAGCTCAAATGGGCTGTAACCAACCCCCTTCTGTGGAACCTCTCTGTAGGCAAAGAGAAGGCAGGGCAAAAGTATGTCCCATCTGCGCCTAAGCTTTTCTGGGAGACCTTTAATCATGCCCTTCAAGGTTTTGTTGAACCTTTCAACTAAACCATTGCATTGTGGGTGATAGGGGGTGGTAAATTTATAATTTACTCCACACTCCTTCCACATAGCAGTCAAGTAACTAGACATGAAGTTTGCACCTCTGTCTGATACTACCTCCTTAGGAAAACCCACCCTGGAAAAGATTCCCAGGAGGGCCCTTGCCACCACAGGAGCTGTGGTGGTCCTGAGGGGAATTGCTTCTGGGTACCTAGTGGCATGGTCCACCACCACCAGGATAAATCTGTGCCCAGATGCTGTTTGAGGATCTAGGGGACCAACAATGTCAATCCCTACCCTCTCAAAGGGAACCCCCACCACAGGTAGTGGTATCAGGGGGCCTTTGTAGTGCTACCTGCCTTACCACTGGCTTGACAGGTAACACAGGAGCGACAAAACTCCTTGGTGTCTTCAGACATATGAGGCCAATGAAAGTGAGGGACAATTCTGTCCCAAGTCTTGTTTTGGCCTAGGTGTCCTGCCAATGGGATATCATGTGCTAGGGTCAATAGGAAGCTCCTAAACTTCAGAGGTATAACCAACCTCCTGGTGGCTCCAGGCTTGGGGTCTCTACACTCTGAGTAAAGGAGTCCATCATCCCAATAGATCCTATGGGTACCACTAGCACTCCCAGCAGCCTCAGCAGCAGCTTGCTGTCTGAGGGGTTCAAGAGAGGGGCAGCTCAGTTGCTCCTGGCTCAGATCTGCCCTGGAAGGGCCCCCTGTCCCCAAGAACTCAACCTGATCAGGTTCAAGCTCCTCTGGGACAGTTCCTTCTTCAGGACTGAGATCATCTCCCTCAAGAGACTGATCTGCATTCTGAGGCAGGGGGAAGACACTGCCTTAACCCTACTGCTCCTCCTCTTGGGAGGCACCTGGTCCATTCTTCCAGAATCCAGGGCCTGTTCAGTTTTAGACATTTTTGCCTGTGACCTGGTCATAGCAAACACATCTGCAGGGATGCCCAACATTTCTGCATGGGTCCTGAGCTCAACTTCAGCCCAAGCTGAGCTTTCCAAATCATTTCCAAGCAAGCATTCAACAGGGAGGTCTGCACTTACCACAACCTTCTTAGGGCCAGTTACCCCTCCCCAGGAGAAATTAACAACTGCCAGGGAATGGTCTGTCCTGACATTGCTAGCGTTGGTCACTTGGTACATTTCACCAAGTATGATCTGCTCAGGGGCTACAAGATCTTTTGTCACCATTGTGACACTTGCTCCTGTGTCCCTGAATGCCAAAGCCTCTCTTCCATTAATCAAGGGCTGCTGTCTGTATTTGCCCAGATTACTGGGACTCACATAGGAGGACATATCCATGCCTCCATCACAGATCAGTACAGCCTGAGTTGGAACTCTGACTAGGCCAGAGTCCATCTCAGATCCCAGGGTCAACCCTACTACACCCTTATTTGGAACACCACCACTTGGAGCTGAACTAGGGGGAACAGTTGCCTTAGGGGCAATGGTGGCTGGAGTTGAGTCTTTGGTCTTGGTACAATCACTAGTCCAATGGGTTTTCTGCTTACAGATTTTACACCATGGTTTCTTTTGGCCTTTTCCTTTGTTAGATTGGGACTCCCCACCAGATGCAGATTTTTGGGGCCCTTGAGAAGACTTCTGGTCTTTACCCTTCTCCCCACCCTTATCAGAGTTCTTAGAATCTTGCTTCTTGGAGTCACCACCTTGGTTCTGAACCTTCTGCCTCACCCTGGTTCTGACCCACTTGTCTGCCTTCTGACCCAATTCTTGGGGAGAGGTCAGATCAGAGTCCACCAGGTACTGATGCAACAGTTGATTTTGACAGTTGTTAAGGATCTGCTCTCTCATGATCAAATTATACAATCCTTTGAAATCACACACCTTACTGCCAAGTAACCAGCCTTCCAGAGCCTTAGTAGCACAATCAACAAAGTCAACCCAGTCCTGAGTCTGTGCCTTTTGGGTATCTCTGAACTTTAACCTGTATTGTTCAGTGGTTAGGCCAAACCCTTCAATCAGAGCACTCTTCAGGACTTTGTAATTGTCAGCATCCTCTTCTCTTACAGTGAGGAGCTTGTCTCTACCTTTGTCTGCAAAGGAGAGCCACAAGATTGCTGCCCACTGCTCCTGAGGGACCCTCTGTACCTTACAGGCCCTCTCAAGTGCAGTTATCCATTTGTGGATGTCATCCCCACTCTGGTAGGGAGGGACAATCTTGTTCAGGTTCCTATGGTCATGAGGATGATCTCTACCTCTAGGGACACTGCTGCTGCCACCATGGGACCCTAGTCCCAATTTCTGAGAAGCTCTCTGAAGCTCCAGGGATTCCCTGTCTAAGGCCAATTGCTCTCTCTTGATTCTGAGCTTAGCTCTCTCAAACTCAAGCAGTTGGCATTTCTTCTCATAAGAGGATGCCCTTTTATGAGAAGCAGAGGACCCTATAGACGTACCAGAATGATTAGATTCCTGAGAAGGAGATCTGGATCTTCTTGGTAGACTATTAACCCTTCCAGGTGGGGTAAAGAGAACCCCACTGGGGTCTCCTTCCTCACCTTCAGGAAGAATTGGATTTTCCAGGTTGGAATCATTTTGATCCCCCTGGCCAGCATCAGAGTCTGGGTCATAGTAGTTTTCACTACCTGGCCTTTCCTCTTCTGCTGCCCCACCCCCTTTGCCAACCTCATCAGACCCTGGGGTCTTTCTGAGGTCATCTTCAAGCAACATCTTTATGAGATGTTGGGCGGTTGGGCTTTTCCCTGTCTTCAATTTCCTTGAGGCACACATAGTCCTCAATTCTTGGTATGATACATGGTCATACTTAGTTGGGAGAGACCCACTGGTTTCTGCCCTTGAAGACATGACTAGTGTGGTGTGGTGTATGCACCTACCTACTCTAGTGGGGCCTACTAAACTCTCTTGAGTTGTAGAAAGGGTGTGCTAAGCCCTTGACACACAACTCTAAGTTCAGTAGAACTTACTGTATTCTAAACTTGATTTATATGTACCTATGTACCTATAGTGGTTTTCAGTTAGTCACTCAAAGAGATTATCTGGTAAAGCAATAGCAAGCTTGAATCCCACACGCTGCACACCAATGTGAGAAGTTGGCCTGGCATATGCTGTCCACTAGTCATAGTGGGCACCTTGCACCAGTCCAAACGACCCTTATTGATGATAGGTTTAAAGACAACCTTTATTGAAAGCTATCCTAGTGGTAGCTATGGAGAGCAGCCTTCAGGCTAAGTCTTGAAGGAATGTAAAGCAGCTTGGTTTACCAGATTATAACCTCTTGAATGACCAAATGAAAGGAGAACCACACAAGGTATATATATAAAATATATGTATTTATTTCTAAACACTCACTACTAATCTCTTTATGAGATTAGAGTCCAAGATACACAATATCACAGTATTAAAACGACAGTAAATAGCACAATATACAATGGGCCCCAGGGGGGGACCAAACCATATATTAAGAAAGTGGTATAAGAACCACAACTTGACTAGACACAGTGCCTAGAGCACGTAGAATCGCTGGGACCCCAAGGAACCACCCAAGGTAGTGACACAGGAGACCCACGGGGGACGTGTGCAGTGTGAGAACACAGCCGCGAGCGCCGTAGGATTCTATGAGGAAAGTCGCGGTTGGAATTTTAAAGCAAAAGGACACTTAGAAGAGGACTTTGAGCAAACCCCTTTAGACTTAAGGGGTTCTAGGGCCAACACCCACGGAAGCACCGTAGTACTCGAGTTACCTCACCCACGGAAGCCGGGTGCATAGGTGTCAAAGGGTGTCGGGAATCGTCGTTGATTTCAATGGCGATCTGCTGCAAAGTGCTGCTGCCGTGAAGGAGAAAAGTGTCCGGTGTGATTCAAGCCTGGATCAAAGATGTGAAGAACCTGAAAGCAGAGGGGACAGAGTCTGGGTCACTAGCCAGTGACCAGGAGCGGAGCAATCGAATGCCCACCGATGTCGGGTGCTTCAGCTGCGAAGAGGTGAAGCTTGACTCTGCAGCCACGGGGTCGCGGAGATGTCAAGGACAACCAGGAGCCGGATTCGAGCTGTGCCACAAAGGGTGTCGAGTGCTGGGGTGTCGGTGCTCGGATTGAACACAACAAGCCTTGGCAACAGCAACCCATGCAGGAAGAGAAAAGATGCTTCTGTGCAGACCAACAAGGTCCTGGGGACTCCCCAAGCGATGGAGAGTCAGGGCACGTCTGGAGCAACCAGGGAAGCCCAATCAAAGTTAGAGTCGCTTTCTTGGGGACCCACAGGTTAATGGACCACGGATCGCAAAGGGACCTTAAGAGGAATCACAAAATGGTGGCCCACGGAACACTCGTTGAGTGTAGGCCTGCAATCTTCGATGTGATCACTGCTCAGGGTCAGGGCTACAAGTAACCTGAAGCTCAGCCTCAGGGGTTGCCGGAAAGCTGATGTGTCTGCAAATGGACACGGTGCCCAGAGGTTCGGGTTGCACGATCACCACGAGGGATACGGGCCTCAGACTTGCTGTGGGCACAGATCGACCTCTAAGACCTCGGACAATTTACCTCCTGTGTGGCAATGATCTTCGGAGTCCGTCGGAGCTTCGGAGATGCCAACCGGTCAGTTGCGTAAAAGGTGCCTGCCTTGCAGGGGAGTAACTCCTTTACTCCAAGGGAGATTCTTCAGTCATCCAGCATAGTGCAGATCGTCGAAGTACTTGGTTTCTGTGTCAGAGTTTAGTCCAGGTGTAATCTAAAGTCCTGTAGTCAGGGGTTCCTACTTTATACCCAAGGAAGGGGTGGGACAAACTCTGGGGACCCACCTATGGGAGGGTCAGGAAAGAGGGGTGGCTACACCCATTTCCTTTGTCCAGTTTCGCACCAGAGCAGGGGCTGTGTGCCCCTGCAACCGGTTTGAGCTGGACTATGCACAGGGACACCAAATGTGCCCCCAGTGCAGACTTCAAAGCACTCTTGGAGTGCACCCACCCAGCCCCAATACACTAAAGCCTGTCTGGGAGGTGGTCACACCTCCCTGTGACAGGAAACCTATTGTCCAGGCCTCCCCTGCCGGAGTTTCGTCCAGCAGCAGGAGGGCAGACTCGTGTCTGTGGCTGCAGCATCCATTTTGTGATGCCAGGGTTCTGTTAAGCTGGTACCGGGTGTACCGGTGGTGCCATGTTTCTCCCTCTAGTAGGGTGGAATCATACCTCCCACCCCAGTTACTGGGGTGGAGGTATGATTCCAAGGTGTTTGACACCAAACACGACATGTTTCCATGCAGCCATTCTCAAGTTAGCATTTACCGCGAGGTTATAATGCACTTAAGAGTATATGGTCTGGCTGCATCACAAACAACCCCGGAATGAAGATTCCGAAAGCTGCAGAGGGGCTCTGCTCATGCATGAGCACCCTCTCACATGAAACCCAGCACCCTGCCTTCAGGATTGTTAAGGCCTGCCATAGGGGTGACTGATAGGTTTACATGTGCAGTGATATGGAGAGATATAGGGAACCTATATCTCAGTAAGGGGTGGATACACCACCTTACACAGGCTGCTGTAGCAGACCTGTTGTGTCATTTTAAAAGGCTTCCCAGGGGTGGCACAATACATGCTGCAGCCCCTGGTAGGCCTCTGGGGTACCTATGCCCTGGGTACATAGTATACCATATACTAGGGACTCACAAGGGTACCCCAGAATCCAATCTGGAGTGTACCTAAAGTACATACAATCAATTTAGAGTAGAAAGCAGATAGACTGGGGTCCTGATTAGCAGGGCCTCAGTCTGGCTAAGTCGAAAAACAGTGAAACATCAGCAAAAAGTGGGGGTAACTATAAGAAGCAGATCCTACTCTCCTACACCGGGGGCTGCCCCCAAGAGAAGTAAAGTCGGGGTGGGCCGTCGCGCACCCCGTGATGGTACCCCCACGGGGTACCAGGAGCCCACCCTGGCCCCTGCCGAACATGAGGCCGGGGAGCGCAGTCGCGCTCCCCGTGAAGATGTGTCGGGGGAGGGGCCCGGGATCCCAACTCCGGGCCCGTGTGAGGAAAGAGGCGGGGGAGCGCCGTCGCCCCCCCCCCGGCAAAGAGGAAAGTCGGGGAGCGCCGTCGCACCTCCGCGAAAATGTGCCCAAGGGGCCCGGGACCCCATCCCCAGGCCCCGAAGAAGAAGAGGAGCCGGGGGCAGGGAGCGCCATCGCGCCCCCACGGAGAGGTCTCGAGGGGCCCAGGACCCCATCCCCGGGCCCCGAAGCAAAGCCGGGGAGCGCCGTCACGATCCCCGTGAAGATTTTCCTGCATGAGGTGCCAGGAGCCCACCCTGGCCCCCCGACGAAGTGAAGGACGGGGAGCGCCATCGCGCTCCCTGCGAAGGTGAGCAGAGGGGCCCGGGACCCAATCTCCAGGCCCCGAAGTGCTGTAAGGAGGGGGGAGTGCCGTCGCACTTCCCTGAGGCCAGCGCGCAGACCAACTCTGCACTGCCGGCTCCCGCTGCAGCACGCGAGGGAGCTGGACGGGCGGGGAGCCAGTGGGGGCAGCCGGGGGTGGGCTCCCCAGGCTGCCCTCCAACGGGAAGGCCTGTGGGGGTCCCGGGTGGGACCGGGACCCCGAAAAGACCAAGGAAAGGTGCCAGGGGCCCGGGTGTGACCGGGCCCCCGAAAGCTGGCAGAGCGGCCAGGGGTGGGCTCCCCGCGCCACATACACTCACCTGGGGGTCCGGGTGGGACCAGGCCCCCCACCGAGCACTGGATGTGGCACGAAGCGCCAGGAGGACAGGCAGCGCGGCTCTCCCCGGAGCAGCGGGGGAGCCGCTGCTCTAATATTCAAGAGCCGGGGGAAAGAGCGGCCCATAATGCTTTGCAGAGCCGGAGGCCTGCATGGAAAAATGCCTGTTTTTCTACGTGTGGTGGCCCCAGGAGGACGGGGTCACCACGAGGTGGGTGTAGAGGTGCAGGGGGAGCTGCAGGAGAACGCAGTCTCCCCCAGCACGAAAATGGAAGTCCCTCCCTAAGTCTCATGGGGACTTGAAAAGGATAACCCCTCAAGGGCTCGGTCAATGCTTCCTGGGCTGGAACTTTCGTTCTACAGCTGGGGGTGTGTGTAGAAGTGCACCAAGGAATGAAGGGCTGAGTTGGGGGATGTCTGGAGAAGGGCATCCCCTGGAGGTGAAGAGGTGTAATTGCACCACAAAAGTATTTATTTGTGTTATTTCTTTTTAGAGGGACTGGAAGTCACATGTGTAATGTGAAGTGCATGTGTAATGTGAAGTACTTGAGTAAGGTAATGTCATAAGCAAAGTGGGGTTATGTTACCAGACATTCCTGCTAGGGTGTCTGGCTGTATATACTTAATCCTGTGATTTCATCTGTGATGCCTTTTAGGGGCTTTAATTGCAAAGCATTCTAATGATCAACTAAAGTGATGAGTACTGTCATTCTAAAGTGCTGCTTAAACATGTATTCTTGCTGCTGAGCTTAAGTGAAGAACAACCCAGACTGTTAGCCCTGAAGATGTAAGGGTGCATACTGTATGGTCAATATGAGATTCTCAGTCCGGGTATGTGTCACTGGGGCAGGTGAACCTATTTTTAATGCTTGTTGAGATGATGGGGTGGGGGTGCCCCTGGGATGGTGCCAGTTGGCTAGGCCCTCGCTCCAGGTTGTGTCAACCCACTGCATTAGGGGGCAAGATGACGTGCAGGCATGGGAGTGGTGGTACTAGACCCCACCCCCCTGCGGGAGGGGTGGAGATGTTATGCAATGTCACAAAGTAATTCCTACAGCTTATGTATATTTGTAAATTGGTGCATAGTATTGAGTAGTGTGTGTGTTTAATAAATGTACTCTTACTTTTATAAAGCAAAGTACAGACTGGACAATCAATTATTGAGTGTTATTGCTGCGCACCTGTAATGGCGATTACTAGCCCACACCACCTCCCTTGAGTAAGCCTCAGATTGCTCTGCAACGCTACCCTCTGAGAGTCAGGCGCTACAATTGGGTGTTTGGTTCCCAGTGAAGGACAAATGTAGTCATGTTATTTGTGCAGGCCTCACAGATACTGCCTCGTTTTCCAACATTGGTGTCTAGCGGCGGAAACATAGTATCCCATTCTGGTGCGCATTTATAGCATTTGATAAGTCCAGTTTTGCCACACATTACCTATGTAGTAATGAGCAAATGGAAGAGCGCAAGGCTCTGAGAAGGGTTCAAAGTTTTGGTTATGTGAACTAAAAGTATGGGAAAGGAAAGCCCAGCAGCACATATATGTCATGTGAAGATATTATGGTTTAAATGTAAACTGTATTGATATGACTGAGTTATGTTGATAATCATGTGCTAGCGGGATGGTGCTTTCCAGGAAATGATTACATACAAATGTTCTAAGCCATATTGTACACCTTTGAACCCTAACACTACATGCACTATACCTGCATGAGGAGGGTGTCTCCTCAAGAGATAGGGACAGCAACTGATACCTACATCGCAGATGGGGGTGTAGGGGTGGATTGACCTTTATGGGGGACAGGAGAGGTAGGGGGTCCTGGGAGATTCCCGTGCTTTTTAAGGGCAGGGAGGGTGTCCACAGAAGGGGCCCCAGATATCCTTCCCCCGCTGAAAGTTTCTTGCCATTGGTGCAGGCCAAAACCACTGGAAGGGTGGGGCAGGAGTTTTCTTTACCCCGGGTAGTAACACCCCAGGGGTTCCCATGGTGGGGGACCCCAAGAAACTTTTCCCATGGAGGGAGGAGGGTGTGGTAGAGTTGTGTGTCCGGCAGGCCCCCCAGGTTAACTGGTGGGGAGGTGAGCAACCCAGGGGCGGCCCCTGGTAGTGGGTGGCCCCAAAGGAGGGTAGTTCTCGAGTGAGGATGTGTAGTGGTAGCCCCTAGGTACCTGTGGTGGGCTAGGTAACTGACCCAGTGGAGATCTGAGTGGGGGTGATGTACTCCCTAGATTCCAGGTGAAGGGTTAGTGGTGGACCCTGAGGTGTCAGGGTCGGGTAAGTGGCTACCCAAGGAAGCAACAGGATGTCATTCTGGGGCTGGTGTTGTGAACCTGAAGTGGTGGCTGGGGCGATGCCTAGCCGGTGACCAGTCAGGTAGGTCCTGTGGGGCTTGGACTCCAGGACCAGGAGCATGGGGGTGTTCCCCTAGCTCGATGCAGGAGGTGGACTTCTGCAAGGTAGTACCACCCTGAACACAGGTGGGGCCCATCTTAAGTGAAGGGACCCTGTGTTTCCCAAAGGGGTGGTGCAGGCCTAGCCGGGATCTTTAGGGTCCCTGGCTGAGTGTGGTAATACTACCCTGAAGGCAGGTGGGGCCTATCTTAAGTGAAGGGACCCTGCTCTTGAGAAGGGGTGGTGCAGGCCATCCAGGGATCATGTGGGTCCCTGCACGGTCTCCCAAGGCGCTGCAGGGAGACCGGGGAGAGCCATAAGTGGTGGGCCTGGGTGTAGCTAACTCAGGCCCACAGGCTCTCTAAGGGTACTCCGGGAGGAGAGCGCGCCTCTCGGAGGGAAGGGTGCATTAGCCCTGTTCTCGCAGCGGAGAACAAGGAAGGGGTCTAGGTTCCCGGGGTAGTTTCGGTGTGGAGCTACTGATGGGGGGAATGAGCTGTAGGATGTCTGACGAGGCACCCTCAGTGTTCCTCCCTAGCACTGCCAGTGTGGTGGTGAGGCCGGTCTGAGATCCTATCACGGAGCCAGGCCAGTGGCCAAAGGAGCTTTTCTGTGTGAGAAGAGCATGAGTGACTGTGCTTTCTTCAGAGAAGACAGTCATCCCGAAAGGGTGGTGGCAGCAGAATGACCCCAGCGGCATGCTGAGGGTGAGGTTCCGTAGAGGTTGCATCTTTGGGGTGCAAGGACCAAATGGAGAGAGGGTCCTGGTTGGAACAAACTCCGGAAGGGAGACCAGCTAGTGACCCCGGAGATGGGAGTAGACCTGTCCTAGTACCCTTGTCCAGAGAAGTGGTAGGCATAGTGTTGCATGCCCAAGGGCAAAGGTGGGCCTAGTTAGGCTGAGTCCATGTAGACCATGAGTGACCTAGAGGTATCTAACCTAGAGCCCGGAGGGTTCTTAGGGTAGTCTGGGATCCCTGTCATGGGTGGAGATTTCATGGATAGGAGGAGTAGGTGGTCTAAGCGAATAAATGGTGAGTAAGGGGGGTCTGGTCAGAACCCCTTATAACTAGTTATCGCTGACTACGGGAAGAATACCCATGTAGAGTGGCTATTTCTTCCCTGTAGGAATCAGCTGGGCGCGGCGTGTGTTAGAAGGTGGTTCTGACACTGTGGGCCGCCCGGATTTTTTGCTTTTTGAGCACCTATTTGTTGAGCTTTTACTGGGGGAGAGCCTCATAAGTTGGGACTCACCCCCAGTGAACTCATGGTGAAAGAGACTGCATGTGGATTTTACTGGTGTCCCCCTAGCTTGACTAGGCCGCTGCGTAGCAGCTGGAGTAAGGGGCACGGGGCTGGTTACGTGCAGACACATGTGTACATGCATGTGCACACGTGTAGGGGCTGCGCAGGGGAGATTCCTGGCGTGCGCAGCCAAGGAGCAGGTGCAGATAGATTAGTGTGGCAGGACTTATGCAGAATTGGGTGGTGACATGGAATAGGCTTTATACACTGGGAAGAAACATGCCGGGGAAAGTCAGTGTGTTTTACTGTGTTTTTCACTTCATTATTCCCCTATGGGGAAGTGGAGCCCATGGGCTAGTGTCACTTTCCTAAGGCCTACAAATTCCAGACACGCAAAAAGTCCACTGTAACGGGTGTGAGAAGAAGTATTCTGCAGAGTCCAAAGTCATATTTGTACTGCTTTTGGGTCATCCAGAAAGGTTATATTTCTCTGAGTCAGCCATAACCAGGGCCTGGCTGGGGGCAGACCCCAGCAGCCTGGATTAATGACCTTTCTTCCCAGAGCGAAGACCTTCCCTCCACGGAGAGAAGAAGGGTGGAGCTACAAGCTAATCCATCAGCAGCTGTCACTGGGTGCCAGGCACCAAGCTGCACCAGGGTGAAGGCAGCCCTGGGGGGAAGGGGCTCTCAGAGACCATGTGGCAGGAGACCCTGGACGACGCCATTTTGAACAAACCCAGAGGCCTGGGCAGGAAGGAGGGAGCAGGGGCAGTGAAGTGATGTGTCGCTGTTTGATAGGACAAACAGAGACTTCCTGCCAGCCCCCTCCCCATTCTCTTAAAAAGTGTTTTAACAGGAAGAGAAGCTCTCTCTGGGGTGTGGTCTGCTGAGGCAGAAGGTGCTGGAGCCTGGCGCAATGGGCAGTAGGAAGGAGGAACCCCCTGACTGTCCCAGGATCCTGAACAGCGCCAGGAAAGGAGACCAGGACCAGTGCGCAGAAGCAGGGGCCTCTGCGCAGGGAGAAGAGAGGCCCAGGAGGAGAGCCAGGCGAAGGGCTGGCGTAGGGAGCCAGTGAAGACAACTCCCTGCTGAAACCACCCTCTTGGAGACAAAGAGGGCGAAAGAGAGTGCTCCCAGTGGCTGGGGAGCGCCACCAGGAGCAAGAAAAGGCCAAGATCACCAAAATCGGCCGCCTGGGGGCCGAGATACGCCCCCCAGAAGGTAGGCGACCTTTGACCTCTGGAAGGACCGATGACAAAGCGCGTGGGGCTCCGCCGCCGGTCCATGATGTGCCCCAGGGGTGGGTCAGGTCCCGGGGGCTGCCCCCAAGAGAAGTAAAGTCGGGGTACGCCGTCGCGCACCCCGTGAAGGTACCCCCGCAGGGTGCCAGGAGCCCACCCTGGCCCGCGCCGAACATGAGGCCGGGGAGCGCCGTCGCGCTCCCGTGAAGATGTGTCGGGGGAAGGGCCCGGGATCCCAACTCCGGGCCCGTGTGAGAAAAGAGGCGGGGGAGCACCGTTGCGCCCCCACCGCGAAAATGTGCCAAGGGGCCGGGCCCCGAAGAAGAAGAGGAGCCGAGGGCGGGGAGCGCCGTCGCGCCCCCGCGGAGAGGTCTCGAGGGGCCCAGGACCCCATCCCCGGGCCCCGAAGCAAAGCCGGGGAGCGCCGTCGCGCTCCCCGTGAAGATTTTCCTGCAGGAGGTGCCAGGAGCCCACCCTGGCCCCCCCGACGAAGAAGTGAAGGACGGGGAGCGCCAATGCACTCCCCGCGAAGGTGAGCAGAGGGGCCCGGGACCCCATCTCCGGGCCCCGAAGTGCTGGAAGGAGGGGGGAGTGCCGTCGCACTCCCCTGAGGCCAGCGCGAGCTCCGTGTCTGCCCGCCGGAGCAGGCAGACCAACTCTGCACTGCTGGCTCCCGCGGCAGCACGCGAGGGTGCTGGCCGTGCGGGGAGCCGGCGGGGGCAGCCGGGGTCGGCTCCTGGGCTGCCCTCCAATGGGAAGGCCTGCGGGGTCCCAGGTAGGACCGGGACCCCGAAAGACCAAGGAAAGGTGCCAGGGGCCCGGGTGGGACCGGGCCCCCGAAAGCGGGCAGAGCGGCCAGGGGTGGGCTCCCCGCGCCGCATACACTCACCTGGGGGTCCGGGTGGGACCAGGCCCCCCACCGAGCACTGGATGTGGCGAGAAGCGCCAGGAGGACAGGCAGCGCGGCTCTCCCCCCGGAGCAGCGGGGGAGCCGCTGCTCTAATATTCAAGAGCCGGGGGAAAGAGCGGCCCATAATGCTTTGCAGAGCCGGAGGCCTGCATGGAAAAATGCCTGTTTTTCTATGTGTGGTGGCCCCAGGAGGACGGGGTCACCACGAGGTGGGTGTAGAGGTGCAGGGGGAGCTGCAGGAGAACGCAGTCTCCCCCAGCACGAAAATGGAAGTCCCTCCCCAAGTCTCATGGGGACTTGAAAAGGAAATCCCCTCAAGGGCTCGGCCAACATTTTAATACCTCCTGGGCTGGAACTTTCATTCTACAGCTGGGGGTGTGTGTAGAAGTGCACCAAGGAATGAAGGGCTGAGTTGGGGATGTCTGGAGAAGGGCATCCCCTGGAGATGAAGAGGTGTAATTGCACTTCAAATGCATTTACTTGTGTTATTTCTTTTTAGAGGGACTGGAAGTCACATGTGTAATGTGAAGTGCATGTGTAATGTGAAGTACCTGAGTAAGGTGATGTCATAAGCAAAGTGGGGTTATGTTGCCAGACATTCCTGCTAGGGTGTCTGGCTGTATATACTTAATCCTGTGATTTCATTTGTGATGCCTTTTAGGGACTTTAATTGCAACGCATTCTAATGATCAACTAAAGTTATGAGTACTGTCATTCTAAAGTGCTGCTTAAACATGTATTCTTGCTGCTGCGCTTAAGTGAAGAACAACCCAGACTGTTAGCCCTGAAGATGTAAGGGTGCATACTGTATGGTCAATATGAGATGCTCAGCCCGGGTTATGTGTCACTGGGGCAGGTGAACCTATTTTTAATGCTTGTTGAGATGATGGGGTGGTGGTGCCCCTGGGATGGTGCCAGTTGGCTAGGCCCTGGCAACCCACTGCATTAGGGGGCAAGATGACGTGCAGGCATGGGAGTGGTGGTACCAGACCCCACCCCCCTGCGGGAGGGGTGGAGATGTTATGCAATGTCACAAAGTAATTCCAACAGCTTATGTATATTTGTAAATTGGTGCATAGTATTGAGTAGTGTGTGTGTTTAATAAATGTACTCTTACTTTTATAAAGCAAAGTACAAACTGGACAATCAATTATTGAGTGTTATTGCTGCACACCTGTAATGGCGATTACTAGCCCACACCACCTCCCTTGAGTAAGCCTCAGACTGCTCTGCAACGCTACCCTCTGAGAGTCAGGCGCTACAATTGGGTGTTTGGTTCCCAGTGAAGGACAAATGTAGTCATGTTATTTGTGCAGGCCTCACAGACACTGCCTCGTTTTCCAACAGTGAGGAAATAAAAGGGAGCCCTACAGGGCCTCCTGTTGCCTCAAGGCATGGGGATGCAGGCAGGGGAGCACATGCGGTGCCCCCCTGTGTGCATGCACCCTCTGTTCCTGCACGGCATGGACTTATGAGGCCATGCCGTGTAGAAACAGGCTTAGGCGCTCCCAAGGCGCTGCCTTGCTAAGGCTCAAATATGACCTTAGCACCACATCGCCGGGGACCGCCCGCCAGACCAGGAGAAAACTCTTATTATGGCAGGTGGTCGAGTTTGGCGGTGTGGGAGCGGGGCGGTTGTGTGGTGGCCCGTTCCCACACCGCCAAACTTGTAATCAGGCCCTTAGTCTATTTTTTGGAACTCAAAATCCTTCACAAGGTAGAATTGTGTCTCCATCCTATGTTGAGTTCCAAGAGGTTCAATACCATCTTGCCGAGGACCCACTAAATCAGATTTGTTGCTGCTGAGAAGCTCCATACCTGTTTACTTAACCTATTAAGGTTGCATCTTCAGAGTATAGGCTGGGGTGGTTTGTCCCAGCTATCCAAGGATCTGGAAGCCCAAATGTTTTCTAAGTCCCAGGTTTTCAGAGGTGGTAGGAGAAGTCCAGTTGCAGAAAGTCAAGGGTCTCAGGACCTGAGGAATAGCACTTGAGGGCCAAGACTCACTCTAGCAGAAGCCACCAGCAAGGTCCAGGTCAGATCCAATTGGTACTGGTCAGCTGGGCAATTCAGGAAGCAGGCCTCTTGCAGTTTTTGCAGCCCTGTAGTCAAGTGGCCCTAGGAGTCCACTTCTTTGTCTTGGGTACAAAAGGGAGCAGATCCAGTCCTTCAGGGCTATTTCCAGGACAAAGATAGAAGGTTCAGTCCTCTTCTGTAATTCCAGGTCCAGAAAGTGTTCTGAAGAAGGTGCCACAGGGTGTCACATTTATGTGTGGCACCAGATAGGGCTAGGGTGACTGTTCACTTCTCCCTAAGTAACAGGATAAAAGTTCCCAGGGGTAACCCTACCCACTTTTGTAACAGTTCCTATTTGCCCTGCTTCAAACAATCTCACAGTGCTCCTCACTCTCAATATCCAAGACAAAGAAACATTTTGCCCATGCAGAGGTGTGGCCAGAGTAAGGAGCAGTGCCCTCCTCCATGGTCACTTCAAACTAGTTCTGGGTCAGATTTCCCCCGAGGGCCCGATTACGATGTTGTTAGGAAAGGCTCCAGATGGGATTCAGTATTGCAGAATCCGATTCATAACCCTTGTTCCCGAACAAAATCATACAGATTTCCCCACAACCAATTACGATGCCCGGAAACCGTACGGGCATTCCGAATCGGTTCCAAAAGGCATTGGGACAGCCTGAGTCTTTCGGGGCCAAATCGTACAGCTCTATGGACACAGTTTCTGGATGAGCGATTACGATGACCGATTCGGACAGCCGTTCTGATTCGGTTTGCCAGAGACGAAACGACTGCCGGAATCTGTCTTTGGAGGTCTGTTGCGGGCTCCCTTCAACCAGAGACATACGTATGTAGCCTGTGGGGGTACCCAAGGGACCCCTCTTCCCAACCGTACACAATGTGGCAGACACCATGGGGTGCCCGCCACAGGGTGCAAGGTTGTCCACAACCACCCCTTTTTTCAATGTGAGCCTGTGTTCTCGTTCGGAACACAGGCTCCCATTGAAGTCAATACGACTCCGACCGAACGATGTTGGGAAGTATCATAATCGGTCGTCCGGAATCACAGGACCCGATTCGTTTGGAGACTAGTCCGGAACCGATTCTTTCGGGACAGTTTCCTAACGATATCGTAATCAGGCCCAGAGTTTGGTGATTGCCTGACTGTGAGGAAAAATGCTGGGGCCTTTCCAAGTGTCACCTAACATTTGCTTGTGACAGGGAAGGACCCTTTGAAGTAAACAAAGTTCCTCTGTACACCCCAATTGGTCTTCCTGCCAGGTGAAGGGGAAACATCTCACATCCAAGCCATGGTCTCTACACTTGGAGCTGTTTTCAAACCGCATCAGTGCTACGCACTCACTGGGCTACTGCAAATTTAAATTCATTTCCAGGAGCTTCAGGCAGGTAAAAGGAAAATTTCTAAAATGTACCTTTTCTTAATAAAATAAAAATCTGACTGCACCATCAAGTTGGACTTGTAATAAATATTCAAAAAGAGTTGTTTAATCATATCTCTAGCTGGTCACCATCCAGAGATAGAATAATTAATATTTAATCCAGTTTCCCATTAATCGTCTATGGGGCTGCCAAGCATGCTGCAGTGAAAATAGCTTTTGGGTGCTAATCATTGTAAGGACATGTTAACTATGCATTTCTACATGTCCTACTTTTAAGTACCATGCACCTTACCTTGTGGGCTGTAAAGACCTACAAAGGCGTGACTAATTAATACTTAAAAGGAAGGTGTTCTCTCCTGCCAAAAAGTGTTATTTTGATAGATCTGGTTGCAGGTTTTAAACGACAGAGGTCAGGTTACAGCAGTAGGTCGGAAGCCATATTTTACTTTGCCACTCTAGTGGTTTGCACAATATGTGCTGCAGTTCACAAGTGACAATTAGCTTTTCATGACATGGGTGCATTTTCACACCATTTCCTATGGACTTCTAGAAAAGCTAAATAAGCCAATCTGGGATTAGCCAATATCTACAAGTTTTTGGGAGTCAAAACATATACACTGCGCACTGGACAGCAGTTCCCCAGAACGCAGAGTCTAAAAACCTGCAATAAAATGAAGCACAAAATGGAGGTGGCCACGCAAAAAAGGGGCATGCTCTCACAACCTACATAGGGTACTTGGGAATTGACCTGAAGTCTATCTGCATCTCACGCTTTCACTTTTATCATTGTGTGGACTTATATAGCACATTTCCATTGGATGCAGTATATTCTGCATAAACCCATTCACTAGAAAAGCCTACAGCACATTGGTGCAGAATTTAACCCAAGCTTATGCATCTGGCATTGCAGTTATGCAGAAACTAGAGGTCTAGAGATATGGGTTTTTGATAGGACATCTGATAATTACATTTATTTCCATTTAGCGTTCATAGATATTTATAGAGACTTCTTTTGCTCCCCAGTGTCATGTCTGCCATATGTAGTCTATGAAAAGCAGGTTATTTGTTATATTTAAATGAATCATTAGGAGTAGAACTCCTGTCTAAAGTGCTATGTTATCCAGGCTCTTGTTTGCGCTATTCACAACTGCCAAATAAATAAATAAGTACTACTGATAAACCTCATAAACTGTATGTTGCAGAATGCATATTGCCTATGGCACCCTATAGGTTGCATTGTCTCACCTCAAAACATCTGTTTCTCCAACTCATCCAATCAATAATGCTAATTCCTCCCTTAGTTTTGGGAGGCTTTGAGGTGGGACAATTCAGCCTATAGGATGCCATAAACAATATTCATTCTCCAACATATAGGCAACCCTTGTGGGCTGGGGGGTCCCTTGGTGACCCTCAAACAGAGGGAAGACTTGGGAGCGGTAAATAACCCACAGGTAGCACAACACAACTTCAGGGTCCCAAGGTCCTCGGTGGCACCCATGAATGCCCGATATACAGGCCACCAGTCTCTATGGTAGGCCTATCCAGAGAAGTGAAGCCTTAAGAAAATACAAACTCGTTTCTGGATAAGATCAAAGGAGGACTGCAGAAGGAGAACCTCTCCACAGCACATTAAAAAAACAGCAAAGATTGTAAAAAAACAAAATGCAGTTAAAACTGAAACTTAACTAGATGCACGAGGATGAGAGAAACAAGCAAGACCTCTTAGAGAATGGCAAGGTAATTAGGTAAGACAACAATTATCATGGCTGCCTGATCTCCGGACTAAACCCTCTCTTACAAGGTTAGGAATGGCAGTGGAAGAAGTGGTATTACAGGATAGAGAGGAACAAATATTTTGATGGAGAAAGTGGTATTATGGGCTAAAGTGGAGGCCTATCAATGGAATGACTGTTCATTAAGCAACATCGTTTTCTTCAATTATATCTTCAGGATTCCAACCCCCTACCTCAAAGCAAGAAACATGCTGTAAAATATAACAAGCAATTTGTACCGGATCTTATTAACCTTGTGAAGTTAACCAGTCATTTTCTTTTTTTAACAAATGTTCAGTGCTCTTTGCATTGACTATTTGAGCTAATTAGTTCCACCTTGTTATGCCAATAAAGCAGAATCAAGCTGTCCTCCACAAGTGGAATTATGAAGCAGACTCTTTGTGCCAGCTTGGCACTTTGCCTTTTGTAATTAGATGTAGAGAGCAACCACCAAAATCATTTAAAGACTGCAGTGGCTTCAAACAAACCACGTTTCACTATTCCATTGAGGAATTTCTTTTTCATTAAAGTGCTGTTGCTTTGTTCCTCGACAACGATTTTATTTTATTTTCTAATAAAACTACAATTCATGCAAAAGAACTTACAAATAAATCCAACCAAAATATATTTTTTTATCTTTAGTTGTTCAGTCATTTTGACATGCTAACTGATTGCTAAAGTAAATCATTTCAACTTAGGCTCGTACAAAATCCTCTTCACGAATAGGACAACATTTAAGTATTCTTTTAAGAAAATCCAGCCTTGGTAAAGCCAATAGAGCGCACTTTGAATGTTCCACGTTAACAAAGAAAAATAAAAATAAAAAATTGCTTTCTGAACAGCATCTGGATAAACAGAAAAAAACTGCTGCAGGATGATGTCTTATACATGTGCATATGCCATCACACACATGCACACATTTTCCTCATGATGTGGTGGTGTTTTTCTTTCTTCTTTTTTTATTGTTCCAAGATGGAGGATGCCAATATTGGAGCAGTGAATTACAAAATATGTTTAAAAGCAGAGAAAGGAGCAGAGCAGCATGGTAACAAATTGCTAATTCGGGTCCTTCAAATAGAAAAACAACCTGTTAAAAGAATTAAACCGCGAGTGGCATGGAAACAACAGAGGCATTCAGGGGTGGAGGAGGTCCATAGGTCAATGCTGGAGCAGGGAGAGGCATGAGGGTGAAAAAATATCATTAAAAACAGCGTGGAGAAGTTGGGAAAGCAACAGATGAGCTGGGTCTAGGGTGGGTTTGAATGGGGAAGAAGTACAGAGGGGAGAGAGCCAGAAAACATAACCCCCCTCCCCCCGTGCTGAAAAAAACCCAAGAAATATATTGTGAGCAGAGGAAGGATACAAGTCATCCAATCAAAAGGATGCAAAGGGGGAAAAGATGGCTGCCATTTGTAATGGTTGTGAAGGCTAATCCACCTTAACAACCTACCTCTGTTAACTGTCTCCCTACTGTGTTTATGGCTGATATAATGATAAACAGCTAGAGTGCAGAGCAGTAAAACAAAGTGCTGCTGAATTTTTTTACATTCTCGCTCTAAAGGTCTCCACTCACCTTAATAGTATCACTGCTAGAACTGCTTTCTGTGATGGTTGTTGATCTGATGTCTCATGGATGCCAAACTGCAGAACTAAGGCCTGGCACCTTGTGATGCGGAGTTAGTGGAGTTTTCTCAGGGATGCTGGTTGCCAAGAAACAGAAATCCCCAGGTCTGAGCTGAAGTGCCCTGATCCGAAGACCTGGATTGTTGGCAACAGCTTGTGGCGAGCTTGGAGTGGACCATACCAGACCAATACCAGCTCCCGTGGTTCAACGGAAAACGGGCAGGATGCTGCTTCCTGTGACTCAGTTGGCTTTCCTGCTGATCAAACCCAGTTCTGCAACAGCAGCAACGACAACAGAGCTGCTGATGCTCCAGGCAAATTACCCTGAGAGGGTACTGAGTAAAATGACAGAATCAACATGATTGTTAGTCCTGTATACATGACTGTGAAGTTGTTACTTTAACCCAATTGAACCCTGGAATAAGCGAGATGGACTCTCTACAAGGTGATAGCAAGCATTAGCAAAGCCAATAGGTTTCGCCTATGAGAGATCGATTGGCTTTGTCACGCATACAGAGCCCTACACGATCAAGTACCATCAAACACCAACCATCAACTGAATTTCCACCAGCCCTCAAGACGCCTCCACTCCGCATCGCTCACCCTTGCACACTCCTCCCGCATCCATCGAAGCGGGTGTCACTTCTTCTCTTTTATCGCTGCCAAGACGCTGCCACGCATAGCGGAGGACACATCCTGGACCCAATATGTTCTAACTTCCCTATCTCTGTCAAAGTGCCCCTGCAAGTAACTTGGACCGATCACAGTGTGGTCCTATTTTCGTGGACCGTAAAGGACTTTCATTCACTGAACCGGTCGTGTCTCGGCAGACAGTCTCATAAAATTGACCCGGCTGCTTTTAGTCTGGCCCTGGCAGGGACTCGACCAGCCTTGGCTAAGGATTTGGAGGGAGCCCTAGAGAATTTTACTAGCTAGATTGCACAGGCGGTCGAGCTTCTCTCCCCCCCTTACCTCCTAGGCGAGCCAGAGACTCCCCCTCGAAACCATGGTTTTCCAAGGAGCTTAAAATGCAGAAACGTACCTGCAAAAAATTAGAACGGGGTTGGAGACTTACTTATTGTCCACTTGCTAAGGCGTCTTTGAGGAAAGCACAGAAACTGTATTATGCAGCTATACTGCAAGCTAAGAGCCTGTACTATGCAGAGAGGATCGCCCATTCCAAAAATAATGCTAAAGAAATTTTCTCTATAGTACAGAGCTTCTTAGCCCCCACTGCCGAGACTAGTACTCTGCCTACCTCGGCCGCCTGGTGTGAGAAACTGTAGAGTTTCTTTATTGATAAGATTCAGGTGATTCAGGAAAATTTTAGAACTAGTACAACCAGCTCAGTTGGGAGTTTGGCCCTTATAGTTCCTTCATCGGGCCCTCATTTATCACCTGTCTTGTCGGCCTTCTCACCTATCACCCCGCATGATTCCCTGATAATTCTAAAATCCCTTAAATCTGGCTCCCCGTCAGATCCTTGTCTGGCTAGGCGGTTAGCCTCAGTTGCGGAGGCAGTCAATTCAGAGGTCAATACTATGATTAATATGTCCCTGCAGTCTGCTACTGTCCCTCTGAAGTGGAAGCAGGCCAAACCTTTGCCGCTGCTGAAAAAGCCTTCCTTGGATCCTCTGATTCCAGCTAGCTATCGCCCGATCTCTCTGCTTCCAGCCATGGCGAAAGTTTGTGAAAAGTCGGTAAATAAACAGCTTACTAAATTTGTGGAGGATTCTGGCTTGCTCCATCTAGCGCAAATCGGGGTTCAGGGCCAGCTATAGCACTGAGACGGCTCTTGTTGAAATCACGGAAGCAATCAGAGAGTGTTTGGACGCTGGCGGCAGAGCGGCTCTGATCTCTGCGGCCTTTGACACCGTTCCTCACTCTTTGTTATTGGCCCGTCTTTCAGACATCGGTGTTACGGGATCTGCCTGGAACTGGCTTAGATCATTTCTGGAAGACAGATCGCAGCAGGTTTGGATGCCCCCGTCCTCCTCTGCACCTCAATCTGTGACCACTGGAGTACCGCAGGGCTCTACTTTGAGCCCCCTCCTTTTTAATATATATGTGACCCCACTGATTTATTTGGCGGAGGAGCTGGGAGCCAAAATCATCGCTTATGCTGATGACACCCAGCTCCTCTTCACATGGAGCAAAACGATTCATCTCCGGCTCAAGCTAGTGCGTGTCTTACGGCCGTCTTTCAATGGCTCCTTTCTGCACAGCTCAAGTGCAATGAGGAAAAATCAGAAATCCTCTTGTACGGGACCTTTCCCTCAGAGTTTAAGGAATCACTCTGGCCGGCTGAATATCCACTACCAAATTCTGAAGGTCAGCCTGTTAAAAATCTAGGGATCTGGTTCAATGAAGATCTTAGGTTCATAACTCAGATCAAGAAGCTAGCAGGGCAATGCTTCGGCACCCTAAGATCACTTAGGAAATTTCTTCCTCTTCTGCCTAGGGCCGCCAAAGAAATGGTCACCCGCGCCCTGATACTCTCGCGCATTGATTACGCGAATGCCCTCTATATTGGCCTTCCTGGGTATCAGCTGAGGAAATTGCAGGTAATACAGAACACAGCGGCAAGGTCCCTACTGAATATCCCAGGAAGATCGAGCGTAAAACAACATCTGCACGATCTTCACTGGCTTCCTGTCGCTGAAAGGGTTAGGTTCAAGGCCCTTACTTTGGCACATGCAGCCTTGTATCAATCTGGCCCGGCATACCTCAGGAAACGATTTAAGTTTTATGTGCCCCCGAGACAACTGCGTTCTGCGGCGCAGTTTCTGGCGGTGATTCCGCGCTTTCCGATCAGGAGAATGGGTGGTTGTTCCTTGGCCTATAGGGCGGCAGTGGCCTGAAACGCACTCCCCCTAGACCTTCGCTGTATCCAGGATGCAAAGCTCTTCAGGAAACGGCTGAAAACGCTGCTTTTCATGTAATTCTCTTCTGTTGACCCTCAGCTCTCTTGCAGGGTATCGCGCCGGGACACTCTTGAGTAGCCGTGCGCGCTATAAGTGCATATAACATAACATAACAAGACCTGGAACAACCTGCCCCTCCACCTCCGAACAGCCCCCTTCCTGGCTGACTTCATAAAGAAACTCAAGACCTGGCTTGTCGACTGAGACACTGCATCCTCAGCGCCCAGATACCCTTAGGGGTGATAGTGCTGCACTATACAAATACTGATTGATTGATTGTCACTGCTGTGTTCCACAGCAATCCACACTGATGTGGAACATCTTTGAAAAACATTGAGAAAGACAATGCGCTATTTTGTTTTGTTCATATTTTTTAAATATGTTGCACAGCAGAGCGGGCAAACAAAGCTCTATGTCACTGCCAGCATTAACTGTGCCATAGCACTTTTTTGTTTACTTTAAGTCATGTTGTACAGTAGCCTGCGCTGTTGTCCAACACCTTAAAAAATATTAACAAAGCCAAACAAGGAACACTAGCTTATAGTTTCGGGTGAGAATGTGGAAACACAGCGACACTTGCATCAATGATATGCACACCGACACGCATAGAAACATGTACACTTGCACAGAGGAACATACAAAAAAGCACACATGGTCATGAGTGAACGATATTGCATAGGGACAAGCCTACACACCCCCATAGAACTTTAAAATGCCATACTGGGGAGGGTAAAGATGACAAATGAAAAGAATGGAGCCTTTCTATAGCACCTCTGTACAACAGAAAGTATATCTTGGAGCTGTAAACGTGGGATAAAGCTGTAACCAATAAATGTAAATAAACACATGCACTAAGTCCAAAACACATTCACAGACAGGAACGCAAACACACACAAACAAGAACCAGCACATGCAGATAGAGATGTTAACTCACGGACAAAGGAAGACATGCTTAGTGTCTATTATTCTTTAAAGGGGAAGATGTTCTTATCTCTGGGGTGGGTCTTTACCTTTTGAGGTTATTTTCAACAAGCCACGCAGCAGTTATCCCTAGTTAGTTGCCTTACTCCTCTCTCTTCTGGTTGCCATTCTTCCCTCCTCTGCTTCATAATATCATTTTGCAAGTGTGCTTGAAAAGAAACACACAGGACAAAAGAGAGCAGAGACAGTGCACAAACACCTAGAAGTGAAGTGCTGTTGCGTAGCCAATTAACATTCAGTTAAAAAGTATCAGAATATTTGAAATCGCCACACATAGGGTATGTTACACTACCTTAGATAATCAATCATTCAGGATTTATAAAGCACGGCAAATCACCTGTGAGAGTCTCAAGGCGCTGGAGTTGCTAGCTGCTTCGCGGTGCTCTGTTAATTTGAACAGCCATGTAAGCAGGTCAAAACAAGGGAAAATCAGGAGAAAGCATTCCGAAAAATGGCAGGAGAGCAAGGAGAAAGAAGTAAAAATTAGGCAAAAGCAGGTGAAAGCACTCAGTAAAACTGGGGAAAGGAAGGAGAAAGCAGTAAAAACAAGGCAAAAGCAGGAATGAGCACTCAGAAAAACGAGGGGAAAGGAAGGAAAAAGCAGTAAAATGAGGCAAGAGCTGGAGAAAGCACTCAGAGAAATAGGGAGGAAACGGAGCGGTGCAGCAGCACTGGGAGAGCTGGGCTGGGGCCTGCTCAATGGGGTCGCGCTGCAGCTCCATTAAGTAGGTCCTGGGAGGAGGGAGGGGTGCTGGGAGGCAGTGGGTGTGGCTAGGTGGGAGGTGGGTAAACGGGCGGCAGGCAGGAGCGGCAAATAAGGAAAAAACAAGGAGAAAGCAGAGAAAATCAGGGAAAAGCAGAAAAAAGCACTCAGAAAAATTGGGGGAGAGGAAGGAGACAGCAGTAAAACACGAGACACAAGCAGGAGAAAGCACTAAGAGAAATGGGGGAAAAAAAGGAGAAAGCAGTGAAAAACGAGGCAAAAGCAGGAGAGAGCACGCAGAAAAATGGGCGGAAGCAGAGCGGTGCTGCAGCAGGGGAAGAGCTGGGCATGGAACAGATATAAATAAATACTGCTGTGATAAATTGCCAGTCAGCTGAAAACACCAATATGCCACATGATGGTAATCTCTGCAATAGTAAAATGATGGATTTTTGAAACAGAAAACATTTATGCTATCAACATAATTTTCTATAATAAAACAAATATTATTTTGTTTTAGGCTTTGGTTCTGGTTTTATCCTTTTTAAGAATTTTGCTAAATCTAGCTAAGGGCTAATCTTGTTTTAGTGGTAAATCACAAGCATTTGTGAAGGATAAAAGATGCAATTTAATTACCAGTGGCTGTAATTTTAGCAATGATGGAAAGATGCAAGAATGGAAGTTAATGACTGGTGGTAGTTTTTCCATCAGTCTTGTTTTTTACCTATTTCTTCCTACAAGCCTCTCCACATATCATCCATTAACGCTCCTAACCAAACTTCTTCCTGCTCCCAAATAAGTCACTATGGCTCCCTGACCTCAGTCCTAGCACCTCTCAATCCTGTGAGTAGCATCAACCATCTCCTGGGAAGACCCACAGACTTTATAAGCTTTAACCATATTCCTACCTTAACTCCTTCTTTTCATCCTTTTCTACCCCAATTATTTCCCTCCACAGCATTTTCCATCTCATGAATGACTACACTCCCAGATGTGTCAAGTGCTCAATGGGCGTTAGACTCCTTTCAACCTCAGAGGAACCTTTAGATATGACACTCTGTGATTTCCAAAGCTGCATCCTCCTGTGAGATGCTCCTTTGATGAGCTAAGTAGAGGCTAGAAGCTTTCACATGACAGTGGTATCATAATGTTCAATCCTATTATTACTCCCTGGCAGTCCTGGGTGGACTGCTCATAGCACGTACCGTGGCTTGTTGTATTGTGCATTCCAGTGGCTTTGCTCACTGCTGCTCCTGGAGGGACCCACAAACTATAGGAATCGCTTAATGGAGTTACCTGTGCATATGCTATTGTTGCTTATATAATGCCCATTTATAAGAATTACTCCCTGCCACTAGTGGGTGAGAGCCATAGGTATATACTTTGTCTCATAGAATAATGGCTACTACTCGGTCATTCCAAGGTGGATTCCTTAGAGCATACACTGTGGCTGGGTGTATAATATCCATTTATATAGGCTGCTCCTTGCTGTTCATGATTGGGTGCCACAGGCCACATAACAAGGCTCAATCCTATGGTTTCCTCCTTTGCCACCTCTAGGTGGACTTCTCAGAGCATATATTAGGGCTGGTTGTATAATGCCGTTTCCTGTTGGGTTATCCTCTGCTAGGCATGAGTCAACTCCTCAGAGCATATTCTATGGCTATAATAACCATTTTTATAGTTTTCTACTCTGCCTCACAGGCGTGGACTCCTCAGAGCATAAAGTATGGCTGTGTGTGTTGCACGTTACTATGGGTTTGCTCTCAGTAGACAACCATGACTGGCTCTACAAGTTCTAATGTTATAGGTTGCTTCTCTTTTCACCTAGACAGAATTCTCAGAACACATTCCATGGCTAGTTGTATAAAGTCCACTGCTGTGGGCTGTTCCTATGCCACACCCCTGGGTGGACTCCTCCAATCATATACTATTACTGTTTGTATAATGCTTATTCCAATGGGGTACTCCTTGCCAAGCCTGTGTGGGCTTCTCAGGTACATTCTATGCTTAGCAGCAAAAGGGCTGCTTCTCTGCACTCCTGGATCGACTCAGAAGACCTTAAACTATGGCTGCGTGCATGATAACCATTCCCGTATGTTGCTTCCTGCTGCTCCTGAGTGAACCTCTCTAAGCACATTCTATAGCTGACTGGGTAATACCCATTCCTATGTGTTTCTCCATGCCCACTGGTGTACTCCTCAGAGAATATGCCATGGCTGACTGAATAATGCCATTCCTTTATATAGACATTTATGCTACTTGGACTACAAAGTATATATTGTAGTTCATGGACGGATTCTCTCTGAGAAGCTTTCCTCTGTATCATAGACAGTATGGTTTAAACTTTATAAGACAAACCTCATCAAAGATGGTAGGTACTTTTTGCCTACACCCAAGTCTATTCAAAGTGAGTATCAGAGGGTAGTACATACAAATTAAACATACGCTGAATGAGATGTGATGTCTGTCCATTTCCTACCACCGCATATATGCTGCAAAATAAAAATAATGCCCACCTACATGCCTCATAATGCCTAGTGGGACTGCACAGTAAATGCAGCCAAAATACACCCAAAGGTCTAGACATGCTGCTGCAGACTGATTTCAGTCTGTGGATTTTAAAGATACAGCCATGGATGATTAGTGCAGCAAACTCTTCCTTAAGGGTAAGGCTGATGGTAAGGCCGATGAGTCCATTGCTGGAGAGAGAGGGAGAGAGAGAGAGAGAACATTCCAACACTCTGATAGTTCCCCAAGAATACCTTCAAATACACTCATTTCTTGGGAAGCTTAGAGTTACTATGGAAAGTGTGCAAACAGGCCAACATGTGTTACCAGCTTTTTGGGGACATACCTTGATGAATCTCAGTATTGTCAAAGTACCTCTCCAGAACTGCATTCAAAACCTTCAACTTTATAAACAATTCCTTGGGGAAAATGTGGTGTAAAATGTAAACTTTTGCTTCCATTTATTTTTGGGGGAATAGCTGCTTTTCGACCTTTTGGAACAGTTGGATTTTTCGTTTAGCTACCTCTCTTGCAATTCCTGTTGGATGATTGCGTTCCACCACTTTTAAATTTGAGCAGTTACCCCTGCAGACACCAAGGAGTCTATACCTCATACGATCTGCTTAGATCATGCAAACATTTATTTCGGAAAATTACCAGAAGGGTGAAAGAAACTGGCATATCATGTGGCACAAAGGTTCAAATCACTCCAGGGTGGAAATCGTCATCACAAAATGCTACAATGCACCGAGGAACACATTGCTTCACTTAAAATGGTTGTGGCAGCTTTTGGTACAGTTTAATACAAAACAAAACCTGGGGCACAAGGTAGCATAACAAACTTTCCGTCACATTCATATGTGCAAATGTGCTATGAAATGGCCTCCTGGCGATGTGTTTGGCACAATATGAAACAGAAATATCAGTTGAAAAGAAAACGTCTTATGTATGAAAAGGTAATCCCTGCTGAGGCCAAGTAAAATAGTTCCAAAACACTACAAGGCTGTCCATTGAAAAGTTACACAACTACTTTATTGTCTGAAATGTTTGGATAATGTTTCGTCTTAAATACGATTTCATATCTTTCTAAAGAAAGAACTGTGCATTAATTCCAGTGTATAATGGCTGTAAATAATGGGGGCTGAAATAATGAGAGTGATGAAGCATCTAAAGTTTAGACTCTTTACTGTTGTCAGTACATTGCAAAAATGCTCTACCGATTCATCTAGCAAACATCAGTTACTGTTTTTAGGTCTCGTGCCTAGTGTTGCAGTGCGCAGCACTGCTCGCGCAGCGCGAGACTTATTGTAGGGGCTTCAGAAAGCTGACCAGACGCTCGTGCGTCATGGCCTTTTCTGTGTGGTTACCCGCATGGCCGACATCTGTTTTGCATTATCGTGCCCAGACTCGTGCGCCATAATGCAAAACAGATGGCCTGCTCCCTCACACAAGCGCGCGCGCGCTCTCTCACGCACCACTCGCGGCTTGTTAGAACAGGGAAGCGTGAGATCTCGGGGGGAAAAAAATCGGGAGAATGAATTTTGCCCATTCACTTGTATTGAAGAGGAGGAAATTTCAAATAGGAGACACCTATAATAAGGCAATTTTTGGCTTCCAAAATCCTGAGTCTCCTGCTGGAATAGTGTCTATTAGCAGGTATGAGCACGGTACAGCTTGTCTAAGCAAACTAGTGCAGTAAGCAGCAGTGTCGGCGTTTGAACTACAGCACAAACGTCGAGCGT